>JBBPCZ010000001.1:34932182-34955889 GCA_037974445.1 Brycinus macrolepidotus
AAAAATGGGAGCAAAAACAAAAGTGTTGCGTTTATATTTTTGTTGAGTGTATATATATATATATATATATATATATATATATATAGTGTTAGAGTACATAATAAATGTATTCAGAATACTATAAAAATACATTTAGAACACAGCTATGCTGAGTCAACATGTATTTTCTTTTTGCAATAATTTGGCATATAATGTCTTTGTGTGTATATGTGTGTGTGTGTGTATGTGTGTGGGTGTATTTTAACTGGTGCCAGAAAGACTTCAGAATTTTAAAGATTCCTTGTGGAGTCTTGTGGTCTACAGCCTGTGTGAACAGCCAGCTGTTTTCAGTCTGCAACTGCTCAATATTACAGTCTTTATGTGTCTTAGGACCCATTAGTAGGGGTTTTATATAGCCTTCAGGTAATCTAATGAATTTCATGCCTAAGTTTTATTTGATTTTATATGATCATTGAAAAAGCAACCTTCTGAGGCACAAAATAATGATTCTGCACAGTAACACTAACAAATAAAACTGACATTTAAATTAACAAACATCATAGCATTTGTTTTGTGGGATATCTTTATGGCCTCATGCTGAATTTGGTAGTACAAGAATTATTATCACAATGTCCTAAGGGAAGATCTATTTGATATTACAACCCCTGTGTTTATAGTCTCTGTTGAAGTTCCACCAAGTACATGTGCTCTCAATTAGTGATGACTGTTTCATGTAAGCTATTTTCCAACATTTATCATCCAGTGAAGTTCCAGCTTAGAAATATGCATTTTCCTAGTACTATCACCTATGATTGATGTACCTCTCTTTGACAAGTTGGTGTTTTTTCATCCAAGGCTGCAGAAGTGATTTGGGATTATGGGGGTGCATTTCCATCCTGGGAATGATGGGTGATGCCATCCCTGTGAAGAATATTTTGCAAAAATTGTTCATTTTAAGTGACTTTTAAGAACAGTTTTTCTTCATTTACTGTTGAAAAAAACCCCAAATAAAAGCATTGAAAGACAAGCTGATCTTGCATATTTTTTTGGTTTAAATCATTGTAATGTGATTACTGCACTAAATGACACTGTGTTGTATATGTAACATACTCACTATTGTAATACAAACAAATCAATTATGAAAACAAATTATCATTAAGGAAAGTAAAAGTAACTTTCATTGGAGATGACATAGATCAGCAAAGATGGCACTGGGTCAGGAGACATCTTGGAATGAAAATATGCTTTATTTAGGTTGTTGGCATGCTCTTACAACATGTAACTCATAATGCTTGGCTAGCTGCAGAAGTACAAAATTGATATAAACTGGTGGTGGAGGGTGAGTCTCCCACTCACAGTAAACATGATGTACACACCAAAAACAATCACAATCACATACACATGTAAACCTGCAGAGTAGCATACTTATAGTTAACAAAAATGCTAACTCTAGCAAAAGTGGCCCCTTGTAGTCACGCGTGAACAAACCACAGTACAGCGTGAACAATGTGAAATTCTTTCTCTGCATTTAATCCATTCACCAAGTGAATTCACGCGGTGCCCAGGGAGCAGTGTGTGGGGACAGTACCTCAGTGGTGCCACTAGAAGTCCTGGGATTTGAACCAACAGCCTTCCCAAACCACCAGCCCACCAGCTGCCAGCATTAAATGGCAACATTAAACTGTGGGGGCCCCTGGGAAAATACAGTTGTGCTCAGGATCTCCACAATACACTGTAAAAAGTGCAACAGTGACGTTGATGAGAAGTAGATTTTTTTATGTTGAAAAAAATATTTGTGTGTGTGTGTGTAGGCTGCCTTGGTGTTAGGATTTAGCCCCCCGCAACTCCCAAACCACCAGCCCACCGGCTGCCAACATTAAATGGCAACATTAAACTTACAGGGAGCTGTGGGGGCCCCTGGGAAAATGCAGTTGTGCTCAGGATCTCCACAATACACTGTAAAAAGTGCAACAGTGATGTTGATGAGAAGTAGATTTTTTTATGTTGAAAAAATATTTGTGTGTGTGTAGGCTGCCTTGGTGTTAGGATTTAGCCCCCCACCCCACTTCCCCCACAGAGTTTTTTCCAGATTTGTTTTGGGTTTGAGAAAAGCTAAGCTACCCCTCTGGGTGTCATTATTATAAGTATTCTGACAACAACATTTCACTGTGTCAGGGTTGCCAACTCTCACGCATCCGGCGTGACAGTCACGCATTCAGCCTCAATCTCACGCCATCATGCGCAAGAAAGAAATCTCACGCCAAATCTGACATTCTTCTGTGTTGTAATTTTTTTCACTCATGTAAAAAAATGATTCACTGAAAACATCGGTTTCAAAGATGTTTATTTGTTACACATAGATGATAAGCATATGTAAAACGTAAAGCGAGAAAGGTTGTATCTCTCCTCCACCCCGACCCCCCCCCTTCGTCCCCAATATCTCACTCCAAGGTATCTCTCCTTCACCCCCCACCCCGTTCGTTCGTCCATCTGTCCCAATATCTCACTCCAAGGTATCTCTCCTGCACCCCCTCTCCTTTCGTTTGTCCGCCCGTCCCAATATCTCACTCCAAGGTATCTCTTCTGCAAACCCCCGTTTGTCCGTCTGTCACAATATCTCACTCCAAGGTTTTTTCAAAAGTTGGCAACCCTGCTGTGTTTTTAGATCATATTGGAGCACTTTGGTTTAAACATATCCAGTGACACATGGCTAGCAAAGTGAGAAAATGTGCTTAGTTTGGATACTGATGACCAGTCTTACAGTGAGTAGAGCTCTTAAGAGGAAGCCATTCCACTTCAGTATAACTCCTTTGTGAACCCACTTGAGGGAGACAATTTGTGGCATTGAGGAACACCGCATTCAGCTAGTTACTGAGTCTGATGGGATGAAGCTCTGAAAGTTGCACAAGCAATAGAAATTGCCTAAAGATATGCATGATTTGCATAGACAAAGTAAACTGATAAGGTTTTTTTTGTGGCGTCAGGCGGCAATGACAAACTAACTGAGATCCAAACCACAAGATCCACAAGGAATTTTTGAGCAGCACGTGCTACAGATGCGGAGGTGATCACAGAACTGCCGTTTTCTAAAAGAAACGTGTCACGTTAGGAAAGTATGTAGAATTAAATTGCCTGTGGAATGGTTTCAACCTATGTGGGGAGAAAATAAATAGCAGGATCAGATGGGGAAAAAGCAGACAGCTTGCCACATGAGTGAACACCCTGAGACCATAAATGCGAGGAGATATTTACCACACACATTTTAACTCACACAAACATTCGCTGGGTACCGCCTATCACTTTGTAGCTGAAAGTGAGTAATGCAGATCTATATTTTCAAGAGAACACAGTGGATGGATTAAAGAGCAGCTGGCCATGGCCTTGGGGTACTCTAAACCAGACTGATAGGGCTGGAATGACACTACAGGGGTTGTGAAGGTAAATGTGAGCATGTGTTCAAAGGAGAGTTATCAACATGGTGAGGCCTACCTCAATAAATATTAAGGCAAAGAAGTTAATTTAGCAGCTCTTATTTGTTCCAAACCCTTACCTGTCCATGTTGCTATAAGACACCAAAATGGAAGTCAAATTGAATCAGCTGAAATAACAAGAATGGAGATAATGAGACTCTGTAATGGTGGAGGACAATTTAATGATTTCCCTACTCTTACACACCTTAATTAACGTGGCTGTCGGTCATATGGCATTTGTCAGTTTTTTCCCTCCCCTCATCTCATTCTTGGTTGACTATTTTGTATACTATGGTTGACTATTTTATATTCATGTGGATTATATACAATCCACATGAAACTTGGCATGAATGTAGCCCCGCATGGCTTATACATAATAAGAGACTTGTGTCTCTAGGTGGTTATGTCCTTTTGTGCTATTGGGGTATGGGGTATGCACAAAGTACTTTTTGGGAAATAGCCCAACAGCTGTTTAGCTAAAGATAACAAATGTGTGTGACAAGCTGGCCTCTAGGAGTCATGTGACCCTAGCTCATTAGGACTCATTTGTGAAATGTAGCGTCAATTTAAAAATGTATTTCACTGGCCAATATCTTGTGACACAATATCTTATAAACCATAAAAGCTAAAAATTTGAACTTTGATATGCTTACACTTGGCTACATTTGCTCATGTTTCCTAAAATTTCATTTGGCCACCAATGGCCAGTAAAAATTCAGATGCCAATACATGCCACTGTCAATAAGGTGATTCAAAGGTTTAAACCACACAAAGTTTTACACCCTGCATCACTACCACATTTGGATGCACACAAGATTTCATCATATTTTGACTTTAGGAGGTCACTGACACATTTCAGTATCTCAGTATGCCTGTGCCAATACCTTGTGATGTAAAGGTTCAAATTTTGTAATTCCTTTTCCCAGTGGTCATTCTACGAGTGTTTCTATGAGTTCCCAGTTTTGAAGCCTGGTGGTTCTGTAAGGATTTACAGATATCCCAAACACACTTTAAATTTAATTCAAATCAGAACAGTGTCCAGTTCTCAAGGACCGGTTTGACAAGCTGTTTTTGGAAGGCAGGGAAAGGTTCAGCAAGTAGCACTTAAATCACAGCTACAATAGGATTTGTTCATAGTGAATCACCTACTGTTTGGAGTGTCTTCTGGTGATGTTCCAGGGCATCATGACAGGCCTAGTCTTAGGAATCCTTTATGTAGTCATATATCTGGACATTGATCTGGTGGGAAAGACCACAAACACCTGCAAATAGCTCACTGAGTGAGACTGGATGAAGCAGGCTTAGGCTTTATGAGAAGTAACTGATTGCTCTTGGGTAAAGAGTTCCAAGAAGCCACAAAAAGGATACTACAGCCATTGCAAAAGCAAAGTCAACCAAAATTTACCCACATAAACCAGTGTGATAGAATCAAAGGCGTACGTAGGACTATTGAATGACCTAATCTGACAGTCTTTTGGCACCAGTACATAAACTTTTGAGAAAAAAAACACAATTACATGAGTCTTCTTTTCAAAAATCTAGAAACCTCATTCAGTCTTCAGATATTCTTATAATATAAAATAATAGCGCTCTGGTATTATGACAACCAGAAGGAAGTTATTTCACCCTGGTGTTTCTTCAGATGCCCGAAAGAAGAAGAAAGTTCTGAACTGATGGCTTAGCTCCAGTAGTCATGGTTCCACCAAGGGAATGTGAACAGGCAGTGCTAGAGCAGTTACATCAGTGTCATTCTAGTGCTTCTTGAATGAGGGCATTGGTTAGGATTTATTTCTGGTTGAACTTGATCTGGACATTAAAATGATGGTTAAACATCAAAAGGTCAGGAATTTTTGGGAGGCCCATGCTACAGCCTTGCTTGACCTTTGGGAGTGGTTGGACAAGCCATGGAAAAGGCAACACAGACTTGGCTGGGACTTTGGGACATGGGACATATGTTTCTAATAGTCGCCACTGCTCATTGAAAATGACTAGCTGTATAACCAGTATATTCTGCCACAGGAAGGTTTAGAACTTTTTAAATATAGTCTTGATGAGTTTTTTTATTTATAGGAAAATGTGTAAGCCCTAGAGAAATTCCTGTTTAGAAGCTTATTGGTCACAGCATCCTTTCTCTTCTCTTAGGAGAAGTAGCACTGATAATGGAGTAGCATTGTCATTTTCATGAAGATTGCAGACATCAAAATCTCCATGCTTTTCAAAATGAAGCTGTTTCCCAATCAATTTGCAAGTGTCCCTCATGCCTCTGAGCAAAAAAAACAAACTTGTAAGTAAAAGATGTAAGTGAGCGGTAGAAAGAGTATTTTTTTTGGTTATGCTTAGGATATCTTTTACAATGTAAGTAGGAATGAAAATTTGTACATTTGTTTTTCATGTTGAGAGGTAACAACCACAGGCTCCAGATGCACACTCCACATTTAGAAACAACTCTAAACCTTTTTTTGTCATGCATGAACATATACATAGCTGGCCAACAAGGGAGCTAAACTGTCTAAAATTACTTTTGGTCCCCTGAAAAGTCTGTAATTCCTATACACGTTACCCAGTATAGACGTACCTACTCTCAAATTAAAGGTGACAATGTGTACTTCAACTTTGCAGTCATTTCATTTCAAATCCAATGTGCTTCATTATGTCAAAAAAGTCAATGTCTAAATACTCAGAAGTAGCCGCCTCCCTCTAATATTAGGCAAGCATTTAAATTTACCCTTTACATAAAACTGTTCACAGTTCCACACAAATGTTTTAATGTGGGATCTTAAAACTGTTTTATGCTCCTGTTTACATGTTAGGGTTCCTATGTGGTCAGCTCTCAGAACATATGATAGCAGAGAGGGAAACTATCTGCAGTAGAAGCTACCGAGAAATGTGTGTCCTAACAACATTAATGATAAATGACTTGACATTAAAACCTTCCATGGGAGTTGTGAAACATCTGACTTTTAACTGAGGCAGTGATCTCGTCTTAAACTCAGTCTGTTAAAATGACTCAGTTCTTCATGTGTTGTGTCTGCGATGATAGTCAAAACATGCAAAAAGGTCTTTGAAGCTTTGGAAAAATGGTTCAGTTCATAGTCATGATGTTACTCATGATGTCGAACTGTGTTGAACCTTTTTAGTGACTTTGTACCTCATAGTTATCCCTTTTATGATGTTTTCATAAATAGAAAAGAATGTGGTAAGAGACTCACAAATTACACCTGTGTCTCACACCACAGCTGAATACAGATAAATATAATTGGGAAACTAATGCACACTAAATAAATACACAGAGAAAGACTAGATCCCACAGTGTTAGCCTGTTTCTGCTTCTCTGGTTCATTAGCTTCAGAGCTAGTGAACACTACCTGCAGAATGTGTACATTAATATACTGAACATGTATGAGTACTTTAGGTTTATCTTATCTTATCTTATCTTACTGTGGAAGCTGAAAGGTCTACTGTGTATGTGGGTGGGGAATTCCAAAATGAAGTCCACTATAACAACTCCTATTATTTACCAGTAATGGAGCTTTCAGATGGAATGGTTGGTTCCCATTAATATTCATCCAGATACATGTAAACTCATGCTACTGAGTCATTAGAACAGCCACCCAAAAACCTATTTTCCCCACTATGGGAATACATTTCTACTCAACATTAATTTGCTGTCTAAGTTCAACTGAACTGGTCAGGAGGTAGTGAAGGTTTCATGTTAGACTGAGACTGGGATATGACACAAGCAAAACTTGTGTGTCATCACATTCACCGTGAGAAAAACTAGCTTTCAGAGTATAAATGCTGTCACAGTGGTTTTCATTACTAAAATGTATAATATATATAATATAAGTAGTAATATATTTCATTGCAGGTACATTTTAAGTTGACCCCATACAAACATTTGTCCTCTTAAAAAAGTTATGAAAAGGTACAAATATACTTCTTTTGCATTGGAAAGTGAATGTTGTGTACCCTTAAAATTCATTTAGGGTACTCAGATTTACTGTAAGAACCATGTTTTACCTTTATTATCTTGTACCTTTATTATCACAGTCATCCTTTGAATGACTTGCTTCTACAGAAAGAGAAGCAAAGGTAAGGGTTTTAGGAATCAAATTAGATTGACATGCATTGCTGCAAGAACTAACAGACATACATGTTGCATATTTTAACATCTCTATTATTTGGTATATCTGAACTTGGTTGTAAGGAAAGTGTGCTGTTCTCAGTGCTGAGTGAAATTAATAAACTTACAGTGCATATAAGAAATGAATAATATTTGTCTCCTGGGGAATTAAAATTTGTTTTAGGTCTGTTTTGCTGGCAGATGGCAGGTTCAGGCTTTTTGGCTAAAATATTACTTTTTTTCTAGGGGTTACATCTTGCAAGGGAAAAGAAATATTACAACAGCAATTCATATTTTGCTTATATTTTTGATTTGTGTTTATTTTTGAAGTAAACCTATTCTTTTTCATTTTCATTCCATGAGTTGTCTGTAACCCCCAATTATAACGTTTAACTAAACAACAGATTATATAATTTTTCCAGTGCCTCTACAGGCAGACAGATGACTTGTATTAAAAAGTTAAATGAACTAAACAATGTAGTCATTTTGCAAGAGTTCCCTGTGTCATGTAGTATAAAGATGAATTAACAGTCATGTATGTTGACTGACTGAAGTTGAAGTTGAAGTTTATTGTCATATGTACAAAGTACAGCGTAAAGAGCACAATGAAATTCTTACTTGAAAACCCCTCCCTCGCAGACAGAACATAAGACATGATACACAGAAGACATAGAAGACAAAGTGGTGCAGCAGCAATAAATAATAGTCACAGGCTAAGTTGCATAATGTGAATGTGCATAATGTAAAGTGTCGGTGCATAATGTGAAGTAAGTTGCACAGTATAAAGTGTAAAGTGTAAAGTGACAGTGCAGTATACGTTGTTTTGTGTTCCAGTATTACACATAGTGTGAAGAACAGATTTACTGCACACAGAGAGAGTTACATCATTACTGTGTTTTGATTAGGAACTATCACATCTGAATACAAAGCAACCAATGCAAAATGTACTGTTCTTCCCTGGATCTACTGAACGTTTCCAAAAGAAGATGCTGAAAGAGTGCTTTTGGCATTTTCATACAGTAGATCTGAACTTTAATGTGTGGTGTTTTTAAGCTGTTTGGTCAGAGAATGATTTATTTCAAGAGTGGTGGGTATGACATGTTAAAGCCCTGCTGGATCAATGCAGTACAGTACAAACGAAAGATTACTGTAAACAGTATTGTTTCTTAGCAAGTGGATAATAAACAGCAATATGATGTCTTAAAAACCTTCAGTAACCTTTATGAACAATGTATCAACAGGCTCAGGCTGTAAACTTATTTGATCTTCTTGAGGAGGCTAGGATGGTGTAACACAGTAGACCTATAGTTAGCTGTAAACAGTGCTTTCCATGATATTGCAACTCAGCAGGTTTGTTGATGTGGCACTTTTAGCTCAGATGAGCTCAGACAGAAAGATTTCAGCTGCACTTTGACTCTGACCAAACCGGTGCTGTGGAAAAATTCTTCTGGCCTGGTTCATGGCATCATGTGTGAATCATGGAAAAGGCAGAGCAAAGCTGAGGGCAGCCGTACCACTTGGTGGTTTGGTTGTATGTCAACAGTACTTTGATGAATGCCACGGTGAGAGTATTGTTAGAAACTATACAGTTTAAGAGCCTGTAATGCAAGAGATATTAACTGCCTTCTGGAAATCCACACCCCACATAAATGTCTCTTCAAAAACACATACACATATATGGCCAAATGTATGCTGACACGCTTTGGAATGAATGAGTTCAGGTGTTTCAGCTGTACCCACTCTTAACAGAACTGGTATATAAAATCAAGCACAGGCAAACTCTATACACAAACACTGGCAGTGATAGTGAAGAGCTCAGTGACTTCAAACATATCATAGGATGCCACCTTTGCCACCAGACAGTTCATGAAATTTCTACCTTGCAAGCTCTGCCCCAGCTGAATGCAAGTGCTTTCATTGTGAAAAGGAAGTGTCTAGGAACAACATCTCAGCCAAAAAAGAGTAGACCATGCAAATCCACTAGAGCAGAGCTGCATAGTGCAGAAGGGTATAGTGCATAAAAATTGTCTATCCTCTTTTGCATTACACACTACTGAGTTTCAAACTGCCTCTGGAAGTAACATCAGCACAACAACTGTTTGTCAGAAGCTTCCTGAAATGGGTGTCCATGGCCAAGCAGCTGCACACAGTGCCGGCTGGTGTGAAGCATGCCACCACTTGACTCTGAAGCAGTGGAAACATGTTCTCTGGAGTGATGAATCACTCTCCACTATGGCAGTCTGATGAATCTGGCTTTAGAGGCTGCCAAGAGAACAATACCTACCTCAGTGCGAACATAATGCGAACAGTAAAGTTTGGTGGAGAAAAGATAATGGTCGGGGTTTTTCAGGCTTGGACCCTTGGTTTCAGTGAAGGATAATGTTAATGCTACAGCATACAAAGACATTTTAGACAATTGTATGCTTCTAACTTTGTGGCAACAGTTTGGGGAAGGCCCTTTCCACCCTGACTCTGTCTCTGTACACAAATCATGTTCCATAAATACATGATGTGGAGTAACTACAGTGGCCTGCACAGAGCCCTGATGTCAACTCAGTTAAACACCTTTGCTATGAATTGGAAAGTTGATTGCGAGCCAGGCTCATCCTGACCTCACAAATGCTCTTTTGACAGAATGGGCACATATTCCAACAGACATACTCCAGAATCTCGTGAAAAGTCTTTTGAGAAGACTGGATGCTGTTTTAGCCACAAAAGGTCCATATTAATGCACAAGAATTTGGAATGGGATGTCCAGAAAGGTCAGGAGTCCACATAAGTTTTGGCTGTATACTGTATGTTGAAATATCAGTATAGCGAACTAAAGCAAAAGCATCAGTGTCAGTGTGGTTGCCAAATCAAGGTCTTGAGGTAAATGATGTATGTTTCTTACATGCAAAATTAAATATCAGCAAAATTAAAGATACATTTTAATGTCATACATGTCTGCTCAGGCATATAAATAAAAATCCAAAACGAACAAATGTCAGAACTCTATAGGCTCTATAACTGTATAGTTATTTTCAATTAGGTGTAGCAGTTAAAGACAGACATGCTGTTTCTTCTTGTAGTACACAAAAGCGAAAGCTCCAGTCTGTGAACATTGTTAGACAATATATTTTTCATTGGCATTTAACCCTTTAGCTTTACATTATGGTATTTAAAATGCTGAGGCTCATATGGGTTTTAAGAAACACAAATGCATATATTAACAATATACAAATGACAGAGCATGAGGTTGCTGTGTGCCAGAAGTATATCTTGGACCACTGTTATTGCATAAAAAGGTTGTCTGCCACTAACCAATGAAAAGTGACTTAATGTTCAGAACACCAACAAAGCATCTATCAGAATGGTAGAAAGTCACACATAAGTGTTTCATATGCAGACACTGATGGTCACTGTCTAGTTGTTGTTGGAACTGAGCAACTTTCCTAAGGGTAGGCTGAGAATTTGACAGCTAAAAAAATCACAGAAGAGTTCATCAACAAAGAGCTGTCAATCCTGTATCATCAACCTAAACAGTTATATAGTTATTTGTACATAGTACAAAAAAGCAAAAGAAATCGACTTTTACCAATTTTGGGCAAATGTAAATTCAAATTCACTTCGCAAATATAAATTACAGTTAGCCTTTTTAAAATTATATACTGTATATATTTACATTTACAATGAATGTCATCACATTCATGCAAAATTACTTCAGTTCATTTAATAATAAAAATGAATAAAAATGACTAATTTCAGAAGAGATCACATTTATAGAATTAGTATTATAGATTAATATTATATGTATAATTATTATTATTATACATCCATATAACAAGAAGCTGTCTTTATTCCAAATGAGGTACTTACTTTGCATTTAGTGTTGATAACACATGTTAATTGCTGTACAGAAGAGAGTTCTGAGATAATATTTGGAGAGCACTGTAATTTTCGTTTTCAGACAGTCTGAACTGCTGTTTTAACTGTTATTCTTATCCCATTCTTTTCTCCTTAGGCATGTTTAACACAATTGTTAAGCAGTAAGTCCAGCACCACTGTATCATTATGTGGTACGAACAATCCAGTATTTTGTTGATGCAATCCCCTTGTTGAAGAAAACCACTCAATTTTTTCCCACCTACATTAGTTTTTCTATGAGTCTGCAGACATAGACAGTGCTAAATTCTACTGTCTGGTAAGTACACTCTTTGAGACACTGGAGACTCCCTGAGGAGCATTTTACTATGTGCTGACAATCTGACCATTTCTTTGTTTGTAGTAGAATTTACAGTGTTCTGCCTTCGGGACCTCGCATTCAGTCATCTACAGTGTTCAGTTGAGAAACTCATTGCTTATTGGTGACTGACTGTTTTGGAATTATTATTTGAATCAAAGTTTTGTTTAAATTTCAGATACTTTCTTTTACTTTCAATAATGCCTCTAAGTGCAGTGAGGACAACCTTTATGTTTTTCCACTGCTGGCTTGGGTCACTCTTGCCTGTTGAACTGGCTGAACTGTGATGTAAATGTTAGATAATTGAGAGTTTAATGAGTACTGTACAAGTAGGCCATGGCAAATATTCAAGTAACTGTCGGGACGCTCTTTTTTCAGATTCTCTGTAGTCTCCTGCTGAAGCTTTGTCTGTGGGAGTGCTGCTGAAAAGTGCCCTACCAAGACAAATTTCTCTCCACAGCTGTTCCAACCACCTCAGCAATTTTATTCCTGACATCATTTTTGGAAGTCACTGTTTCAAGCAAGTCAGTCTATAGATTACAAGTTCTGTGAGAGAACTGGGACAACATATTTTACTGAACCTGATGTCAAACGATTGAGAATGTTCTGTTTGAACAAAGAAGTACTCCAAGTCTCTAAGAAGTAAATCTCCTATTCTAACCTTATGCATTGGAGATCTTGTTGGTTATGTTTGACATGTTTGTAAAATGTCAGCATGGGCTGGCTTGTTCACAAGCAATAGATGTTCAACATCTGGTTTCAAATGCTGTACAATAATGAATACATTGACATGAGGTCAAGGTGGTACAGTCATGAGGAGTTCAGACTTTCCTCACACCCTCATTCTGGTTTCCCCAGATCCATTCATAGTTCTTTATGATGGCAACATTTTTTTCACTAATGAACAGAAGCCTTTTTCCATATTTAAACAAGGCCGCCACAGTATGACATCCTGTAAAAGCAGTGTAAAGGAGGGCCAGGTGTAGGGAATTAGAGTTCACCATGACATCAGCGCAATGATGCCTTTTCCAGTAAAATCGACCCTGGCCACCTTCAAGAACAGTACAAAAACTAAACACAAAAAACCATACAAATTACACACTCGACTAGTAAAACATTTGATTTGAATAGAAAGTCAACTGATGTTACAGTTTCTGAATCTTACAGGGGTTCTGGACATCGCTGTTGGTTAATCTTGTTTTGTTCCGGGATCTATCTTTGCTGTAAAATTTCCGTCTTGCCTTAGAGACAGGAAGCAGCTGTAAGTCTTTGGAAATATCTAATCTAGTGGTTCATGACCATGAAGAGAAATGCTTAGATTATTTCACTGTGGGCGCTTGGTTTGGTTGTTATCAGTGTTAAACATCTCTTCCCTCCCGCCGCGTGACTCACGCTGTTCAGTCTCAAGATGTCATCCAGTGAGTCAGCAGCAGAGCTTCCATCTAAGGGCTATCCTGGCCTCTGGCCATGGTGCTTGGGCCATAAGGCTTGCATAAGTTTACAATTGGACCAACTCCGAGTGCAGCTGAGCAATACAGGAAAGAGCTGTGCTGCCTCCCAGTGTTTCTTATTCAGGAAAACCTGCTTGAGCCTGCTATGGTCTCCTTGAGTTATCTGATTTGGGTGACTTTGAGGGACCCCTTCACGTTTTTGGTGACATGCAGTATTGCATTTTGCACAAAGAATGATGGATGAGCATGTTAAAAAAATAGTTTGACGAGATGAGCGCAAGGATTTCTGGAAAAGGAAACTAGTATGGAAAATGATTCAAGTTTGTTTGAAGAGCAAAACATGCTACAGCATAAGAATATGTCATTTTACATGTCAGTTACATTTTGTTCATTTGGTAGGCTTCCTCTAAGGCTCAAATGATTAATTTCAAGCTATCCAGAGTAAATTAATGTCTAGTTGTTCTGACCCCTAAACACATTAAATATTGTCATCCTAAAAACCTGAGGGACATTTCAGCATAAAGTGTAAAGTATCCATTTGTCATACATGGACACACCACAGCACAGCACACTGTGTGAACAGCACAAAATTGTTCTCTGTGTTTAACACATTCACCAAGGGAAGCAGCGGGCAGCCAGGAACACATCGTCCGGGGAGCAGAGTCTGGGAACGGTACCTTGCTCAAGAGTACCTAAGTGGTGCCACTAGCAGTCCTGGGATTCAGACTCACAACCTTCTGATCACTGGGGCAACTCCCTAACCACCAGGCCACCAGCTGGTGACTGGAGAGTTGTTTCTTGTTTAGTAGTTTAGTAGTTTTAGTAGTTTCTGGTTTTATATGACAATTTATTTGAGCTGAATACAGTTCATTGTATTTTACTAGTTAAGACTACATTCTGTCAGTAGACTATACACAAATTTTTGGAAGTTACTAAATTCTACAAATGCATTTATAAATGCTGTCCAGTGGAATTTGCCAGTTACGTTTAAATGTTATTTACATCCATGTTGTAAAGAAAGCCATCATCTTCATGTTTTGAACAATACACTCGTATTAAACACACACGATTGGACACTTTGCAGTTTCAGCATATCATTTTTAGAGATGCAGATCAGCTGTTCTTTCCCAAGCTTCCACTGTGGTGCCGTGCTTTGATAATATGATATGGCCCCTTTGAGTGAAGCTACAGTCAGAGCTTCTATAAAAAATACAGCCACAGCACAGCCAAAGGATGAGAAAACAGAAACTTGCTCTTCCTGAAAAAACTGAAACAACTCTCATCTCTTCCAGACTGGAGAGGGAAATATTTGCTCATCAATAAATGTGTAATGACTTGAAGGGGTGAGGGTGGGTGTATGCACAGATTTAAATTACTTTATTGAAGAAACCAAAACAAGCAAACAAAACATAAATTAAACACAAGGAAACTAAAAAGACTGAGCAATACATAAGACTAACACTGGTTAAATGGTTATATCTTGATGATATTATGATACAGAAGGATATGCCATTTCTATGTTGGTAAAGCACTAGTGGTGTGTTCCATGCTATATTTTATGACAGAGCAGCTTTGCAGCTCTCGGTGAAAGTTTGTGTTCTATGACAGCATTCTTCATTGCTGAATGCAAATTGTCCCTTTTTATAGGGATACATAAGCATTATTATGATTTTTTTAAATAACTGCAAATATTGCATTTATATACTACTTTAAAAAAGGCAGTTATTCAAAAATATAAAAATGTCAACATTTTAAAAATTTCAAAATGTTATATTGTGATAAGATTGTAAACTGGCCCCACGGTGGCGCAGTGAGTAGCGCTGTTGCCTCACACCTCCAGTGTTGTGGGTTTGAATCCGGGTCCTGGTCTTGTGTGTGTGGAGTTTGCATGTTCTCCTCGTGGTGGCGTGGGTTTCCTCCAGGGTCTCTGGTTTCTCCCCCAGTCCAAAGACATGCGTATCAGGTGAATTGGGGATTCTAAATTGACCGAGTGTGTGAGTGAATGGTGTGTGTGTGCGCCCTGCCGTGGGCTGGCGCTCCGCCCAGAGTGAGTCCCTGCCTTGCGCCCGTAGACCCTGGTATAGGCTCTGGGTACCCGTGACATTAGTAAGGATTAAGCGGTTACAGAAAATGAATGAATGAATTAATCAACCTGTGATAACAGGTTAGGTAATTAGCATGATAACATGACACATGTTTTCCTATTCCTGGCAAGGGACTGGGAAAAATATGAGGGCCCAGGAAGTGCCATGTGGAAATGACCATTACCGTAGCAGCTTTTCACGAACCTACCAGAGACAACATACAGGTGCTGGAATGGCACTGTTAGACAGAAGCAGAGGAAGCCAGATGTGATAGAAGAGGCAGAGGAAGCCACAGTGTTAAGGGTCAGAGAAGCTAAAGCACTAAATGCCAGAGAAGCTAGAGCACCAGGTGTCAGAGGCACAGGATTGAAAGAGGCCAGAAGAGCTGGATTATTGCCGGATAGAAGAACTGGAGCAGCTCCAGCTGGAGGGACTGAAGGAACCCTGACAAGAACTGTACAAATAGAGAAGGGAAGAGAGGAAACAGAGTCGAGGACAGTGCCAAATCCACAACCACCAGGCATGGCTTAACTCGAACTGGGACCAGGACTGAATTGTATCTGGAAACCGGAGCCAAATGGTCTGGAACAAGAACACAATTAGGAACTGTAACTAATGCGTGTGATGGTGGAGCATTTGTTAGAAACTTAGCACTTGCATTTAGGGTAGGAACTGAGAGCTGTAGAATGAAATACACGGCAGTTACTTACTGCAAAGACTGCAAAGCATGGATTCTGTCGCTGGTTCATCAGAAAGAACAGGACACCTTTTGTGAACTTTATCACCCACCCCAGGCTTCTCATCCTTTCATCATCTCTGGATTTCCCATAGTCTTGGAAGGAGGAGGAACCTTGTCTTCTGTGCCACCGGTGGTCATCTTAGCTAAGGAACTGACATCGACTCCACAGTGACACAGGGATTGAAGCCAGAAGAAAATTCCATCCATTCCCCTTAAGTGACCCCTTCGAATGGCAGCCAAAACTTGCGCAGAGATAGGGTTTTAAAATCACTCAGTCTTAGTGCCACTAATCTGTTCCTTGATTAAGGCAGAAGCCCAATTATGATGCTTGCCAGTGACCTCAGATATGATGAACAATTTACTTCTGCTGGAAGAAAAGTTCCTACCAGGTGAGCAAAGTTGAGATAGCACTGAAACCCCTGGGAGTTCTGTTGTATCCTCTCTCTTTCTGGAGAAAGTAAGTAATGTACTTAGAATGAAGAAAGAAAAACATTTTCTCATGACTTCACTTACGGTATACACACACAATGCCGTCTGAGCTGTGCCGAAGCACCTTTGACCCCCAAAGTCCAATTCATTTGGCGAGTGTGATCTCTAGCCAAGTGCAGTCTGCACTGTGCCCAGGCCCATTCAAGGAGGTAGGCTCAGGCACAGTTCAGTTCAACTCAGTGCCTATGTGAGAGGGCCATGTGTCACCGCAACCAAAATGACTCCCAGTAAGCCACAAAGTAAGCATAGTCTCCCGAACTCCATTGAGCTCTGTGAGAGCAATAATCTTGTTCAACACAAAAAGTTAATGACTTATGTGTGCTTTTGGGTCTGGAATACAATGTGAGCGCAGGTCAGTGGGGGACTGAGAAGAGGGTAACAAATGTGCTTGGGCCCAGTACAAGGCCACCGGGCCTAGCGTGAGTACCTCCATGTAAGCAGTTAAAAGGTCTAGAGTTGATTTCAAGTGTGGCATTTGTTTTTTTAAACCTGTTTCTGTTAACTCTCAATTGGAAGTCCGAAGACCCGGCACTGCCAGTGAAGCAAGCCATCATCAGGCTGAAGGAAAAAAAGAAACATCAGAGACATAGCAAAAACATCAGAGACATAGCAAAAACATAAGATTCAACTCTTTTGAATCTTCTTAAAAATAAAAAAAGCGCTCAGAAACATCAAAAGGCCCAAAAGACCTAAACTGTGGTCAGTCAACAAAAGAATTCTTTCCCTGGTGAAGGAAAACATCTTCACAATGATTGTCCAGATCAAGAATTCCTTCCGGGAAGGTAGGTGTATCTGTGTCATCCGATAAATACTGAGGGATTTTGCTTTGGAATATAAACAACTGATGAACTTTGAAAGCAGGGAGACCACATTAGAGCTTGGAAAAAAAACATCTAAAAAAGCCTGTATGGTTCTGGAACTTATGGATGTTATGGACAGATTTGACAAATATCTACTTCATGATCATGAAACATGTTGGAGGTGATGTTATGACATATGCATGTTTGTCTGCCACTGGAACTGGTTCCCTTGAATGTATTAATAATTTGACTGCGGACCAAACAACAGGATAAACTGATGAATTCTGAAGTGTATATGGCTATGCTATCTGCACAGATTCAGCTTTATGCTTCAAAACTCATTGCGTAGTACTTTGCAGTACACATGAGCAATGAACCAAGGTGTTTTGTGAAAGCTACCCAATACATTTATAAGGCAAAAATTAGAATGTTTTGCAATATCCAATCATCTGGAATATCAACTGCCTGTCCTCAATCCAGTTGCAGGCATTATACTTCCTGAAGGCAGCACTAAAACCCCAAGAACATGCAGGAACTGAAGATAACTGCAGTAAAAGCCTGACGGAGCATCACTAGGGAAGACACCCAAAATCTAGTGATGTATGTCATTTCTGGCCAGTCATTGACTGCACAGGATTTTCAACCAAGTAATAAAAAAATAAGTTTTTAATAAACAGTATTTTAAGTTTGTCCATCTACATTTGACCTCTTGAAAATAGGGATCTGGGGGTGGGTGTTATTCTTACACCAGTTGTCTGATTTGGATGTAAATATAAAGCTCAAATGAAAGAAAAATGTGTAAAATAACAGTAACTTCTTAATGTCTCCAAATATTGGAGGAAATGTCTGAGATGAGACTTCTTTTATTTGTACTTACATTTTTTTTTCAGCACCTCTGCTTGAGTGGAATTTTCTAGTACTCTTTACTTTTACTACCATTTACTATTGATACAACACTGATCCTGTAAAAAATGAGGTCACCTGTGCTAATATTGAAAGTTGGAGTGATAGATCATGGGTATAGAGTATGGCACTTAATGACAATTACCAGATAATAAATAAAATTGTTTTCATTAATTATTCCATTTCAAGTTAAACTATTTTGAAAACTAAAAATAACTGATGTCACAGATGGTTATTCTGCAGTGCTGCATCTGACAGATATACAATTGCTTTTGTCATCATGCCTCTGGCAGAGTTAAGAGGAATGATTCCTTTGTCTTGGACTTGCTTAATGGAATAGTACAAATTGTGGGCCCCTAGCAGACAACAGCCCTTCACTTTCATATGGAAAAAATGTACAAATGTGAGCACATAGTTTCAGTAAGAATGATTCATTTCTGGATAGCCCTCCATTGCTACTAGTTGCTCAACATTTTTTTTTACAAAATAGAAGCAAGCCAAATGAACAAGTAGAGCCAGGATAAAATACTATTCAGCTTAAATGATATTCATTTAGAAGGCTCATTTTAATGAAAGCAAAAATGGCAAACTAAATTAAACTGAAAAAGTCCAACACACTGCTCCAGCATATTTACTTTGCAATGAGTTTTTTTTAATTTTTTTAATTTTTTTAAGAAATCATGAAGTAAGTGCATAACACAAATTGTGTGGCCTTGACATGCCTTGCATATGAAGTGTAACTTGAGTGGTTGTGGATATTATTTGATGAAATTAATGACCTTTTAATGTCACTTATCCTATGTTTTATTTCCCTGTCACTTTGGAAAATCTGCACCACCTGCACAGTTGCATCTGCAGCCAGAAATATTTGCACTTTTATACAATATCCAGGGGCTCAGTTAAAAGCAGTGTCTTTGGGGAAAGTTGGAGAGCAGACTAGCTCAACTCAAGGGAAAACACTTGTAGTGTAAGTCTTTCATGAAAGAACCCATCCAAACCAGCAAGGATGCTACACTTTTCTGCATGGTTTAGTGAGTGTTCATCTGATGCTGCGCAGTTTCTACACAGCGTCATTCTCTAGTTTCTCATAAGTGGTCAGTTTCTGGCCACAGGACACTGTTGACTGGGCATTTTTGGTTGGTGGACTATTCTCAGTTTAGCAGTGACAATGAGGCCTTTAAACACTTTAGCTGCTGTGTGTGATCTGTTCTATGCAGCACACACACAGACACTAACATGGCACTACCATGTCAGTTTCACTGCTGTGCTGAGAATCATCCACTCAAACAACACCTGCTCACTTGTCTGGGTCCTAAATATTGAATGGGGTAAAGGAAACTAACACATTATACAGAGGATCAGGTGTCTGTACAAAGTCTGTAAATGTAAACTACAAAGTGTGGCTCTATAAAGTATGGACAGTAAGTGTAGAAACAAGGTAGGTGTACCATGAAATGGCTTGTTGTTGTGTATTCTCATCCATTTACCTGTTTAACCGCACATTTAGAAGCTCTAAAACAATCAACCAGCTCACTCGATAACTCATTCACTATTCACTACATAGCAAATCATCAGTGTCAGAACAAAACCTCATTTTTCCATTTTTCATTTCTTGGGATAATTCATAAATGCCAGCTGTCTCAAAATTTCATGACTAACAGACCTATAAAAATGATCCAAAATGACCGCATAAATTCTTGGTACTTACATCAAAGGTCACAATCTTTTTTCGTCATTTTCAGGTACCATTTTAAAGGTTTTGAACTGTTTGGGGAGCCATGGAATTGCTGAATCATGTATCCTTGAGAATCGAACCAACTATGCAAAATGACAAATTCAATATATCGTGCACTAAGCTTTTTCTTTTTGATGGTTTACTTTGCAAAGCTTTGCCTTTTTTATATTTTTCAAAGGGAAATGTCATGGAATGACCTGTTTGATTTCTTACCTACCTTTTGTTTGCATAAATTCAAGAATTCACCCATTTAAATTACTGACTGAAGTTTGTCTTTATAGTAGCATTATCTGTCAATTCAGATGGATAATGTTTAGGTGTTTATGACTTCAGCAAAAGTAATTGCACCTATTGAGCAATGGTTGCAGCCATAATTTGTTGTTATGTTGGCCATGCACGGTGTTATTCAGCTGCGTTCAATTTAGCAGACCTCAGTTAAATATATAGATGATTAATAATACAATTAGAGGTTGTGGGATGTATACATTATGCCAATACAGGGAGCCTGTGAACTTTCAAACCATAATTATGTTCAAACCAGTTCCTCTTAGAGGCAATGATTCTGAAGAGTGAGGTTTTCCTTTAGCGGAAAAATAAAGTGCCCACCCTCTGCCGAGCAAAAGCTATGAGGATAGAAAACCCTCATGCTATTTGTTTACAAACCACAGGGCTCCACTCTTTACTTCTGCTTAGATCTCTCTGAAGCTCCACAGACTATCCACATTCCTCAGGCCTGATACATTTCCCACAGTGTTATAGTATAAGGGCAGATAAAACCCCTTCAAATTTGGTTAGTCCTTCACATACTCATAGCTAAAAGGTCCTTCTAGACTGATGCCATCCCTGCAGTTTCTCTTGTGAAAATCTAAAACATGATAAATCATCTCCAGACTGGATAAATGGATGGAGGTGTAAATGGATGCACATTCACATTGAGCTATGGCCAGAAGCCATGTATGTGTCAAACTGAGACACTGAGTGATCAGTTTCTTTGTTAAAATTGTTTAGTACTGTGTAATTTCAGTCAGTACAACAGATTTATTGGGCATGCGTTACCATTTTTAGATGTGAATAGTTCTCTGGGGGACTCATTTTTTTCATTCAGTTTCTGACCTCATTTTACCAAAAAACTATTTGTAGCACCATAAAAGTTTTACAATTCATGCCACATGTGTGCTGTAAATGATGAACTGTAGCCATAGAAAGTATCCTTGTGTTTTTTTAAGGTCATAGTTTTATTAATCAGTGTCCTGCTTAAGACTAACTAAATGATTCAATAAAGTATTTATAAGGGAAACCACAGATTTAAGGACATTCACTGGTCTGAAGTAACATAATTATGTAGATGTTACCTTTGGGTTTTGCCTACAGTAGCTGTAATGTAGAACAGATATTAGTTTTAAGTTTTAATTTTTTTCATAATGAACATTTTCAAGTCAAGTGTTCATTTCTTTCTTTCTTTCTTTATTTCATCTAAAATGTGGAGGACATACGCCACACACTTTCCAACAACAGTTCTAAGAAAGCTGAACGACACCTTTAATACTTGTTGATATCAAACTGTGTGTCTCTTTTAATGCTGTAATGGAAAAGTGCATTCATTTCAATAATTCTAAGGCTTGCTGATTAACTGGTGGCTTTTTTTATAGGTTGTAACCTAGAACTCTGTGGTGAGAGAGGAGATTGGAGGAGTCCATTAAGCAGGCATGTCCTTAGATGGCATTGTTGGGTCTGCTTGTGGCTGGATGACAACTTCAGAATGCCATCCTGTGAGAAACAAGGGGCTTTTAATCCTCACCGATTCAGAGTTTCTTATGATGTTTAAAGGGGAAACTCACGATTCCCTGAAACAGGCTTGGTCTGACCAGTCTTGTTCTCGAAAAGGCACCGAACTCCCAGCTTTCTTAATCTGACCTGCAATAACGTCTGTTCTTAATGCTCAGTCAACAATATCTTGAAAGATTTATGGAATGATTATAGACATGACTTTGTTATACTGTTTAGCGGGACTGTATGAGTTTGTATCTAGGTTTTATAGTTATTAGGCCTCTCCAGGGAAAAGGTCATGCTGGCAGATGTTTTTTTTGTCTTTCAAAGCATGCATATGCTTACATTATCAAAATGATTACGGTTGTTTCTTTGTATAATGATTTTAATGTTTGTATTTCAGGAACAGACTGTATCTTTAGGTCACAATTTAATATGATGTAAATAACTCGAGCTTCGGAATCATGTAAATATTACCATATGGGCAAAGAAATGATAAGCGTAGGAACAAGTTACACTACCATGGTCAGTGAAAGAGCTCAATCAGATTAAATTAGTCTCACCCCAGATTGCTAAAGTGGACATAAGTTTATGACCATGAGGAAAACTGTTTAGGAAAACTGTTTTGCCAGGGGGAGATGATTACATATCTAACACTGCTGACTTTTACATTCTTGCTTGTTAGTATGGTTTCAAAAAATAAAAGGGTAATTGCAAAAAATGGTAATCACTGGTGTTCTTGTTGAAAATCATAGTGTACTGAAATGCAGTGTCTTTGTTTGCTTGTGAAAAAAAGCATGTTTTATTTACATACAGTATGTAAGGGGCCTGTCTCACAAAGCACATTCAGCAGGGTTCCCCATGAAGTTTCAGCTTCAAAAGACCAAACAAATGCAGCTGTGGTTTGTTCTTTTCGTGAGGCCAGTTAACAACTTTTTTCTTTTAAGGCAGTTTTGTTACCCCATGATTAATCCTTAGTGAAAGCTATGACTAATGACAAATAGCCAAGTGCATTGAACAACTGATGGAGAAAGAAGGAAGAAATAGTGCTATGCACATATGTGGAAAGTAACATGTTTGTAAAAAGCATCCCTATTACCACTGTCACCGTGTTAGTGCTTACTGAAGGAGTGGCCAAATTGCTTCATATTTGATATGTTACCTCTGTTACAAAGTGAGGCTTTTCATTTGACTAAGGAGAGAACTCAAAGTATTAAGGTAACATGATGCTTCAAAACTTTGGACTTTTATAGTCATCTGTACTGAGGTTCAGTTATTTAACCAGTTTAGATTTATTTGTTCATCCAGTGTTAAGTTGCAAATAAAATTTCAGTTTTTCATTGTAAATTTTAATTTAGAGTCTTTCTAAAAATGCTTACTGGTATTGTATAAATGTTTGTGCCTAGGTGAGCAATTAAGTCTCAGTCTGCTGGAGGGCAGAAGTGTTATCCAATATGCTATACAAACTTCAGTCTAGAGACCAGAAAGGTAATGTTATCATTGGCATAATCTGAAGAATTCTCATATAATCCATACTGCCAGGAGGTCTGAAGAATAGCACACACATACAAGCATATTCTCTAAATTCTCCAGTTATTTACAGTCAGGTACATAAATATTGGGACATCGACACAATTCTAATCTTTTTGGCTCTATACAACACCACAATGGATTTGAAATGAAATCGGGTGAATGGTGTAGGAATTACAACAGTTTGTATATGTGCCTCCCACTTTTTAAGGCACCAAAAGTAATGGGACAAATTATCAATCACAAATCAAACTTTCACTTTTTAATATTTGGTTGCAAATCCTTTGCAGTCAATTACAGCCTGAAGTCTGGAATGCATAGACATCACCAGACGCTGAGTTACATCCCTGGTGATGCTCTGCCAGGCCTCTACTGCAACTGTCTTCAGTTCCTGCTTGTTCTTGGGGCATTTTCC
>JBBPCZ010000001.1:34961842-34978185 GCA_037974445.1 Brycinus macrolepidotus
AATCCATTGTGGTGGTGTATAGAGCCAAAAAGATTAGAATTGTGTCGATGTCCCAATATTTATGGACCTGACTGTATTTAATATTTTTTGAGACCAGGTGGGTGTTCAGTGGAAAAGACAGTGTAACATCACCCTTTTTGTCTTTAGGTCACAGTTGATACGGTGTACTGGGTAACACTGCTGTCTTTCACTCAGCAGACCAGGGTTTGGTTCCTAGTTAGGAAAGGAACTGTGAGTCAGCCTCTATCAGAAGGTCAGGTCGAAGAGCTTTTTATGATCATAAATCCTAAAACCTAACCTAAATCTGCAGATAAGATGTGTAGCACAAACTGCCATTGTGATATAGCTTGATAAAAAGCGAGACAGAAACTCCAGGGTTAGATTAAACTAACTAAGCCTGCTTCATGAGACAGGACCCGTGGTTAAGTGCAGTCTTCTACGGCAGCTTCTAGTACATCGAATCAGAATCAAAAAATTTTATTGATCGCGGAGGAAACTGCTTTTGTTATGACTGCAAAGACACACAGAGCCACAGAGACAAGGACAATATAAAATATAAAGTTTAAATAAATTTAATTTAAAAAAATCTGTAGAAAAAAACTATATTAAATACAGTAGGCTATATATCCAAATGCTGGGTATAAAAACTATAGATAAGTAACTTACAGTTAAATAGGTACACTAGATTGCTAGTCTAAGTTCTTAGTTTCATACAGCTCATATCTGAGATGTTTAAGAGCAATAAAATGCCTCTGTTGGTGCTAGTTCTGGTCCCATTTCTCTGTGATGA
Organism: Brycinus macrolepidotus; assembly: GCA_037974445.1. Classification (NCBI taxonomy): domain Eukaryota; kingdom Metazoa; phylum Chordata; class Actinopteri; order Characiformes; family Alestidae; genus Brycinus; species Brycinus macrolepidotus. The sequence goes on from JBBPCZ010000001.1 coordinate 34,962,633, forward strand.
TTATACATATTTAGCTGAGAGCCGTCACACCATAGACCTTGAGCTGCTAAATAACAGGACGGGAACTGTTATACCAAATAAGTTTACAACTTGTTAAGGGCTACAGAATCCTGCCTTTTAGGGTCTGTTCTCTGTGATGTTGTTTAATGCTACTTAAAATGTGTCTGACGAAATTAGAACTTTTATAACAGTTTAATGAATGTATTAACTGACTACTTAACTCTGTTTAATTGTGTCACATATAGAAAGAGTGATGCTACGGAGCTATATTTTCTGTGTATGGCATTGAGCAGGTTTCAGCCTGAGTATTTTTGTTGCATAAATGGACACAGATTTTCCACAAAGATCAGTCTGCAGTTGATGAGTGAAAGTCTGCCTGGGCTGCATCCAATAAAGGAAGATTCCAGATTAGTCCTCTTGCCAGTAATTTAATACAGACCACATGTGCCTGGGGGTGGGGAGCTTATGGCCTGGAAGGACAACACGAGAGAAAAACAAAGCTACCGCTCTTAAACCTCTCCGATTTCTTTATATATTTATCATATGTATATCTAAAGTACATTACACATACACACTTATACTGGACAGTTATCTAATTTGTGCCTGTAATTATTAGAATGTATTAATATTGTATTAATCATGTATTCACAGATATGTACACACATAGTTTTGTGGAAAAGCCTGAATGTTTGTAACATGAGCCACAATAATAAATAGCACATGCTGATGAGTTATAGACATTTAGCAAGAGAGCTGGTGCACATGGGCCTGCGTATTTGCGCAACATTTGTCAGTAATAATCCTTCGCTATCAACAGGCAGATACGCATTAACAATGGCTGGACTATAATCAATTATAGTTGAATTATGGCCTGGATAGGTTTGACTACCATGCGATTGCATCTCCTTATTCCATCTCTTTGAGTGGCCTTGGTATAGCACTCTTCTTTTTCTCATTCACAGCAGCAGGGAGGCAAGTCACAAAAATTGGTGGCCGATGTTGCTGCTCATTTTAATTAAAGATGTTTAGATACTGTAATAGCAAGTGTAGTGTGTTCAATAAGTCTTTTTGGTAAACTTAAAGGAAGTGCTACTGAAATAATTTGTGTCATAGGCAATTAAAATTGGTGTCATAATCTCTTGAGACTCAAACCTACCTCCAGTTCAGTTGCTACCTGTGATAAGGGCTCACATTTGACTATAAATCTGGCAGATATCTAATCATTCATATAGTGTTACAGTCTGTGTGAAGACATTCAAGTAGGAATTTCATTGTACTTGTACCTGAACACTGTACATGTGACAATAAATCTTAGAATCTTTAACCTCAAATCTAGTAAGATGAAATGAAAACTGATGCTTTATTTACCACTTCTTGCTTTTAAGTGAGCAAAATGCACTGAATTGTACGCACTTTTCTGCTTTCTGTTCTTGCCGGTTCTGCACACAAATTATGTAGGAGCTCTTGTTGTGGTTGGCAATCTGCTGCCAGAAGTAACAGATGAACACGAACATCAGGAAATCATTTTGTAAAATCTGCTTGATGATGGAGTATAAGAGAAAGCGGGTAATTCATCCGTTACACCTCATCATTATACAGCATTTACCCTCATTTTAGTAAGGTGAAGAATGTGTGTAGATACAGACTGACAGGTGAAGGAACACAGATTTCCAGTGCTATTGACAACACAGGGAATGTGCTGCTTATGTATCATTGTGTATCACTGTGTGCGCTGTGGTGTTTATTAACTACACCTGGAAGTTGGAGAAACATACATCTATATCTCCATAAAGCTTTACTGAAACTTACAGGGGATATCCTCATGTGAATTACAGCTCTTATAGTGCTCAGAAAAATCAAAGTTTCTTTAAATCCCTAAGTGTATAATGTAGCATATCCTAAAATGGATGTTTAAAACTTCAGTTCTAAAGGCCTGTAAGTGAAGTGCGATGGTAATGATAGCTGAAGTTCAGTAAGTACTGTTCTTTACACTTTCTTGCTTGCACACAGCTTTCACTCTTTAACTGGTGTTTGCTAGTAAACCAGTGCAGCTGGATATGTGCTAAATTCAGTACTGTGTGATTGCTTTGAAGAATAAGCCTTTGATTGTATCACACAAAACACTTTGGAATATTTAATGGCCTTAGATGCTGTTTATACTTCATTTGGTTTGCCATATCGATTTATTGTCCTCTTGGGGCATTTGGCTTTGGCACTAGCTTGATTCAGAAGCATTGCAATGTTAGCTTGCATGAATATCTAATTGGTGTAATTCAAAAAAGTCAGGAGATTAGCTAGGCCATGCAAGCACCTTCACTTTCATGTTTAGAAAACAAGTCTTGAGTCATTTTGGCCGATGAGATTAAACTCTCCCAGCATGTTGCTCCAATCATATTTCCTTTGATGATTTGTAATACCCCACTTGCAGAGAAGCAGCTCCATATCATGAAGCTTCCACCTCCATACTTCACAGTGTGTATGGTGACCTGTGGTACTGACCTGTAGTATCGCCAGAGACTTTTATGTGTGTTGAATTTGACCACTGTACATTGTTCCAAAACAGTTCAGGTTGTTTTATGAAAACGTACTTTTACTTAAAGCATTATACCACAAAAATAACTACTTGGAAAAACTATTTGAAAAAGGAGGTCGGCCGCTCTACCAATCAGTAGTCTTTTCTGGCTACACATAGTAGAGTCACTGCCCTCGGCATTACGTTAGTTTAGTTTTGTCAAATGAAAATGAGTAGACCACGAGTAGTCCACTTATTCTATGAGTCATTTGATTTATGAAAATGTCATAGACCTTTGACTGTGAAGTGCTCCAAAAGTACAGTCCAGTGGTTTCGGAAAATGTGGCATTCCAGTTTTAGTACTGGCCCTGAGCTATGATCTCTAAACTAGTGTCCCTTGGTGAAATTTACCATGACCCTGGGAGTGACATTGCTCTTTGGACATGTGTGAGCTGGACTACAGAACCTGATTCTCAAACTGTGTTCCGAGCAGTGAGTAATCCACTGGCTTTCCTGTATCAGGGGTCTCAACCCCAATCCCCAACCCCCACCCCCGGTTTTTCCTCCCCCTCTTTCAGCTGCAAGGAATGTATGTGAGAGTCATTCCCAAAATCCAAGCCAAAGAACATCCAGAAACACCTGGTGGAGCTCAAAAGGCTAGTAAGGTTTGATTATTCACTGCTTATTCTCCCTATGAATTCAGAGCTGCTCTTTCTCAGTCCCTCTCGGTTGTGAGCCCATGGGTCAGATTTGTGAAGTGGTGCACATCTGAGACAGTCTGGGGGTTCCATTCTTGACATTAAAGTAATTACATAAATATTTGTCATTATTTACCACTGTTTGTCTGGAAAGTATCATGCTGCTGTCTGCCTGGCCTTCTATGTAATTGGGAAAATGAAAGGCAGAGGTGCAGCTGTTTATTTGGCCATGTTCAGTTAAGAGACTGCTTAAACAACAGATTGCAGACAGAGTCGATACATAAAAAGTATACAAGCACTCTTAGAACCTCATAAAATTGCCACAGTTTGATGGTACTTCAGGGATGGCTTATCTAAAGAGGTGGTAATGTTAACTACTGGTACTAACAGCACTTTGCAAGGGTATCCGAACACCTGTGTCTGAAATTGAAGAATCTCAGTTAAATGTAGTCTATTGCCACAATCGCTCCACCTTGACCCAGATCCACTATGTTTCCACTTCTCTGTGGCGTCCCTCCTTCCTGGTTCTGAGCTTTGGATCTACCTCTGAGATCATTACATGCTCACCTGTTTCTGATTAGTGTATCTGGTCTAAGTACTCTTGTTCTGTTTAGTTCTCTGCATCAGGGGTCTTTTGTTTGTTCCTTTGTATGCAGAATTGTTTATCTGTTCTTCTGTATTTGGGGATGGCCAGTGGAAGGAGAAGTGAACCAGCAACTGGAAAGTCAGTGGTTCAAGACCCAGGACTGATGAAGTACTCTTGGTTGTGCCCTTGGACAAGGCATTCAAACCCTCTCTGCTGATGACACTGTGCTGCTCCTGGACTGGCCACGATTAAGCATCAAAATGCGTTTTTGTTGCAAAATCAATAACGTACATCTATGTTTTATTGCTCATGCAAGTTTATATCTTAGCTTATGTTTGTGTATCTTTGGCTGGCTTTGGTCTTTAGTTCACATCTTGCCCCTTTAAAACATGTTCTCTGTTCATTGTTGTTTGCCTACTCTTCTTCTGAATTGGAATTCTGGATCCACTTCAGTATATCATGTCCACTGAAGATGGACCCTTTGTCAAGGTTAACAACTCTGAATCCTGGAAAGGTTCAATTAATGAAGCTCCACATATACATTCTACCTCATGCACTGTAATGTTACACCCATGAATAAAAAATGCTATTTGTCATATACAGTTAAAACACATAGGTATTACTAGATCTTTTTTTAGATCATTTTCCTGTTGAATTTCTTTTGGGTTGTTAGCCCCATACTTTGTGTTTACCTGAAGAATAATGGCCTCCTCTGTAAAACCTAATGACCTCTTCAGTTAAGAGCCCATTTTCATTTATAACTTACTGCAGTTTTGTCCACTGCACTGCAAAATCGTCCATATTTTCATTGATAAGACAAAAGAAATTATTCTAAGAGGATCTAATTCCTGAATAAGACTCAACCAGAAAATTCTCAGAACTATTTGTAAATTATAATTTTTCAGCTTTGGGGAAATTTATGTCATTGATGATGCAGTCATTTTACAATTCACAGTGATTACGTTAAAATTATGCTCACATTTCCTGTTTATGAAGATTTAGAAGAAATAAATAATTGATTGTATGTCAATTGAATGTCAAATCATCACCTTATATATACAAAAAAAACCCTGAATGAAAATGTGTTATTATATCAAAACTTTCCTCCAGTGGCGAGTCAGCCATTGTCTGAATGCCAAAGCGGTAGGAAAGTTCTGGAAGATGAATGAATAAATATCCAAGATCAACATGCCTTGATGAGAATTCCAGGTGATTTTGTGTTTGGTGAAAACAGCCTCACCTAGAAGCTTAGTAACATTAGGGAAAACAGAACTCGGGAGCCACTCTGTCTGGGTTTATCTATCACTTTAAGAACACTTTCCGAGTAAAGAGAAACCCAGTGATCACTTGTTTGAATAGTGAAAAGATAAATCATGTCTGGTTTGCACTAAAGTTGTCATTACAGTTTTATTCATGTCAGATTTATGCCAGATGGTGCCTTGAGTGTTTAGGACAGAAAATGCAAAGCTATATTTGACATAAAAAACACACCCAGGTGTTATAAAATTGCTTTGGTAGAGTAATAAAATCATTTTCCATTGACATGATATATGCCAATGTATCCAATGATGAATAATTTCCTTGAAAACTGATTCTTTGCAACTAAGATGATGACTTTTTTCAGTGGGAAATATATTTCCTGTAATTCTTGTAAAAAACTCAATTCTGTTATATGTGAACAATTCATATTACGTTTGTGCTGTCAGGGCAAGTGAAAAGTCTTTAGTTGTATCACAGCCATGTTAAATGGGATATGTTTTAAACAGAGAGGGTCTCTGACTGTTTTCAGTTATGGGCCAGAAGGGGACAAAACATCTTGGCTGGTTAATATTGGTTAGTATTCTTTTGTACTGTCTACTGATGCAAAATGACAGTCAAAAATGAGAAGGCGTTTTAAAGACGGCCAGAAGTCATGACATTTTAATGGAAGATTACATTAACACACAAATTTTGTCTTTTAAATGATACGGTATGATGGTCATGCTTAATATGACCAGGGACATGACTTGACAAGGTTAAAAAGGTCAGTTATGATTTCAGGTACATTTTTCTGCAACGGCCAGATGTTTTTTTTCCATAATTTGGTCTACAACAAATGTCCTGGCTTTAGTTTAACTTAATCTTCATCTTTTTAGACTTTATTGGAGTTGTGTGAAGGTGTTCTTTATGATGGCAGTGACTGGCATGAGAGCACATTTGATGGTCTTAAAATATCTTCTGATCCCTGATCCCGGCATAGTTTAATCATTAAATTAATGTACATAACAATCACTGTTGTTTTCAGTGAAACAAAATCTCTCACTTAAAGTGGCCCCTTGTGAAATGTGAAATTCTTTCTCTGCATTTAACCCATTCACCAAGTGAAGCAGTGGGCAGCCAGCGATGCGGCACCGGGGGAGCAAGTGTGTGGGGATGGTATCTTGCTCAAGGGTTCCTCAGTGCCTGGGATTCAAGCCCACAACCTTCTGATCACAGGGGCAACTCCCTAACCACTAGGCCATCAACTGCCACCAAGTATGGGAAGCTGTCACTGTTTTTACCTGCTTAAGATTTCCAAATGGGAAAAAGTCTTGCTAGACACACTCTGCTTCTGAAATTTGCAACATTTTATCTGATCCAAAGTGATACCACAATTGAGGTCAGTTTGGCCTATTTTCCACACCCTTGAATAAGACTTCTCTGGATGATTTTCTCCTAGGCTGCTTCTTTGTTTGGTTTAAGTTATGAAGAGTGTTCACTGTTCTGCAGAAGTCTCTTGCTGACAAGCACAGACTGGGAATCATTTTCATTTAGACAGTCTAAGCACCCGTGGATATTAGAGGTTTCAGCATTAGACTGTGATGAATAAGTGTGTGGTGTTTGTGAAGCCATCTGTGATATAGATTACACCTTTGGCAGTGTTCTATCTGTTGTCTATACCACTGTGGTCCCACTGACCACATCACTCCCACAGATCCCCACAAGAGACTAGGAGTCCAGCTAGTAGGAGAGAACGTGGGCAAGGGTGGATTTTTCTGCTGCTTTGCTATGTTCACACAATTTTTATTTGGGCTGAGATCATACTGCTGCATCTGTTCAGACACCCCTCTACCCTTCATTGATGCGTCTGGCAGATGGAGATTGCAGTTGATTCAGTTTAGTAAAGTTTTTATTCCTTTATCACCCTTGATGGAACAGATTTCCCGCCACAATAGCATTACATCATTCAGACAGGAATTGCCCTGAAAAAGTCTATGCAGACATATTATGAATTAACGAAGTATGCATGAGTTTGGGGGGAGGGGGTCGTCTGTTGTTACTACAGGCTAGATAACTTATCATAACTGCCCAAGGCCTGGTTTCTCATACAAAGATTAAACATTACTTTTGATGGAAATTCCTACTTGTCATTTTAATTTAGTCCAGGACTAGACTAATGTGTTTTTGGGAAATCAGCCCTTTTGGGGCAATGGCTTAAACCGTGTAATAAAAATCCAAGGAAAGATCTGGAGGGAATTAAGAATTTATTCTTGTCATTGCTGGAAACAATTAACAGCTGTGTTCTGGAGCCTCCGTAAACACTTTACAAGTCTTTACTGTTGTTGCTTCATGGAAGTATAAGATTCAAAGATGTCTGATACAATAAGTACATTGTTATCATTTAAACATAAATTATTGGCAGCATGCTTCTCTGGAAAGAAAAACAATGTTGTTTTCTTTACAGTAATGATTTCGTGCCTGATATTGTCACATACTGTATTGTATTTAACCTAGTTGTTTTCTCATACTGTCTTAATACATTTAAAAGCAGGTTATTATCTGTTCTGGTGTGGTTTCCTCATAAAGTTTTCACTGTTAATGCTCTAAATCTCACTTCAGACAATGGCTTACCACTTTGTTTACTGTATTTTAAAGCCAAGTAGCAGTGTCAACAATTAAAAAAAAAAAACAACAAGAAAACAAAGAAGACAAACCAAACGGATTAGATACATTGAATGCTTCCTGAGTAGAAACATAAACACAGTAGGCCTAAATGAAAATGTGCTATGGATGCTGACAAGTCAGACATATTGTTACCGTCCAAAGAAAACCATGTTTACTTCATTTGAGCACAGTAGTTGCCCTTTACATCCTTTGCATTGTACATTACTTTAAATTATTTACATTAACTTACATTAGAAGTAAAGAACATTTTTTTCCATTTCTGAAACAATGGGACATTGACTTTCTGATGAACAGATTGTGCTGTGCCACAGCTCATAATACAGCATGTTTACTCAACATAATGTAATGTTCACTTCTAAATGTTCTGCGTCCAAGAAGAAAATACTGGTTATGTGAGTAGTTTTATAGCGCCAGTTGCAGCTTTAAACAATATTCTGTGCTAAATTTTTCCCAGTAAAAATCTTTACTTTTTGTTTGAGTAGTCTACTTCCACTTCATGTTTTTCAAAGATCATTGATAGGTCACTGGACCCCAGAGCCCAAGAGCGCCATCAAAGAACATATTTACAACACCCCCAGACAGAACTGGACACATCTGTAGGACAATAAAACTGAATGGACTTTGGTCAAATTGTCTGCCAGACCTCATGAATGGAAATAGCATGACACTTCAGTCATCCCTCATTCAGGAATGTGAATCTCTGTCCCTAGACTGTGTATGTTCCATGACTGTGGCAGTGTTACGAGAAATGAAAATCAAATGAGATGTAAGTCTGGATGTTCACATTCACACTTCTTTCAGGGGACATTCCTTCCTTAGAGTAGCATCCGTCCACTGCTCTGTTCCACCACCCACTGCCTGCGTCACTGAGTTTTAGCTTTTGGAAAAGTACTGAGTAATCCTGGCTACTTGTCAAGCACAGCACCTGGTACTGACTCATAAAAATAATCCAAGGGCTATCAAATCTGTGACTGGTCTGACAGGCCTGATGATGCTTTGGTGCTGAAGACTAAATACAGATTCTTGAAGGGTAATCAAAGAAGCTTTGACATTTTAGTGAGAAGTGAAAGCCACAGTTCTGAAGTCTTTGCAAGTGTACTTTTCGTATTTTCCAACTTCATAGCAGTTAATACCACTGAATACCCAGAGTCTCATGTAACCCATTCAGTGTCTTAATAGACTTAAAATATAAGTAACTACACATCGATACATAACCAGTATTTTAGTAATTTGAAGTGTTGAAAGTAATAATGTTTTGCATACTGAATAACCTTTTAACAGCACATACCTAATGCAATATCCTTGACATTCATTATTAGTACAACATGCTTCTCAAATAATATGTTAGGTGGTATGAAATAAAACCTACGTTAATGCTTTGTATGCTACAGTTTTACAGTTTTACAGACCATTACCGGCTCTTGCAACAGATAGGTGGTCCCATGCACTTCATGCAAGCGCATTAAGTATGTGCGCGCCAGCCCATCCTTTTGAAAATTCGTGGTTATGATTATGTTTATTTGAAAGATTAGATTCATAGACCTAAGATCCCATTTTATAACAACCCCTAATGTTTCTTCATTAGCTAGTGGGCCTAAAGAATTAACAGCCTGTGACTCAGATCTGGTAAAGACTTTTCTGAAATCAAACAACTACATGAAATCCACCTTTTTTCTGTCCATTAATTTGGTAGTTACAGCACATGTATTTCAACGATGAAACATGTGATTTGAGCGTTTCTTACTTAAATTATTATAATAAGCTACTATGAGGAGCGTACATGCAAGGGCTTATAAAGTACTCCAACAACATCAACCCACGGGGTCCTCTGTACAGTCAAAAGCACTGTTATCCTAGAAAAGTGTGTTCTGTTAGTTTTATATCATGAATGGAAACATGATTGCACATTGTGTCTCTTACTCTCTGTGTGTCAAACTTAGTCCTCATCAATTTGTCAGTGCGTAAACATTTTCTGATTGTGGCCTGTGCTCACTCTGTCCTGATATGACTAATGATATAATAGTTTATGCTTCTGGCAAGGGAATTCATTACAACCAGCGTATGCTTGTGTTTTGTTCACAAGCCCTGATTAATGATCATAACAATCCAAATGCTTTTTGTGATTTTTGTGTCGAATGGCTTGTGCAAGACGTTCTCCTCAATTATGTTTCAAATTATAGTCTGTATCCTGAGTGCTTTTATTGGCCCTAGCATTATTCAGTGGACACAATTCTACTTACTGTGTGCAGATGGAACAAGGGTGCTTTGGCAGTAAAAGGAAAAATAATAACATGTAAGTTTACCCTGCTTAAATAAGAACATACACAGTAGGCAGTCATGTCAGGAATTACTTAAGGTGATGGCATTATGTCATGGCAATATGTCCAGTGTGGCGTGTATAAAACACATAAAAGCTAAACTGTAAGTTAGGGCTAGTCAGTGTGGCCTTCCAAATAATATTGTGATATTTTAGGCTGTATCGCAATACACAATATATGACAATATTTTATATCCTCTAAAGCATTTCATAAATGCCCAATTTAACTCTTTAATGAAGGCAATCACACAAATATAATGATTCTAGCAGTCCCTGCAGTATATGTCTGCGTTAAAGCATTCTTGTTCATATTGACTGGTGGTTTCCATTTAGAACAATATTAAAATATAAACATGTATTCAAAAAGGGGTAAATCACCCTGTTCCATCCAGATACAAAAACACACATCTCATCTATATATGTCACATACGCTCACACAGGAAAGCGGTCTGAATGGGTGGGAAACATATGTGTGTAACATATGTATGTAATTCCCCCCTTTGTGTCTATGGGAGAGAGCCAAATTAGAGAGCAGGATAAGCAAAACACCAGTCTCATGCTTGGGGCTTTAAAAAATGCCATGATAGTTCATACTCTATGTTTGTGATATAATCAGTTACTACATCACACATAGAACAAGCCACAATACACAATACAAATCGCCCAGCCCTACCACAGTTAAATGATTTTGCTCTAATGTCAGACATGATTTAATGTCTAGTATTAGGATTCACAAAGTGATTGACAACCCCTGTAACCGACTACTGTTAAGATCTGAAGGAACAGTTCACGTCCACAAAGAAATACTAGTAGTCTGAATGTTCAGACAGTTTGAACCCACCAATTTTTCAGCACTATTTTATATTCACCTTTACACATCATACTATCATACTATAATGCTGTCAGAGTAATTAGAATGGCTCATATTCACTCTTTGCAGTGTGCAAAATGCATGATACTCTTCAAATGAAACTCATCACACTCCAGGTGTTTTGTCATGGTTTGGTTTTGTCTTTATACTTTAGACAATAATTATTACAAGTAGGTAAGGACATAATTAAAAAAAAAGTAGTTAAAATTTTGAAAAACAAACAAAACAATGAATAAAAATGTAAAATCATATCACTGACACTCTCCTTTGTCTCTTCTGAGGGCGACTTATTAATTATCTTATACTATCATTAATCAAAGGCATCTGGAAGCATCCTATGATAGCAAAGCAGGCGGAGAGGGGACTTATTCTTTGCAGTTGTCCATTCTCACTCATAAATTCTAGGGCATGTGATTTAAATTTTCTTTCACATATTTATGCTCATTTAGAAATAGCAAGACATTGTACAGGCCACAAGAAAAGCAGTGGTTGAGGAAGAGTAGTGGGTAACACTGCAGTCCTTCATGAATCAAACCTCGTTGCAATTCCCCTACCCCAGGCAAACACACCATGCTACACCAATAAGAGTCTTTGGGCTTGACTCTCAGTGCTACACCTACCTCAATAACATAATTAAGTAAGTCGCTCTGAAAGGGTATCTGCCAAATGGGTGAATGTAAATAAAGTTAAAAAAAAATAAACAGAATATTTAATGTCGACAGTGAAAGAGTTTTAGTCAAACTCGCACAGTAGGGTTCTAGTCAAAGGAAACTGTCATATTGTATCTTGGTTTTTCCACTCATTCTGAGAATATTTACAGTAGGCTGGAAATTCTACTTTGGCCATACTGTCAAATAGCTGGATAACTCTGTTCACACTTAATTTGTCATTTTATGAAATATTGTGTTAGCCATGAGTCCCTCTTGTGTCACTGCTTATTTGTGGTCCTATTCCCTCTTTCATATGGCTCCAGCAGGAACATACTTTAGCCAGAGGCCTCGAGGAGAAAGAGTGCTAGTAGCCAATTGTAAATAAATGGCTGCAGTGCATCAGAATATTTCCCTGTTGGACACTAAAGCACTAACACTAAAGAATTCCTATCATAATGACCCATGTGTAAAAAACCTTCAAGAGGAAAAATTATTTGGGGCAATATTTGTCCATGCTGTCTTCTATAATATGTCTCAAGTGTCTGGCGCGGTAGAATATCTGGCATTTTTCACTGAGACTTGTCCACTGGCTACTCTCCTGTAGGAGCTGTCACCGCATAACACCTCACAAAAGACAGGTCCTTCCTCTGCACATGTTCACGAACCACACCCAGACTCAACACTGGCAGGGAAGCATGCACAGTAAGATGCCAGATACTAATTCTTTCCCCCACAGAAAAAAAACATATAGACAAACGAAGCATATGGAAAGGCATTGGGGATTATTTTGGCACAGTTTCTTTATAGAATGAATGGTTTTCATTAGTCAGTGGCAACACAATCATGTGGCTACTTTGTGTTAGTGTAACATTCAACATAAACCACAAATCTGTCGGTAGCTTTACATTTGTACATGAAACAAATACACTTATGGCTTAGTGTTCCTTTATTCCATGTTTAGCAAAATGGATGGAATACACTTATACAACAGTGTTGAGCAAATTTTCCAAAATGTAAAGTATGTGTGTGAAAATGTGTGTGTGTGTGTATGATGGCTATAGAGAATCGGAGCATCTCCAAAACAGCAGGTCTTGTGAGGTGTTCCTGGTATGCAGTCATTAGTACCTTCCAAGACTGGTCCAAGGAAGGACAAACAGTGAACCGGCAACAGAGTCATGAGTGCCTAAGGCTTATTGATGCCCATGGGAAGCAAAGGCTCGCCCTTTTGATCCAATCCCAGAGAAGAGCTGCTGTATCACAATTTGCTGAAAAGGTTGATGCTATCTATGACAGAAAGATTTCAGAACACAGCTTGCTGTGTATGGAGATGCATAGCTGCATGCGCATGCATAGCTGATCATTGTCCAATGCTGAAAGTGCCTACAATGGGCACATGAGCATCAGAACTGGACCATGAAGCAACAGAAGAAGATGGCCAGATCTGATGAATCATGTTTTCTTTATTTTACATGGATGGCTGTGTGTGTGTGTGTGTGTGTGTGTGTGTGTGTGTGTGTGTGTCACTTACCTGGGAAAGTGATGCACCAGGATGGCAAGCCATCAGAGACACTGTGATACTCTGGGCAATGTTCTGCTGGAAAACCTTGAGTCCTGACAATGATGTGGATGTTACTTTGACATGTTCCATCTAGCAACACTGTTGGATCCTTTCATGGTAAGAGTATTACTTAATGGCAGTGGCCACTTTCAGCAAGATAATGCTCCCTGTCACACTGTAAAAACTGGTTTAAGGAACACGACAAAGAGTCCAAAGAATTTGTGACAAATACCACAGCACACTTTCAGAGGTCTTGTGGAGGCCATGCTTCGATGGGTGAGAGCATGAGGGAGGCCTACACAATATTAATCAGTAGTTTTTAGTATTATGGTTGATAAAATATATTTATATATACATATATATATATATATATAAAATGACTGCATTTAGGCACTGACGCTGCAATGATACGGTGGGACTAAAGTGACCCTATCACTGGGGTTTTTCAGCAAAAGACCCAAGTGGAGAGATTGAGAGCACGAAAAGTTGGCAGTGGGTGGTCTAAATAAAGTGAAACTTGAACTTGTGGTGCAAGGTGGAGTAAAAGTCTTGAACTCACACCACTAGGGTTGTCGCTGAGCCACTGTGCCGAAATGTGGGTGGTGGTTCAGTGGAAGCTCTTTTATGGGGAGTTTGCCTGAAAAGGGGTGAAAGGTGGAAAAAAGGAAATCGGGAAAACTGCCAGGAGGGAACAGACCAAAGGTTCTGTCAGGGAGAAAAGGAAGGTTAAAGAGTGAACAGATTGAAAATGTGCTGTGTGCATTTATGTTAGTGTACCTAAAAGGACTTCTCAAAAGGAGCGCTAATATGAATGGTGATGCACTCAGACTCTAAGAGGAACAGAGGAAGAGCTAAAAATATTGAGATTGGATGATGGAACACCCAGTGCTAAAGTACTGGCACCAGGCACCCTGCTCCTCCCCCTGCTGGCAATGCCAGTCCTGGGTCTCCCTCTAGTGAAGGGGGACAGCCCCCCTACAGTGGCATCAGTCCTGGGTCTCCCTGTAGTGGTCAGTGCTGCAATAGTTGTTGGTCCAGCCCCAGGCCATAGCCCACCCAGTCATCCAGGTACTTGGTAGCACCTTGAGTAAGCCCCTGACAGTGTAAGCAGTTGACCCCCCTACTAAGCGAGGCATGGGGAGAGGTTGACAGGTGTGGGGCAAGGTGCCTGCACTGGTTTGAGGTGATACATGTGAAATCTGCATAGTTTGTGGGAGATGGAGGCAGTAGGTAACTGAATTTATCCGCTGAGCCACCTTAAAAGGTCCCATGTAGCGGGGTGCCATGTAGCAGGGTGCCAGTTTCCAGGAGTCCACCTGGAGGGCTAGGTCCTTGGAGGAGAGTCAGACCCACTGCCCTAGCAAAATTAACAGGCCATCTCTGGCGCCAATCGTTGGCAGCCTACTTCTGCTTTTTGCTAGCCATAAATGACCTGATGTCCCTGTCCTTGCATAGCCACTAGTACCACCTCAGAAGGAACTCTAAGGTGTGGGAAACCCTTGTGTGACTCGTATGCAGGGACATATGACTCCAGAGGAGCCTTACAGAAGTGGGGACATAGAGATGGCAAGGGATCCTTACAGAGGAGAGGACATGGAGCCAGCCGGGGGACAGGCAATAATAGGCTCTGTAGGGCCCTGGGGGGATGGAGGCTCCCACTGTTGAGAGAGAGTATCTGGCTTGGCATTTTTACTACCCAGCTGATATGATAAAATAAAATCAAAGCAGATGAAGAAGGCCTGGCACAATTAAGAAACCTGGCCACCACTCCTACACCTGTGTCAAAGGCACCAACCTCAACTATGAAGGGGAGCTGGAGGTCCAGGGGCTGTAGAACGTGGTGGTGGTCTGCCACCACTTCAGCTGGTCTAAAGCCTCCTGAGCCTCCAGCTTTCCTGGCAACTGCGCTGAAATTGTGCTGAAAAACCGCACAAGGGGCTGTAAAACAGTTGGTACATGAATGTCTGTACTAGGGACTCCTGAATGTAGACATTAGTGGTCTTCTGCTTGGGGCCAGACAGCCAGGCAGGGAGAAAAGCTGGCCCATGGGTGGTGTAGTACCTGGCAGGAGGTCAGTGGTCTATGTATCGATGAGCCTTCTGTTGCTGAAGACTTTGGGGGGGGGTCTTACTACAATGAATTGAGAAGAAGAAGGGGCCTGTTAATGGGATTTGGCCACCACCAAACAGTATCTCCCACACCGAGGTCCCCAGGCTACCATGAATCATGTGAGCCAGTTAAGATAAGATAAGATAAGATAAACCTTTATTAGTCCCACAAGTGGGAAATTTGCATTGTCACGGCTGAAAGTGGATAGAACAAAGGTAAGAGCAGCGAAAAGGTAAGAGCAGCAAAAATTTAAAAACAATAGAATAGAATAAAAACTATACAACAATAAAGTATAAAATGTACACTATACAATCTAGAAACATAAAAT
>JBBPCZ010000001.1:34978285-34996411 GCA_037974445.1 Brycinus macrolepidotus
TACAAACAATCTAGAAATATAAATATGAATGAGTGTATTTAAAAATATAAATGTCTTTATATGTATATGTATATGTATATGTAAACTTAGGTAAATATATGTATGTGCACAGAGTATATGTATGTATATATGTACAGAGTGGATTATTGCACATAAGAAACTGCCATGGTGTATTTGATGTATGTGTACGTGTTAGTTAGTCTATGTGTGTGTGGTCAACTGCAAGGACTTTGTTGTAGAGTCTGACAGCAGTTGGGAGGAAAGATCTTCTGAATCTCTCCTTCCCACATCGTGGATGCAGCAGCCTGCCACTGAAGGCGCTGCTCGGTGCATTGTGACCATGATTGCCGCTGTTTAGGCCTGTGTGTTAACTGTTTTGAAAATGTGGAGTTTGAGTTGACTGCTGCATCTAAGCAATCAAGAAAAACTGTAATATGGTTCACTTAACCATTCTCAGACCTCTCTACGTTACTTGTAGTTATTATCAAATACCTAGTTTGACTCTATCAGTACTTTATCAGGTGCGTTACTAATGGGATTTCCCAAATTAATGCAATGGCTAGAGGAATACAGGAGAACTCTGGAACCAAAACTTTGTTTTTCTAACCAACTTACAAAATATACACTACATTTTAGAAACAAAAAAACAAGTGCTTTCTTATTTGTTTGCATTTACTCTAAAGTTAACTTGTGTTTTTGCTGGCAGAAAGACACTCCTGAGATAAAAAACAGTTTGCATGGGCAAGACCTTTGCACAGTACTGTATATGTATATTTCACAAAGCGTTCAACAGTTACATTCTGTAGCTATTATAGTGTTTGGATCTCTCTCTCTCTCGCTCTCTTGCTCTCTCTCTCTCTCTCTCTCTGTCACACACACACACCCACATACACAAACACAAACACACACACACACACACACACACACACACACACACACAAACACACACCGGTGCAGCAATACTTCCTACTGGCTGAAGTTGTGTTTGACTTTCACTGTAAATTAACACCATAATCAGTTAGCAGAGTTTGACACTTGTGTCTCTCTCTAGGCCTTGACATCTTTATTGCAAATGCTATGCATGGTTTTAATTATTCAAATAAATGTTGCCCTTTTATGCTGAAAAGCAGGTTTATAAAAATTGAGTTATTTACATGTAACAGCTTAAACTGGAAGTCCAAATGTGAATGTTCTCCAGTGATATAATTTGAAGTTGGAGCATGAAGATTGAAGTGGTCCATATGTGATTTTAATTGTCTTTTCATCATTTAAGTTTCTAAGTAACAGTGTTTTGCTACTTGTGCATGTCTACTGACATCTAAGTGTATTTGTATATAGTAAATCGTGGGCTTATGTATTAATAGTTGTCATGTAATAGCAAGGGACTTCTCAAGTCTAACAGCATGTAACAATTCAACTGCCGTTATTATGTGCAGAACAAGTAGTTTTATTGCATTTTATTCACATTTTACAGGCAACAGAACATCAGTTGAACTGGGGAAGAATTCCAGTTTAAGCTAGCTTTAACATATTAATATCTGAACAGATACCAGGTCACTTAATTTATGACTGACATTAGCTTACATTTAGCAGCTAGTCAAGGGTTTTTAATTTGTGAATTAATGTTCTGTTGTTTTTTTTTTTTTACATGATGATTGCCACTCTGTGACTGAGCAAAAAGTATTCCTTTCTTTATAAATGTTACTGATTAAAGAAATATTAACTTGTTATTGCACCACTATGAACCTGTGAAACTGGAGCAACAGCAAATGACAGCATAATTAATAAGATGTCTGTTTTAAGTATTGGTTTTAAATGAGACAGTTTATGCTTGGGGAGTCTGAAGTTTGTGCAGATTCTCTGGGAGATCTTCACTGACTACTTGGCCTCTCAGTTCTAAACCAAATATAATGAGCCAGTGGTTTTCAGTAGTCCTAAGGCAGGGTTGATTGATTGATCCATAATAGATGTCTGGAGCCAAAAACAACTGCGTATGTTCTTTGCTGTTTTTTTTTTCTCTCATTTTCCTTTTTACAGCAAGCTAATATTTCAAGCCTTGCACGTGAAAAGGATTTTGTTATGAGTTCATTTTCATGTGTTATGTTGTAATGGGGATTTTGTAAGTTCCATCTCACAAGATTGTCTGAAAATTCAACTACATGGAATGTGTTCAAGAGCTGTTGATTTTATGCCTGATTTTTTTTCATTTAAACCTAAGTACTGGAGATCACTCAGAAAAGGCTGTTCGTTAGCTACTCAGGTATATTCAACTAATTTGCTGCATGTGTGGGAAAACAAAAATCTCAGTGTATATTCTGGAGAGTTTGTTTTCTGAATATTCCCTCATATGGAGTTTACTGGAGCATTTCTACCTCTATTAACATATCTCAATACTTTAAACCACTAGTCCATAAAATATGGACACTATGACAGTGTTCTGAAAAAGGTCTCTGCAATAAGCATCCTGGGGACAAAAACAGCTAAGCATTTAATCTTCTTCTTCTTCTTCTTTTTTTTTTTGGAGATGTCCACTTCCTCTGTAACATTTAGTCCCCAGGTCTAGTGATATATAGGCAAAACAATAAGTTACTACATTTTCCCTCAAAATTTTTTTTTATCAAGTTCAATTTAATTCGCGTCATAGACGGTCGCCTGGCTATGCAACCAGTAAACCTGAAAAGCAGTTCCAGGTAAAACGATTATGCCTGGATGTCATTTATCATGGAGCAACACATACTCAGCTATAAATATATTGGCTATAAATCAGTGAGTGTTGTGCCTCTATATGAGTCAGTCTTGTTGAGTAGTTGCAAATTGCAGTTATAAGAGTCAGCACAAACAAAAATGACCCCCTATGAGTTTCCATGAGTCACAGAATGAGAGAGCAAAATTAATTTTAGAAACTTTAGAGCTCCAGCAATTGAGGTATTATTTCCAAACTTTTGGTAAGACCTGACAAAGAATAGAACACATGCAATCTAATAACTTGTCTGGGACTTTTTTACTGCTGCACACTTGTTGGAATGTTCTTGCTAATGATGCATTTCTTTACATCATCGATTTCCACTGCAGCGAGCACATCAGGTCCAGTCAAGTAGAGCTTTATTGTCCTAAATGTCAGCCTCCTCCCTCTCAAGCATGGTAACACATGTAACTGAGGCCAGTATAGTAAATGCTAGCTGTCAAAAAGTAACTGCTAAATAAGATGTTTATGCAAAAAATGGTTATGTCAAAATTATGTTAAAATACCTTTTCATAATTCACACAATAATCAGAGCACAAGACCCTCTTGTACTGTTTGTGAGTGTACAGCTATACAAGAGCATTTTGAGCCTGAAACTGGATGGAGTTTTGTGTGTCCAGTGATTCACAAAACATTGAAATTCACAAAACTTTGAAAACTGGAAAAAGATTTTTCAGGAAAAACTGGACTGTTTCCTTAACTTGTTTCTTGTACAAATGTTAGAGTGTTTACTTTGATGGATCATGTGTTAGAGATATTGTGTTTCATGGAGGTTACCACAAGTTTATGTGTAGTAGTGGAAAAAGAGGGTCTACTATGTGAACTGACCCTGTGATTGAAAGATTGGTAAGCAGTCTGAGATATAAGAGAAGAACAAAGGAGAGAGGGAGAAATTTCATGTGAATGGAGTCCTTGACAACTTGGCATCTCTATTTTCCACACATTTTCCCACATAGATGAAATGCAGTTTTCTGATCCACAGTGACACTTAGTGGCAAAAGCAGTGTGTTTATTGCATTCTAGAGAGATGGGAGATCTATCTATTTTTTTTAGGTACACACACACACACACACACACACACACACACACACACACACACACACATATACATATACATATAAACAGAGAGAGAGAGAGGGAGATAGAGGGAGAGAAAGAGAGAACTAAGAAAAGATGTTCAAGCTTAGAGGTAATACCAGTAATACCTTACCATTTGTTTTCTTTTACCATTTGGTTGTTTCTTCTTCTTCTTCCTCAGTCTGGTCTTAATCAATTGAAGTATCCATACTCCGCTCCAACACACTGGAACTGTTAAAATTCCTAAATTCAGAATGTGAAATTCATCCCAAAGGATGTTTATTTTGTATGCAAATGAAAGGTCTGTTTTTCGAACTTTAGGTCACGTTCAACTTGCTTTGTTTCAATTACAGTAATTTCTCTTCAGACTGAATGATAATTTTGTATTTTTGTCTCACAACAGTAACTATGGCCAAACACACTGGTGAACAGATCATGGTCAGGTCTCCATGGATCCAGATCATTTCCAAAGTCAAAGACATGTCTGTGTTCATGTCTTACTACATGAAGTTTTTTTCTAATCTGACTGCTTTTCATAAACACGGAATCACTTTCACACATTAATAACATCATGTAATGTACTGCTTTAATCCAGAATCCTTTACTTATGTCCTGTTTTAAAAGGCAGAGTGAACCCTTATATTTCATCCACCCAAAGTAAATAGTAAATCTAATCATATTCCAATATTCTAATCATAAACTTACAACATTTTAGATTCAGTAAACAATATGTGCTTCTTGCCAGTTGACTTTTAACTCTAAAGGGAAGATTATTTGTCGAGAATTGTTAATGGAACGCAGAATCTGCAGCATTTTTGTACCTAACACAGGCCAGATGTAGATAAGTGTATCCGTATTTGTCCTAGGTCTTCCAGGGAATATCCCCTATATAATATGAACGAGAAAGGACTGAAACAAAAGCCAAAGAAATCTTTATGGACTAAATGTGCTTGCATGTGTGTGGGGGTGCTGTGTGGGTGTGTGCATGTGTGTGGTCCTCGCTATTGTGACTCTGAATTCATTACACTATGCATTAAGTGGGTGATCAAAATAAAAGAAAGTAAGCGTTTTTCTTTAATGCAAACTGCGTGAGAATGTATAACTGTTTTTATACATTTCACATACTTATGTAACATGCATTTTTACGCACCTCTGCTTTTCACAAGGCTGAGCATGAATAGTGGCAAATATTCAAAGACTATTAAGTGATTACCTACACTGCAGTCAAACAAATAGTCTCCCTGTAGCATTTTCTGCCTTGAAAAGCAATAATCTGAATAACAAACAGTTGGAATAGCATTCAGCCTTGGAAGAAGGCCCATGTGTCAGCTAGGGAAATAAAAGATTGATATGTCAAGTCAACAAACCACTGAAACATCCATCTATGCTTATTTAAGTGGGAATTAATGATAGTATTTCTGGAAAATTGCGAATGTCTCAGTTCTGCTTAGAGGCATTTCTGGTTTTTCCCTTCCTTGCCATGGTCTCATGCTATGCTTTAGCTTCAGTTTTTTCCTCATGTCTGTTTTATCCTACAGATTTCCCAAGAAAATTTCATTATATTTTCTGAGACTGCTTAATTGGTAGCATAGCTCAATTTCTACACTCAGTGATTTTGATGTGCTACCATGTACTGTGTAAAAAACTTTTCTCACATTATTTTTATAGTAGGTCCATTTATTAGGTATTATCTGAATGCAAGTGGAGTATCTGAAAACCATCTAAAATGAAATGTCCACATAAAGTGTTAGCAAACTTGTTGACTGAAATCACTGTTTAAAGTTGTTTGAAGACACAAGGTTTTGTCAATAGCATGCTACAGTAGCAGTAGATAGAGATTAGGTTGAAAACCACTGGAGAATTCCTTTAACAGAATGTGGCTATATTGCAGCAAATTTAACAGAAGCTGAAGAGAAGGAGAGGGTGACTAATCTCCAGAGCACGTGCGAGACACAGTGAACAGCCTCCAAGCTTGTTCTGAGAAATCTCTACCAACAGCTCATAAAATGACGCGATAAATGACTCGAGGTGCTCACCCCAGAGGGAGTGCTGACTTGGCCCTTCTCTCTATTGTTTTAGGGTGAAATCTGACGACATGGGATCAGCTCCTTAACGAGTGGAAAAGAAAAACAGCAGGGCTAAATTTGCATTGTTGGTTTGGAAAGTGTTTGGGAAGCCCAATAACAGAGTGGAAAAGCCCCATGCCATCTGTGGTCCGAAAGCACGCAGAGCTCACAGGCTTTCACGCCTCAGGTCCTCCACTATTCCATGAGGGACATTTTCACGTTCACAGGCACAGATTAAATAAGATGAAGTGCATTCATCAGCCAACCACTCTCCCAAGAGCTTTTAAGTAATCTGACTCTGGGGAAAACGCATACTTTATTTGGTAGGGTTGATTATGATGGCAAGGTCTTGTGATGGTTTTCCATCTGCCACCCTGTTTCCAAAAAAGCTGTGTAAAATATAACTACAATTTAAAAAACATCTGAGACAGAAACATAAGGCTGAAAGCCACCTGTTGGAATGTCTCATAGCCAATTAGGAGAATTGGCAACAGGTCAGTAACATGACAGGGTATATAAAAAGAGCATCCCAGAGAGGCTCTCAGAAGTAAAGATGGCGAAGTGTCCGCCACTCTGTAAAAGGCTACACAAACAAATAGTGTAACAGTTAAAGAATAATGTTTCTAAACATAAAGTTGCAAAGAATTTAGGGATTTCATTATCTATGATACATAATATCATTGAAATATTTAGAGAATCCAGAAAAATCTGCACACAAGGCCAAAATCCAGTATTTCCGTATGGCCGTGATTTTCAGGCCCTCATGTGGCACTGCATTTAAAACAGACACAAGTCAGTAGTTCAAATCACTGCATGAGCTCAGGAACACTTCCAAAAACAGTGTCTGTGAACACAGTTTGACACTGCATCCACAAATGCAGCATTAAGTTAAAAAACATGCAAAACGTTGCCATATATAAACATTAATCAGAAATGCTGCTGTCTTCTTGGGGTGTAAGCTCATTTAAGATGGACTGAGGTAAAGTGGAAAACTGTCCTATGATCTGATGAATCAAAATCCGAAATTCTTTTTGGAAATCACGGACACCGCATCCTCCGGGTTAAAGAGAGAAGGTACCATCCATGTTTTTTATCAGCACACAGTTCAAAAGCCAGCAGCTGTGATGGTATGTGTGCATTAGTGTACATGGCATGTGTAGCTTGCACATCTTGGAGGGTACCAGTACTGCTGAGTTATATCTACAGGTTTTAGATTAACATATGCTGCCATCTAGACAGCGTATTTTTCAGGGAAGGTATTATTTCAGGAAGACAATGGTAAATCTCATTCTGCACATATTACAACAGCATGCTCCTCTATGTGCTAATAGATGCCTGTAATCAAGACCTGTCATCTACTGAAAGCAATGGGAGCATCATTAAATGAAAAATATGACGAAAGGAACCTTGAACTGTTGAGCAGCTGAAATCTTATATCAGGAAAGAATGGGGCAACATTTCACTCCATCAACTAGTCTCTTCAGTTCCCAGCACAGTGGTAAACATGCCCCTGTCCCAAATTTTTTGAAACGTGTTACTGGCATCAAATTTAAAATAAGCATATATTTTCCAAAAAACAATACAATTTCTCGGTTTCAACATTCTGTATGTTGTCTTTGTGCTATTTTCGATTACATGATATGAAAATAATCACATTCTAATTTTCTGTGTCTTAACCTTGGAAACAGGGTTGTAAGAGTAGGATGTGGACTGCTTTCGTAGGCCATATTTTGTCCACAATAAGGCAACTAAAAACCTTAACTTTTATAATAGAATAAAATAATAAAAATCTTATTTAAAGCAGCAAGGTTCCAGCATTCTGTGTGTGGACACCTAAAAAATATTTGACACTTCTCGCTATAATAATCAACACATACGATCATATGATTATCTGTTTTTTCCTCTCAAAAACAGCACTGATGTAATTCACTCTCAAGTTATTAACACATTGCAGAATCACTGTTTTAGTGACATTTTATTTCACATAGTGTCATTCTCACATATTACTCCAAGGCCCAAGGGATGTTATCATGCATCACTCTTACACAAATCCAATCAAAGACAAGTCATACAAGCTGTGTGTTATATTCTTAGTCTTATACTCTTATATAAGTCCCATCTTTTCTCTTTATGCATAAAAACAGAATCAGAGTTTCCACTACTGTCATTAGGAAGGACTCTATTGGATTCTCTCATGATTCTGCTCACATTATTCAAGATTATTCTAAATTTGCTGGTTATGCAATCAGTATGTTTCATGAAACTTGAAAAGCACTGTTAGGTGATACCGTTATGCTAGATGCAACATAATAACATGAAAGAGATTTAACTGTAGAGTGCAGAGCGCAGTGCCACCCTCAAAAATGTGAAACACACAGTCTTGACCTTTTGTCTACAGCAAGATACATCATGACATACATTACTAATTATACTCCTAGAGGATTTATTGGTGCTGTCTAATATGTTCAATATGGCCATTAACAAAGAGTAACTCTCCATATAGTGACATGTATGCATAATGGTATAAAATATGACAAATATTTAACATTATGGCACTGTTTTGGGCATTTAGACATTTTCACTATATAATATTTGACTTGTTTTATTTGAGATTCTGCAGTATGTTACAACAGACAAAATGATGCTTACCATCACAGGCATCTGTAATCTGACATTACAGAGTTGGCAGTTAGCGTTCGTCTCCAAGCCTGTTGGGCTGTTCAGTGAAATTACATTAGTGACAGAAAAGATGCCGCTGGCTTCATTTAACCTGAATCATATGCTGGGTTTCATCCTGCCAGTTTGACTAGGGTGAGATCTAGCCAGTGGGTTGAAAAACAGTACGTATCATTTCTATCAGAACAAAACCTTGTATCTTAATTTTTGACATTGCTCTTTTCTAATTTGAAAATACCAGCTGCTGTTTACACTGCCACATAATTTCAACAATAACATTACAGGTTTTTCAACAATGATCAATTTTTATTTGCTTATTTAACACAAATATTAATTAATTATTTAAAAAAGATCAGGAAGAAAAATGAAGCAATTGAAAAAAAAACATCTATAAAATAAGAAAAAGACATACATCTAGGCAGCTGCTTGTTACTAGGCACTTTAGGCGATGTTGTGGTTTAGAGGGCCTCTATAAGTGTTTTATAATTCTTGGATAATTATAACATGCTATTGTTCAGTACTCACATACCCAGACCAAGATACTGTAACTTAGTTTATTATAATAACGCTAGCAAACTGTAATATGACCCCCCACATCTACCCTTGCTGTCAGAAAAAGTGTTTTATCTCGAAAATAAATGTAAAGTTTACAGAGGAAGACAAAAACATCATTTACAATAAATGTCAAAAGTAAAATGAGCATGTCATTGTGAAGCATTTCTATTGGTCCATTCATTATGAAATTTACATGCAATACAAAGAACAGCTGGTGATTTAAAATTATGTAAAAATGCAGAAATGGAGGTTGTGTTTTGACATGTGATACACAAAGCAGATTTCTCAGATTGCCGTCTGAGATAAGTTTCCTTTTGGTATCAGAATGAGCTCAGCTCCTGCAGAGCTACTGTGGTTTCAGTTGGTCTGAGAAGGTGTGATGTGCATCCCAATTAAGCAGTTACTAAGAGGGCAACTTTTCCATGACTCAGTTGGTGTCATTTCTCCCCTTTGGCTCCAGAGTGTCTGCGGAGGCCTGAGAATGGGGGACATGTTCTGATACAGATGGCTCTTTACTGAGACCTCCTGAGGCCTTTGTGGTCAGTGCAATGGTCCATGCATCAGGGGCTGTCTAGACAAGATAATGGGCTCTCTGTGCTTCAGATATGCAGGGACATGTTCTCTGCTTGATACATCTTCTCCCTCTTTGCAGCTTATCTGTGTCTGTTATGGATGTATCGTCACTCAACTACTGAACCTGGATTTTGAGCATCAAAACAGGTTACACCTCTTTTCCTGAGGTGTGCAGTTCAAAAAGAGAACCATGAGGCTTGACCTCTGCTGAGGTTTTAGGGCGACAGAGGAGAAAAAAATCACTCGGCGATTAGTGGTGTGAATCTAAGGTGAGCCATATCACTTGTTTGTACAGGACTCTCTGATAAGCTCTATTTCAACAGTGCCCTGCTTAGGCTGGTTAGTATCGACAGAAGCTTTGGGGATTATCTAAGGGATTATCCCTTAGAATCCGAGAGATTTTACGTTTGTTTTGCGTTGCAAATTAAATGCAATTATATGATGATGCATTTAATAATATGTGAGTTACTCTATAAGTTATATTTATATTTGATTTACATTTTGCATTGACCAAGTTTTTCCACTTTTTCGGAAATTAAAAACCTAGCAAATACGTAAAGAATGTTTTTTTTTCCTGCAAAGAGCAAGGCTGTACACACTTCAGAATCTTCCAATCAAACTGAAAACAAAAAATAGCTTGTGACAAAAACATATGTCATATCCTTTAAAAATGTGGAAGCTGCACTGACAGAAGACTTACTATGAACTGTTACACTCTAATAAGACATCAAAAAAAAATTCCAACATATTCAGTGTTCGCAAAGGCTGAAACGGTTGATTGTCACAACAAATGCTTGATCTGCCTGGAAATTAGAATAGAATAGAATAGAATAGAATAGAATAGAATAGAATAGAATAGAACTCTTTACTGTCATTGCAATATATAAATAAAATATAAAAAATATTTTATTCTTTGCCACAATAAGATATGGCAAATAAATTGTTTTATAACTTATTGTTTGTGACAGAGAAAACTCTACAGGACAAATGTGATTGGTCAAAACATAATTGTGTCATTATTCAGTTTTCTCCCTTAAAAAAGAAAAATCTATATTTATCTATATCTATAAATTAGTATAAGTGTATTTTCTTAGGGGTGTAGACTGGTTTTGGGGTTAAATTACACTTAAATGTATTAAAAGTATCCAGAATTGACAGGGAATGTATTAATATACCCCTGGCACAGAAGTTGTGTACAAAAAATAACACACTAGTTCTAAGAGTGTAGCTCTAAGTTTTTATTGTTTCTAGACACAAAATAATTTATTTTTGCTTTAAAGGCCTCAGAAAATAATTAAAGGCATGAAACACTTGCTGGGAGTTTAGGGATAATGCCTAATATAAGACCAAATGACCCATTCTGGAGTCACTAAAATAGTGCAGAGGTAGAGCCGTCAGTTCATATTTTCCTTTCAGGTTAAAAGGAATGTGATTCTTTCAGCTCTCAAGACTGGCGTCTGAGTCAGAATCAATACAAAATACCAAGAGTTGCTCAATAATGCAGTGCTCATGTGGAGATCAGATGTTTGAAGCGAGCTATCAAAAGGAAATTCCATGGACTACATATTTCGGCAAAAATCCTCTAGTTCCTGCTATGCGGCAGTTCATCAGAGAGGAGAAAATGATTTGTCGCTAAAGAGAAAAGAAAGCCATTCAGCCGTGAGGACAGAAATGAATGATCGGGGACATGATGGACATGCATGGTGTCAAGCAGCCTGAATATGTTCTTTCTGCTTATTGATTAAATTTAATTTAATCTTACCCTCCCCAGCTTTCAGGAGTAGGAAATTAGACGTGTCATTCTCAACGCGCGTAGATAACATGAACACACTCTATTCCTTTTTTGTCTACAACAGTAATTCCTTTCCAAGCATCAGCTTTGTCACCAGAACTATAATTCCATATTACTATAACTTAAGTATAGAATCTGTAATGTGATACTTGTTCACGTCATATCCTCTGGTTACTCTCTAAGTAGCACTTACAAAGCACACTTGTCTCTTTTGTGATTTTTTTTCATAACCCAATAAGATGTCTGCAGGCGACCACATGAAAATTGATTGCCTCTGGATGAGAGCCTTGCAGGGCGGAGTCTGAAGAAAGGCCTGGTTTGATGCCAGAAGAGACACTAGAGAGTGCAGACAAACACTTGTTGGGGTGGTGCTGCCTGACATTTCATAAATCCACGTCTGTCTTAATTAAAAAAAAAAAAAACGCTTTTGGCTCAGTATAAGCAGTTTAATTTGGGAAGTTACGCAAAATTATGTATATATGAGAGGACAGCACTGTTGGGCCATTTTCTGAAAGGTGACCTGTCAGCTGACAATTTCATAATCGCCACACAAATAAAATGGCAAAGACATTATTATTTGTATTTGACACGGTGACACAGTCCAACATTTTTCCTGTCATCGTATTTTGGAAAACGATGATCTTGAGCCAGTGTTTAAACCTTTAATGAATGGGGGTCTTATGGAAATGAGCAGTGAGGTTGCCAAGCACATTAATATGGTTATTCTATGATGGAATGTTATTTAGGAAGTAATCAAGTGCACATATTTTGAATGACAGAAATACTGAGTAAATAATAACCTTTCCCGTACACCTTTAGTGCTCTGGTCACTAATAAATGTCAGAGTTTGTTACCACTGGCTGGATGTTAGTATTTCAGGTATGTGACATATTCATTATGAGGTTCACTCAGCTTGAAGTAGGTAAAACATTTCTAGTTATTCTTGATTAGGGTTAAATTCCTGATATGAAATAGATGTGTACATATTCCTCATTAGGGCCTGGAGGCAACAACACCTTAGACATCTCAGTCTGAATTTAAAATTGGAGAAGTCATTTATATAAATGTGACCAAGCTGGAAAAACAACAGAGCTTTCTCCTTAATTTTCCTCTAGAATATGGTGCTGAGCAGAAGGCTCCTTCAGCCAAATCACCAGGTCTTTCAAAACAATGATGAAAATAAAAATCATAGCAGGGGGATTTATACTCCATCACCACTCCTGCAGAAGTCTTTAAGCTGTGACAGGCAATATTTAGATAAAAGCCTGGCCCTGTCAGCCTCCAGGAGAAGCAGTGGTCCCTGAAGAAGCTGGGCAGGACGGGAGAGGAAAGGGAAGAAAACTGTGTCTGCCGTCTGACTGAGGGAAATTATTTTCACTCTGCCTTTCCCTCTTTTGCCGAATTTCAGCGGTTTGTAGGTTCCTTGTTATCATCCAGCACATACGTCATTGTAAAAACGACTAGCAGAGGTTTATTTTAACAGCACAGCCATTCATCAGTGCTCTATTCCCTGCTACTGCATATAGATTTCAAGCTCATTCCAGCCCAGCTCTGCTAGACCTAATATTTCTTGACATGTTTCGTGACAGGTCGACTTGAAGCCACAGATGGCCGGGCCCACATCTACAGTCATCACACACTGAGAGCCTCCTGGTGAAATTCAAACAAGAGAGGACCAGTGGCTTACTCTTTCCACTAGCAATGTGTGTGCAGTCCCACATGCCACTCACAGCTCTGGAGCCTTATTGGGACCCACCTGTTTCTGATTAGACTAATTGGCCATTGTGGTAAGGGAAGTGTGTGGCGTCTGTCTGAATTTTGGACCCAAATACAGGCACTGGGGGAAACGTAAACTGAGAGCCCCCGGAAACCTCAACCGGGTTGTTTCTACAGAGAAAGGATTCACTAGTAAAATCCATTGCATAAGCACATAATCAGCTAGCTATTTTGGGGGTGTTTTGCCTGACACTTATCCATTGCATATGATTCCTTGTATATTTATCATAAAATCATTTATGCTCATGACTCCTTTGCTCTGTCTTGGGGAAGATATCTGTGAAGGCCATAGAGGCAGAGTAAAACTCAATATGAGTGACCTCATATTCTGGGTCTCGGGTGTTTAAGTCTCCATTTAAATGCCAAATAAAATGCCTAAAATCCATTTTAGGCTGTTTAGGTGTCTGTAGACAAGGCCTGCATTACCAGCCGATTGTGTCATCTGGATCTGGACCTGCTCCTCTGAGCTGAGATCACCTTTCTCCTTGTATTATCCCTGAATGCAAAAGACATACTGTACTTCCAATGGTATTAAATGCATTTATCACTGGTGTTAAACACATTTATCAATGTTATTAAACACATTATTCTCCCATATCTATTTTTTGATAATAAGCATACCATAGGAGAATGTCTGAGGGTTATATCTGAGGCATTGCTAAACAACAAAGAGGATTTTACTATCCACCAGTGATTTGGCATTTTCTTGTGCACTGTCTGGAAGCAATCATGTTTCATTTTGCTGAGTTTCAAAGAGAAGCAGATTTGTGAAATAAGATACCAATAACTAAGAAACTGAGTCATGGCATTTGCACAATTCTTGAATCAGACACATTTTTTTTTATTTGTGTAGCATAATTTTTTTTATAAATACTAACTTCTAGACTCAAGTTTAAGACCTATTTTTAGGAATCTCATTTATACAGTGCTAACTGGTGGATCATAAACTTCCATTTCTTGTTAGCCACATTAGCCTTGAAGATTCAGTGCAAAACTAAATGACCAAAGTTCAGTCTTAACTGATTGTCTGCTTTTGGAGTAAGTGGAAAACTATATAATTTTTCACCAAACTATTTCTTTAAATCTTCAAATTATAGTTTTTATAAGAAATGCAAAGCTTTAACTTTAAAATGTTTTCTCATAGCAGCTGGCCTGACTGACTCTGTTGGTTTAAAAGCAAATGGTGCTTGAAAGAGGTCATGTCACCCCTCTCTTTACCATGGCCTGTGTAAAATGACTGCTGAGCATGTTGGAGAGAAGGTGCTGAGTGAGTCTTTGGGGCTCTTTAACAGCTGGCACTTTCTGATCAGCAGAGCTGTGAGTGAAAGCACAACACCTCCACCGAACAGCCTACATACGTCCACACAGGCACCCAGCCATACACACGTCATCGGCCGAGCACATACATTCATTCTCCAGACTGTGAGGCACAGGATTACTCACACACCCCAGACAGCAGACTGAGGGGAGGGAGGGGCTGTGAAACACTGATGGGTCTGCAGTGTTCACCCTCACCTTTTGGGAGTGAAGGAGTTAAAAAGTTCACATACCAGAATTAAGGTTTGTTTATGGTCTCTAACCACACTGTGGAAGTCTGAAATTAATGGAAAAGTACTTCACACACAAACCCAGAATATCACAATTGGATACATTAAATATAGCCAACATTTACAGCTGTATGTGGAACTTTGGGCACCCAGGTCAACTTATTTCATTTGTTGATTTTCTGAGTGGAAAGAAGAAAAAGTTAATACAATTTGCTGAGTAAAAAAAGATTAAATTAAAATGAGTCATGTGCAAAGGTTTGGCCCCAATCATTTAACTAGCCTTTCTTTTTTTCATACATTTAAATAGCTTATTAGACTCTCAGGATGTTGTACTGACACTCAACAGTGATGGGCTCATCTAAGGATCTGAAACCAAAAATCACTGACTCTTGCAAAGCAAGAGAAGATGGTGAAATGTATCTTACCACTTCCCACCTGTAATTTTCAATTTCAGGAATGAATTCAGAAATAGAAGTTAATGAGAACTGTTTTGACTACACAAGAAGAAAATGGAAAGTTACCCAGATACAGCTCAACCCTCCACCAGTACTACACTGCAACTGTAACACTGCACTGCAACTATTGTGTGTGTGTGTGTGTGTGTGTAGTGCATTGTGTGTGTGTGTGTGTAGTGCATTGTGTGTGTGTGTGTATATATATATATATATATATATATATATATTCATTTATAGATAGTGTAGATATTGCATAGTGTCTCTGTGATCATCTGCAGGACTGCATGATGACGAGACTGCGTAAACAGGCAGGCTGGGTGGGACGAAGGCTCAAAGGATTTTCCGTGACGATTCCTGATGACTTTAGCATGTCCCACCAAACAGACACATCAAAGACAGTGCAGTGCTTTCCTAGGCTTTGCTGTTATTGTTTAGGCTCAGTGTAGTCTTTCGGAACGACTGGTTTAACGTGCTGTATAGACTGTTACTATATTTCTGATAATACCATCTTATTGCCTTAGCCTACATCAAATATATTTAATAAATATTTACATAAATGTGCTGTATGGAAGCACAAAAATGGAAAAAGCCCATGTGCCTCATACAGTTATCAATTCTGATTTTGTTTATATAGGCAGATGTGTTTCTGTTGTTTTCTTTTTCTATATTTACAGGAGAAGAATCTGTAAAATATGTTGGTTAAGGTACCGAAGCTAAACTCAGTGTCATCACCTAATCAGAGAATTAATACACAAAGCTTGACAAGTGGAATTAGGAGGTAGTTGAGAAGCGTAAGAGTGAATGAGTTTATCTGACATAGATGTTTTTAAATTTTTACCATTAAAATATTATCAAATAATTTATTACTGCGGTGTGATTGATTGTCATGTGACTGTGGTAATTTCTTACGTTGATCCATGTCAGAACTTTGTTTGTTGTTGAATGTGACTGTATCTGTGCTTTAGTTCTGCTTCACACACCCCACTTCTGTCCTTTTACATCTCAGAAGGCTAGGTCAGATGTACTGAATCTTAGTTGCATGTGATATTTCATAATAGTCTTTTCAATTGATTGTATGTGTCTAATTCTCCAGATCATCTGGCCTGCATCAATTTAGAATTATTTGGTCACTTAAAAATAGATTAGACAAGAAAATGGATATGATTCTGAGCCAGAATGACTACGCTGAGGATTCAAAAGCAGTTCTACCACACAGATGTTAATAAGAGGGTAATGGAAGGCTTACATTTACCAGTGTGTTTCTGGGGGCTGCAGCAGTGTTTTCCCTGATTGAACACATTGTAGGATTTTATCTGTGATTTACGTCCCTCCAGCTAGAAAGCATAATTTCACTGATGGTGGGAGGACATTCTGCACTGCCACCTAGTGTTACAAAGCCCTCCAGTTATATTATTGTTGCAAGCTTTGAGACAGTGTTTTAAAAGATCTTATCAGTTCTCAGATATTTAGAGAACTCTGATAACTACTGGTACACTGTGAATGATAGTAGTATACTTTACTACAAAGGTTTAGACATGTTTTAAACATTGATATTTTAACACAATAGCAAATGTATGGTGAATACATTGTATTCACTATGCACTGAAAGCTGGAAAACTGATTGATGCACCTTAATAAGGTGCATCATTAATTTCAAGTTATCTCTACAAGTTGATAAACTCTAGTACATAAATCCTGAAGTTCAGAATTATTTGTTAATGTTTTAGAAATCTATATGTAGTTACATTTCTTTTCTGAAAGAAATTTGCATAAAAAGTCAGTTCAAAAATTCAAAAATGAAGCAAACTTCAATCTTTGTAGCAAAATGTGCTCTCATTTACAGAGCATTGCTTAAAAATATAAACTTCTGAATCTGAACTTCATAATTTATGTACGTACTATTTAAGAGTGAAGATTTTATTAAATTAAAATCAAATTGTAGACTTCACTTTTATATACTTTAAAGTGAGTCAGTCAGTTTCTCTTATTTTTTAAAGTAAACAAAGTGTTCAATATTTACAGTTTGGTAAAGTTAGACATGAAGAATCACTGACAGCAAGATGTGAAAATTCCAACAAAAGAATGTGCTAAGCGTGTTTGTTTTAATCAGCACAGGAAAATTCTATTTCTGTCATTTCTGGTTGGTTTTATTGACCGTATCATGCTGTTTTTTATGATGTAGTGCTGTAAATAGTGCTATATGTCCAAAAGGATCCAGATACACCTTCTAATTAGTGAATTCTGCTGCTTTAAAGTACACCCATTGCTGACATGGGTGTTCAACTGCGCAAACACAGTTTGCATAATCTCTATAGAAAAGAAACACCAATACAGTAGGATGCTCTGGAGCAGCTGCACATGAGTCTAAGATCACCATGCCCAACGTAAACCAATGGCTAGAGGGGCATAAAGCCCCCCACCATTAGGCTGGGGAATAGAGGAAACAGAAACATCAAGATACATCACCAATGCAGATCCTCACAATCCTTTTACTTACACAAGTAAAACTGTGAGGAAGGTATTCTGCTTCTCATTTAGTTCTAGTTTAGCCATTTACATTAAATAATTAATTTAATAATTTGAGTTTTATATTATTCTGTCATTGGTTCAGCACCCAGACTACTTTACTGCTGCTCACTTCTCTCACTTTAAGCTTAAAATAGAAATTTACATCCCATGCATTACCCTGCTGACTAAACAGCCATCACTTTCCACACTGTTAATGGTGAGTGGAACACAGTTACTCGTCCAGTCTCTGGTCATCTCTAAGCTGGACTACTGCAACTCTATACTGGCTGGACTGCCCCTGAAGGTAACAAGACCACTTCAGCTGATTCAGAATGCAGCTGCGAGGTTAGTCTTCAAT
>JBBPCZ010000001.1:34996511-35016761 GCA_037974445.1 Brycinus macrolepidotus
TGCGGAGTCCCTCGCTGTCTTCAAGCGTCGTCTGAAGACCCACCTCTTCAAGGAGCATCTTGGTGACTAACCAGTCCCCTGGCTTATTTCCGATTTATCTTTTCCTATATGTTTGAAAAATCCATCAGGCATTTACTCTCTTAACTGTTTTTCCTTACTTGTGTATTAACCTCTGACCTGTTTTTTTCTGTCTTTGACAGGGTTTGTTAATGTGTGCAACTGAGCTGGCAGTAACTTGGTTAAAAGCAGATGTTGATTTAAGTTTGGCTTTACAGGTATGAAGAAAATGCCGTAAACGTAAACACCAGTCATTCACCCTGCATACATGTGCTACTAATGTGGCCCTGTGTTTGGTCTTCACTGTTAGTGGCTTTGCTGAAGGACATTGGCAGTTTCCCTGCCTCCTCACTGCTGTTTACATTTTCCAAGGTTCCTCATGCTGAGCCAGCATAGCTGAGGGTGCGACGTGCTTTTGGAAGGTGGTGTCTTTTATTACAGTGTGGTCACTCCATTGGTTTTTCCTGCATGCAACTGCAACCATGTATGAGCCATCTCAACACCTATTTTTAATGGATTTGACACTGTTGCGGTGGTGGTAGCATGTAAGTAGCCTTAGTGAGTCAATAGACCACATCTTCATTCACATTCACAGTTAATCTTTTGAACCCTAATATCATTACACTAAAAAATGTTGTTTAACACTATGAGGAATGAGTTCTTCAAATCAATGCTGTTCCCTGGAGATCTTTTCTCGTCCTTTTACAATTCCATACAAACGTTCCAGAGTTTGTTAGTTAAAATAAGACCCTGAGGGTAATTTTCGTGTCCTAATACCAAACTTTCTGTTCTCTGATATTTTAATCACATTCTTGTGATCAAACTCCTCAAAGGGTAAACTGGCAAACCAAATGTATTAATGAAAAAAAGCAATAACATGTAAAGGAGGCAATACCTTCACATAGTGGAAAAAACAACAAAAGATAAAAATGTTATGTCATCTAAAGGTACTAAAAATGTACCCTTGAGAATTGTACCTCAGTGACAGAATGTATGCTTTGTACAGGTTAGTACCTTCTTTTCTGAGAGTGTAAGGAAGATATGGAACAAAAAATCTACAGTAGATTTATGTAAACGAGTTACATTAGCAACAAATCACCAAATGTCTGCCCAAGACTTGCTACAACTTGCATAGCATGTTAAGTGGCCTTATATTTGACATGCATGCCAACATTGCTATAGTGTGTACAAAGTTTAGTTTCACAGAGTTTACTGTCTCTGGCCAATAAAGAATTGTACTAAAAACAGTTGATTTAGTCAGACATGGTGGATGAGTGGTGAGGTACTTCCCCACTTACTACTCACTCCAGACTAATATATTTATAGCAGAAGAGAGATAATCCATCCTTGGCAGTCTTTCATCTTAAAAGACTAACTGACTGACATGCACAGACCTACCATGTGGACTTTATTGCATTTGCTAAGCATTATTTAAACTATTGAAATAAAGTGCCATGTGTGCCATTGCATGCCATTAATTTAGTAAGAAATCTGAACACCAAAATATGGTAGTTTCAGCAAGATTTACGTCACCCAGTATTTTTACGAGGTATTATGTGACTTTGATCATAGTGCTAAATGAGACTCTGCCCATCTGTTTTGCAGAAGTGGCTTGTTTTTGTTTATTTGAAGGTTTGGTGTTGCCCTTTCCAGTTATTCAGCATGGATGGAAATGGGTTGATTTGATTTGATGGTATCGAAGTGCAGCCATCCTGAGGCTAATTGAAAGCAACCCAGGTCAAGAAGCTGTGTAAGCCTGCAGTGTGCTCGGCCAGGCTATGGAGCTCACAGTCACAGCTGAAGAAACAACAAACAGCAAAACAGCCATGGCACACCAGTCAGCTACTCAAAGAGATATCAATCATAGAGTGTTAATCCGTTACTTTCATTTTGGTAACAAAGAATATCTGTTGAACAGATGGAGAGATCTGAGTCACTAGTAACTCCAGACCACATTGTATTCTCTTAAAAATCCTCAGAAAAGAAGCAGCATCTTTTGCCGTGACTTTTGACTGGTATTTTTGTTTGTTTTAAATGGAGAGAGAGAGAGAGAGAGAGAGAGAGAGAGAGAGAGAGATACAAAGTGCGTTCATAAAGTGATTGATAAGTTCATATATTAATTATGAGCTTTAATTATGAGCATGAATTTTGCTGTACAGCACATTATAAGGGGACATGTTAAGGTAATTAACACATTTACATTTACGGGATTTAGCAGACGCTTTTATCCAAAGCGACTTCCATTCCCTAACTACAGGGGACAGTCTCCCTGGAGCAACTTGGGGTTAAGAGTCTTGCAAGTATCCTACCCACTAGGCCACTACCACTCCATTTAAACTGCCAAAGTCAATGGATTAGAAAAAGTGCACAAATATTAAACTCATAGTATACATGTTCACATGAGCAACAGTTTTCAGTTCATTACCTCAGACTTCAAGCAGAATGGAGCATCGCATGACTGAGCTGTTGTCTTGCGACTGCTGGAGCACAGCAGCTAAATAGCAAATTTGCACCAAAGGAGAGTCACTTCTTGCACTTAGCGGTACACAGCTTCCAGATGTGTGAGGAACAGTTTATATCATGCTGACTTAACTGCAGGCTCCAGCTGAGGGTTAGAGGAATAAATCTATGATAAAACCACTAAAATGTCTTTGCACATCAACACAAAGAGATCTCTTAAAAGCATTTGGTTTTTATTTCTGATCCTGCAAGATCATTTCTCAAAAATTTCTCAAATATTTTCCAGTCTGATTTTTCAGCAACAAAATATTCCTGCTTAACAACAACAACAACAACAACAACAACAACAACAACAACAATAATATTTAGTAATAAGTAATTAAGTAAAACACTGTTTGAGTAAATATAAAACCCTTAATTTAATAAAATATTTCACTGTGATTGCATTAACTGAGATTTTGCAAAGTGCAACCAATTAAGGGATTCATTCCAAGGTTTTGAATAGAACTTGTGCTGCACGTACCAGCACTCAAACCATTTCCACACACAAATCCCAGTTAACGCTGTCCATGTGTTATGACACACAAAGTTGAACATTAGTTCAAAGTAGGACTGGGCAGAATAAAATGATTTCTTTAAGTCAATATGTTGTCTTTTTTGTTTGACAAAGTTTTCAGTGATCAGTTCAAGACAAATCTGGAGTTCTGAATTCCTTCCAGAACGCTGAGTTTGAGCTGTTTAGTGAATGTTTATTGATGAACACATAGCTGGGCATTAGTATACCTCTGGACACTTCAGTGACCTCTTCTTGTTTTGTAACACCAAACAGATGCACACTTATCAAAACCTCATACCTTTTTTTCAGTAGTGATATTCAGTTAAGTAGTATACACTTGCTTTAGAGGGCAAATATCCCTCATATTTCTTGCCACACATCCTTGTTCTAACTGGAAATCAGTACTAACCTGGAGACTTTGAGAAAGAGAATACTGCAGTACTTAAGACAGCTGTAGTCTAACATTAATCACTTTGGTGGGATAATGCTGGTCTTTAAAGAAGCTAGCAAGTACCCTGGGTGGAAACTCTAAGCGCACATAGTCAGGAATACACTTTTCCAACATGGAACTTTGACCCATAACAGGATCAACTTCACATGGGAGTAAGATTATTTCAGAAAAAACAAAACAGAAACACAGAAAGCACGAGGAGACAGCGCTAGGCCAAAAATGATATTTATTATAGGAATGAAATATGCCAAAGGACTGACTAAACTATACTTGCTGAGATATAACAAACTTCAAAGTGAATGGTGATGATACTTTTCTGTAGGCAGAATAGGTGGATATTTGTAATGCTTTGGTTTTGTGACACCACATAACCAAGGAATTCAAAATGTAGTTAGTTATAGTATATGTGGACTTTGGACTGAGGAATGAATGTGAAATTTATTCAAAAGACATACTACTTCTACAAAAAAAGAAAAAAAATCAAAAGCAGGAACACAAAAATTTCTAACGTATGGGTCCTTTAATGACCCAAGTTGTCTAATAAGTATATTAACTGGCATGATAAATACTTATCTGACAAAAAGTTCAAATTCTTCATTTTGGGGCTGTCAATTATCTATAGTAGCCTTTACAATGTTAATTCCAGTAACATGTAAAGCATCACACAAGAGTAATGCAATGGTTATCAGGCCAGAACGGCAGTACATCTCAATGTGCTGGTATATCCCTTGGGTGGTTTCCTGAAGTGATAGCTGTAGGCAAAAGGTTTGTAGCATATACCATCTTTTGCAGTTCTTCTTAGTACAGCTTTGCTGAAATTTTCTTCTTAGTAAAGATGTGCTCTCCTTCAAGGCAGAACGGTTGTGCTGGCAATAGTCAGAAACAAGCATGTTTAATGAATTCTGTCGTAGAATTATTAAGTTATATTTAAAGGATAAAGAATGTCCCACGTGGAGATAAATGAGGACAGTTCATCTTAATTAAAGCCAAATGGATTCAAAGAGTATCAAGTTGGCACTACCAGGTAAGAGCACACAAACCAGTAGGAAGCAGAATTCCCTTAAAGCACTGGACCAAAACTAAAGAAACAAGCCTGTTTGAGGAACAGCCCAGAATTTAAGTGGGTCCAAAGCACAGCCTTGTGAATTCAAACTCCAGCAGAGAAAGAAATGAAATCAAGATGTTTAAAGCTGGCCTGCAGCAGGACAATGATATTAAAATTGTATTTGGAAAAACAGCAAAGAGAACACACATCCTCCCGAGAAAAAAAATGACAACATTGTACGTTTGCAATAGAGTTGGCAGAAAGTTAGGGCATTTTCCTCCAAAGATGTGTAATTCCTCAGCATCATCTTTCTAAAGTGCTCTGTTCTTCTAAGCTGCCAAAGGTCAGTGCACTGGGACTTGGGTTGTAATTACTGGAGATGCTGCTGCGACTGTCTTCCAAAAATTGCTTTGCTTTGGACGTGTTGCTTTGAAACATGCCCTGAGAAAACCCGGCTTTAAGAAAACACATCGTGTCAGAAGTCGCAAGTGTGCTAGAAGAACTTCACATTAAAGTAAAGTACACATTCACAGCAATTTGCATTTGAACTGGACCATGACTTTGTATGGCCAAAGTTCTAGTGATTAAAATCTTTGGTGAATTCATCATCACGTAGGTTTAATGACATCTGCTGCATGAGAAACACAGACACAGACCTCTCTATAGGATAGCTCTCCCACAACCCACAAAGTGAATTAGCTAGGACATCACCTCTGACAAGAGACAACTTGCTTTCTCTGGATCCAGCAGACACTTAAGATACAGACTAGCATCATTCTTATCCCTTACATTTCTGTAGAGATTCTGTTATATGGTCCCAGATGTGCTTCCAGTTGGGTTACTGGTACAAATGAATGATTAACACTAAGGAATAGAGCTCTCCCTGACAACCTGTGTGAGAAAAAGCAGCTTAATTTTATCAACAACACAGAGAATATCACCTTTACTTCCATATTTGGCACAATGAGCTGCAGGCTGTGATTATCCTGAAAACCTAATAAGGAATCATGGTGCTCTAACTCATTATGTTCATCCAAAGCTTTGCTCTGGATGTCATTTTCAGCTTGCGTGCGAGGGTTGGTGTTGTGGCGCAGATTTCCAGGGGAATGTTCTGTTCATGTTCTGTTCCTCATGGTCTCCAGCCTTGTAATGGATGGACTTGGGACATCACCTGACACGCAACACCACAAAAAGGAAGTGGCCATGAAAAACGACAAAGCATCCCACAGCTGGCAAATGTTTACCACAGCACCCACTGTTTACTAAAGCTGCTGCAGATGAGGCCTCTGCATAGGCGGGGTTATCGACAGCAGGAATGTAAGACAGAGCCAGATACATCCTTAGAAGTCACAATGATCACCACTGATAACAAGCGCATGTTGTAATTTTTTGTGAATTATTTCTTACCCACAGTTAATCGAAACAAGCAGAGAAATTCTGTCAGAAGTGTTGATTCGACGCTATTTATATAATTACTTCATTTAAATAACTATATAATTATATAACAAGTATATCTATACAGTTACATTTAGCTTCCAGTTAGATCATAAGACTGCATCAAACGGCTGACTTTCCAAATGCAGAAGCCATCTGGAGAGCCAACAAACAGGGGTCCAGAATCTGCTTCCCAGAAACCTTTTCAGCAAGTTCAGATTGTAAGAATGATTTTGCCTTCCACAGGGAAACAACAGCCAACACTGTAAAAGACTAAACAGACATCAAAACAAAGTATATGGGGTTCATGGTAGGGCTGAACTCTTTCAGTGTAAACAGAGCAGTGTTAAAACACCAGTGGTTATTATGCTGACCCTGGGAATCTTCACACTGCCTGGCAGCGATCTGTCTGGAACACTCAAATTGTGGTCATGCAGGGGCGTGTTGAGAAAGTGTGAACTGAGAAACATAACTGCTTTGTACCTGATCTGCAAAACACCATGGCAATGAAATATGTGACAGTGAACTGCATACTATAAAAATGAAATCAAGTATCTTCAAGAGTCTTCCAGAAATGTGAATTGTAAAATGAACAGTCTGATGATGAGGGCATCCACTGCAGAGGATGCAGAACTGAATTCATGTGAACTGTCTAAAGGGAAAAAAAAATCATGGGAAAAGAGCTACAACAACATTTTTACCCCTCATTATGGCTGTCTGCCACAGCGACCTCAAATGACTCACTGTCCACAACAATTACAAAAATCTGTACCTAGAGTACAACTGAACTGGGATCAGTTACTGATGCATTGCATTCTTAAAACAGAACAGAAGATATAACTTCAATTAACATAGACAGTCATTAATAAGCTGTAAGATCTTTCTTCCAAAGGTAACATGCTAAATAATTATTGGCACCCAATAAAAACATGAAAACATGAAAGAGCATCTTTGTGCTCCTTGTTCAGAGTTTACACAATTAACACATGAGAAGGATCTAGAATTTAACTAAAGTTAATTTAGTCTAAAGAAACAAAACCCCTTATCAGAAGTATTTTAAACCATGTGTCACAATCATTGGCAGCCCTAGAAATTCTTACGAACAAAATGTAACTGAAGCAACCCTTTTTTTCAAGAAACTCCCAAGCAGTTATCCTTGACTCTAAATATGAGGCGATAAAGAGGCCAGTCATTAGTTATAAGCTTGAAAATGCTCATGTCCACTGTACCAATCAGGCAATAACTAAGAAGTTTGAAATAACTGGAGCTGTGGTGAAGTTGCCTGGAAGAGGACATAGTGATGTGAGAGGCTTAAATCCTAAGTGTTAATCAGTTGGATCCTTATAAATGTACAAGGAATTAAAACGTATTGTAATAATACAGAGCAACACTAATCATTACTAGTCATTGACCTTATTAATTTATCAGTCCAGCAGCAGGGATTCTGTGCTGGCCTGGCTGTAACAGGTCCCAGTCTAAACTGTGGGTAAAAGTGATCTCATTTGCTGCTTCTGGGCACAGCACATGTGTTTCAGTCTGTTGCTGAATGAACCTCTCTGTTTCAGTAGCATGGAGAGAGTGTGAAGAGCCTGAAAAAAATTATGTTTGTATACACCAACTAGCTATAAAAGAAACTGGAAAAAAATTTGTTTGTATACACCTAACAGCCATAACACTAAACCACCTGTATAATATCGTGCAGGTCAAAACAGCTCTGACCTGTCGAGGCATGGACTCCAGTTGTGCTGTGGTATCAGGCATCAAGGTGTTAGCAGCGGATCCTTTTATGTCCTTTAAATCGCGAGGTGGTGCCTGCATTGGATCAAACTAGTTTGTCCAGCTGCTCAACTGGACTGAGATCTGGGAAATTTGGAGGTCAAGACAACATCTTGAACTCTTTGCCATGTTCCTTAAATCATTCCTGGACAATTTTTGCAATGTGACAGGTCAAATTATTTTGCTGAAAGAGGCCACTGCTATTAGGGAATACCATTGCCATGATGAGGTGTATTTGTTCAGAATGTTTAGGTTGGTGGTACATGTCAATGTAACATCCACATGAATGTCAGGACGCAAGGTTTCCCAGCAGAACGTTGCCCAGAGTGTCACACTGCCTCTGCCAGCTTATCTTCTTCCCATTGTGCACCCTGGTGCCATCTGTTCCCCACATAAGAGACATGCACACATGGTCAACAGCAAGATGTAAGAAAACATGATTCATCAGACCAGGCCATCTTCTTCTATTGCTCCATGGTCCAGTTCTAATGCTCATGTGCCCATTGTATGTGCTTTTGGTAAGGGACAGGAGTCAGCATGGGCACAATGTCTGGTCTATAGCTATGCAGCCTCATACACAGCAAACTGCTGTGGGGTCTGCCCTGATTAATTAAATAAATCAGTCTCATTAAATTATCTGTCTCAGTATTATCAAATCATAAATATTACAATCCTTAATTAGATATTTTTGCAAATATCTAAAGTTTAGCCAGTCATCCTCACAAAGTGAGGATTTCAGTTTCATCCAGTTGCTCCTGGGGATT
Organism: Brycinus macrolepidotus; assembly: GCA_037974445.1. NCBI lineage: Eukaryota > Metazoa > Chordata > Actinopteri > Characiformes > Alestidae > Brycinus > Brycinus macrolepidotus. Next base: position 35,005,055 of record JBBPCZ010000001.1, read on the forward strand.
CGTCTGGTCCACTGAGGTCCAGGGATGAAGTTCACAGCAGTTTTCTGTGAAGGACATGGTCACAGTCACAAAGGCAACAGAAATTAACTTAAGGAAGTTCCTTTGTTCCCTCTCTGGAACAAAGAAGTTAGGTTGTTTTGTCTTCTTCCAGACTAAATATGGTGGCATCCCTCGGGGGTCATGCCTTGACTTGGAGACACTGCAGAGAGAGTTGTTTTGTGGGTTGGTCGTCTATTTTTAGAACCTTTAGGTCAGACTCTGCGCCCCCTTCCCCCCCCCCCAGGAGGAGGCTCCACCCTAAAGCTTAAATTGTGCATTTCTGTTGGCACTGCCACCTGCTGGACGGGGTGGGTACCAACACTGTGATACACTGAGTTTGGACACTATTCTATCATAGCCAGCATGAACTTTTTAAGCAATTTGAGCTACAGTAACTCTTCTCTGGTAAGCCTGTCCAGCCACCGCCCCCTCACCACGCACATCAGCAAGCCTTGGGCACCCATGACCCTATTGCTGGTTCACCAGTTTTCCTAACCACTTTTGGTAGATACTAATCACAGCATACCAGGAACACCCAGTAAGACCTGCTGGTTTGGAGATGCTCTGACCCAGTCGTATGGTCATCACTATCTGGCCCTTGTCAAAGTCACTCAGATTCTTAAGCTTGTCTATTTTTCCTGCTTACAACACATCAACTTCAAGACCTTACTGTTGCCACTTGCTGCCCAATATATTCCAGCCTTTGACACGTGCCACTGTAACAAGATAATCAATGTTATTCACTTCACCTTCATCCCCCTGCTTTTACTGTTGTGGCTTATGAATGCACACATCACTGCAATACGTGTAATACCCTCAACCACCAGAGGAGGGCAAGCTCATTCATGTGTACAGTCAGATTACATCACCAAGGGTTTTGTTCATTTCATTTTATAAACAGGTATGGTTTATTACCCCCCCCCCCCCATTCCACACACACAAACAAAGAATATTTATTTTCCAACACTGAAGGTTTTATAAAGTAAGTACATTGTGCAACATGATTTGCCTTGATGGCAGATTTGTCCAAAACTGGCGAGTATGCCTGATTGCCTTTGGAAGCGGAAAGGGCCGGTATTAATTTGAATCTAAATGGAATTATGTCTAAGAAAAAACATATCTCTGAGTGGCACGCATTAGGCTCAGCTGCCTTTCTCTGTTCCAGTAAATCCCAGCATGTGTGGCAGGGCTGAGTGAAGGCAGAGAGGGAGAGAGCCTGGGGTGTGTGAGGATGGCTTCAGCAGGATGAAGGCATCTCCAGGGACAGTGTGATCCTTTCAGCTTTCAGAGGGCCTGCTAATCCTCCTCCACTCCTCACGAAGAACAGCTCTGCTGAATACACGACCACCATAAAAAAACCCACTCACATTAGCTGTGTGAGCGAACTTCCCAGCTCCTTATGCCCTGTCCAATACTGATTAGAGATTAGTCTCTCTCTCTCTCTCTCTCAGAAAGTGACTTCTGTCGACGTTATGACAAAACCTCACAGCAGTGTGGGGATATTTGATTGATTCTTTTAAAATTAGCTTGATTGAACACCAATGCAAAGAAATGTTTAAAATCTATCAAATTATGTGGAAAAAATATGTGGGCATCACTTAATCCTTAAACTTGAATTTGATCAGATTTCACAACAGCTAACATGCAACATGAACTCTTGCGGAACGACTTCACAAAATGGAAAAAAGAAAGGCCCCAAATACTTCAAAGAAGAAAAAAAAAGCTCCTCTTACATCCCTCTTGTTTTCCTTTTCCATTCCCATAGAGACAGTAATGTAATTACCCTACTAATTAGCTTCATTAGAGCTGGCAGCTGTACACAGTTCATAGCTAGACTCTGAAAGCCTTGTTTTCAGAAAACAACCAAACCAGGCGCTCACTCACCCGGACGGTCTTGCTGAATTCACCCATTAGTTTTACTGTCACACTAAGAGGAGGTTAGAAGGACACATTTATCCTTCAACCCACTCAGCTAAGACTCAAACTGAAATAACCCCTGATCACCACACGAGGGCGCCAAATCTCAAAGACTGACCAGATACTGACAAACTACCTGATCTTCTGACCATTCATCATATTCATATATGCAGCCTTTGCTACAATACACAGTTCACCATATGACTGAAAGAGGCGTTTGTTGCTAACAGTTCATGAAAGCCCATATGTAAATTTATTCATTGTGTACATCCTCACTGCCATCCCTGACAATAATGTAGAATTAATAAGCAAGAAACAGGACATTTTCATGAGCTGGTCTGCATCTCCTGAGATTGCCTTTTTTTTTATTGGCAGCGCCTGTATGAGGCTTGGTCATAGAGTGCATGGGGAGGTAAATGTCATGCACTGCTTGTCTTTATTGGAGGCTGCAGTGCAATCTGCCCTTTTCCGTTCCTGGGCCCTTTTGTTTAAATAGGAGCTTTTAATGCTAGGCACCAGATGGGCTCTCAAACAAGTGTGGACTGAGGCATGTTTACCGCTCTGTGGTGTACGTGTGCAGAACAGGTGAAAATATCAAATCCCCCCGCACCGATGGCCGAGTGCCAGATGCCATGCCTCTGCCTGTAAAGGTTTATGGGGCATATGCAATTGTTTGGATGATATTAGCTCAGAGCAGGCATCAGATCTGTGTGATGATTTAGACAACTCTGGTGTGAGCTTGTCTAGCTGAATGGGGCCATTCCGATAAGTATAAAAAATACAATGCTTTGTGAAAGCATCCATTTATAAAGCCATAAGAGAACACACTAAGCCAAAAAACATTGTAAAGTGCATTCGAATTTGTAAAGTCTAAAAGGCCTTGGCTTCAAAAGATATTCATTATTACTTGGCAGGCTGTAGCTCTTACAAGTTTGAAAATCCCTGGGTGGTGCTATCGTTTTTAGTTGTCGGAATATGCAATAGGAAAGGATATCTAACCTAAAATGGGAAAAATACTGTAGAGGGTGAGTGCATTCGTGCAGGCCAGAAAGCACACTGTTTTCTTTTTTTATCTTTTGCTTCTTGTCAAATGTCTTGTCAAATATACGAGCTGCGTGTGTAAATATATGACCACCTGGCTCTCTCTGTCAGCACAGGATCAGATTATTGTGTACATGGCAGATCACACAGCCGGCCGTGCAGAGCACCACAAAAGCCTGCACAATTTCCTGTAATTAAAACTAACGGCCAGTCCATAACACACCATACCTTTGATTGTAGTGCCTCACAGTCCTTTGATAAGTGATTTGAGGGGGCCTGTTTAATGTAATGCAGGCTACTGCACTGATATGGTTCAGGTGTATTCCACTGATGATCTACAACCAGGACAGCACATTTATGTCCAGAGAAAGGACAGCTCTTGTATACTCTTATAAAATAAAACCAAAAGGTCACTTCAGAGCAATGCCATGGAAGTGCACACTTTGGGTACATTAAGGATGACTAATGGATGTTTGTTCAAGGCATCATTTCTGTAAATAAAATGTGTGAGTGTGAAGAACCTTTTAAGGTTTAAAGAACCTCTAGACAACTGGATGTGTTTGCAAAAAACAATAAATTGCTGCTGCGCCTTCCACTGCAAAAAAATAAATGATGTTGCCATCGGTTGGGAAGATTTCACACAGCAAGTAGCAACTGTGGTAAGAGTGAAGTTTACTGGGACATTTGAATGGCAAAAGCCACAGGAGCCCTAGCAAAGACCTCTAACGTCCTGATCAGTAAAATTATATTAAGTGGAAAGTTCATGGAACCACAACTAATAATACCTACATGCCCCACATAAGTTTTCACAAACTGCTATCAGTCTAATGGTAAAGAATGTAAGAGAGAAGCTAACAGTCACTTGAAAAGAGTTGCAGAATGACCTGAGGGTGGTACGGTTCACAATCGACTCCTCTCCTCTGTTAAAAAGAAGCACAGTCATCCATGTCTAAAATTTTCATATATTTTGGAGCAATGAACTCTGATTAGACAACAAAAATACTAATAATTGGCGATAACTGGCAATAATTCACCTTGACATGTTTAGAAAAGAAGGACTGTGAACACCATCGAAGAACACCATACCCACACTGAAGTACGGAGTTGAGAGCATCATGATATTAGACTTCTTCTGTATAAATGGTATACTAAGTATATTAAATAACAAAAAAACAAAAGTGCTGTTTACCTTCGCTGTAAAATGATGTTCATTTATTTCACGGCTGATTTAATTTAACATTGGTTATTTGGCACAGACTAATTGTTCATGTATCTAGAAATCAGTCTATGAATTAATATGAGGCCTATAGCTATTTTTATGAAGCAAACCCACAGCCCTAGCTAACCCTTGTTTTATGACTAGTGAGTCACACTTAAATCATACCGCCATCCCACAATCATGACAAACGTATAAACACACATGCAAAACGTGTCTCCTTTAGCTTTACCAGCTGCTCCTGACCTCTGATCATGGCCTGTTCATTCTGACCATGTGCAGAGAGCTAGTGAGGTCCCCTGCCATCATTCACAGGGACAGCTCCCCTCTCTAGCAGAATCAATCGCACGTCCCCTCCCCTGACCCTCTAGGACAGAGACGGATGGGCTCCCCGCTGACCTGGCACCTTCTCCCTCCAGCCCCTGTCACAATGGGCATCTGTCACTGGCTAATAATGGGCTGTAGTCAACAGCACAGAGATCAGGTCAAGCTGGGGGTTTTCCACATGGGGCCACCATCAAACGCATCAAATCCATCACATTGCGCACCGAGGCTATCAGAGCGGAGTGTTCAGATGGATGCTCCTCAACTTAATGGACTGGCCTGATAGGTTTGACACTGCAGTTTGTTGTCCAACTTGTCTGCAGCATGTGGAGATATAATTGGAGAAAAAAGTGAGAGTCTGTTCAATGGACTACTTGCGTACTGGCATGAAGAAGGAAAATGATCAAACGTGTTCAGGATGAACATTAAAAGCACTGGCTTATTCCAACCCCACAAACTGCTTTTAATAAAAAAAAGACAAGTTAACAACAACATACAATTTGCAATGTGGAGAAGTCAAAAAAAGTGTCAGATAATCCATTAATCCACTACCATTTTAAAGACACTGGGTTGAGACTGGTGCACCACTCAAATAAAATCTGGTCAGTTGTGGTCCAAAAGTGAGCCATGGGCAGGGTAGACTAAAAAAATGAAGGTTACTAAGTGGTGACTGACTTACTACATCCTTAAAAGATGCCACAAACGTTTTTATGAGTAATGTCATAGAATCACTTAAAAACATACATTAGAAAGAGATTAGTGAGTGTAAGGTTTATAGAACGTTCACATAGTGTAAAGGCTGTACATCGATTGACTGTATTTTTTAATACAGTGGTTATTTACATTCACTCATCTGATTTGGAAAACTAGTTCTCAAAAGAGGCATCCACTGAAAAGGTTTCTAAGGCGGTGGTTCTTCTGTATTTGATTCTTCTATGGCATGGTGTAAAGGATGTACTGAACTCTACAAGGAAATACCAAAGCTATCCTCTCTTACAGTACCTCAAGGTTTGTCTGGCAGCACTACTTTAAAAGGGTTCTTAACTAGTTCGTGGTATGGACATGTAGTTTAAACTAAAACTTTTAATTGCTGTAGAAGGACCCATATCATGGAAAACCAAATTTTTCTGTGGTATGTAAACAATGTTAAAGTTTCACAACATGCTGTTCACTCTCAGTCCATAGTCCTCATATTTAAACAGAGTTGCAAAAACAGTCTATTTTCAGTTCACTGTTTGTGATGTCACAAAAACCAACAAAATATGCATACATCTATAGGAGGTTAACTCCATCTATTGACACTAAAGTTATAAGGAATGTTTCAGCCCAGACTGCTTTTTTAAGAAGGCACAATCCAGGGTCTTGTACACATGTCAGTCTTAAAGACATGGTAACAAAAATAGGCTTATTTAACTCTATTGGATATAAAGAGGAAAATGATCATGTAAAAATGAATTATCCCTTCCACTGAAGGGTACCTTATGAACCAAAAGTGATTCTTCTATCGCTCCCTTTTTGGCACCACTATTTGTAAGAATGTAGATGATGGCTGAAACATACAAAGAGCACCGATGTGGTGGGAGTACCTGATTTATCGGCCAAAGAGTACAGGTACAAGGCACAATATAACCAATAAGTGTACCTAATAAACTGGCAACTCAGGGTAATAGTGTCTGTTTTGTATCTTCTGCTCTGATGTAGCTAAATCACAGAGGCTTTCTGTACAACATCACAGTCTGTTCCCATTTGTGAGCATGTGCGAAGATGTGTGCAGCATCCCTCCGTCCCCCTTGCCCGCTCTCATCTCGCCCAACATCTGTCAGCTCGGCTGGCCCACTGTCGAGCACGCTGGAGGAATGCAGCTGCAGATTAGACCCACCTGCCAGGCTGAGATACCACAGCACTACACCACTGACATTTCACCATGACATTTCAGATCCTGTCTCTGTCTCACTGAGGCAGGCTCTAGAGAACACTTCTCTTGTGCTCTGCCACATCGTTTGGAGACTAGATCAGACCAGAAAATAATGAACACCAGCACATTTGGAAACCACATCATACTATGAGATGAAAGCAAGCATTGTATGCTATCTGACACATCAGCGTATATTTTGCATTTATTTTTTCCTTTGCAGGGAAGACCAGCATCCAAAAAAACATGGAAAGTGCAAAAACAATGAGCAACAAACACTTCAGAACATTAAAACATTTTGAACATTTTGGACATGTTTTGCGATGTAAAAAAAATTGAATTGAATATTTTTATAGGAACATTTTGTCAAAGACTGAGGTTTTTAAATGCACTTGTGTTTAATGCATTTGGATGGCTATGGTTACAAAGTGGCAAAAACAGCCCCACTCCTTATTAAAATGTCTTGATTTATTTAATACACTGAAATTGTGATAATGTTTCAGCCTGCATGGTACATGAAAGTAAAAAAAAAAGGCTTGTGAGCATGAACAGCTCAGCCGGAAGAGCTGAGATGACAAACTTTAACAATGTTATCGCTGGTGAAGACACTTTACACTCATTTTGTTGTTACAGATATTTGCTTGACACATTGTCTCTGAGAGGTTTGGAAATAGATTTTTCTGTCTCTCCCTAGGTTTTTTCTTTTTTTTTAAATTTGTTGTTGTTGTTGTTATTTATTTATTTATTTATTTTTTATCATTGGTGTTTCCTTTTTTAAGGTCCAGTCTGTTGCCTGAGTGGAGTTCTGGAGATGTTGTATTTCCCTGTTTCTGTCTTCTTAAAAAGGTGCTATTATCTGCAATACTGTTGTTTCAAGGGACCAAGACATTGAGAACACATTAAACAAGCGTATATGATTTTACAGCACAGTTAATAAACAACAATATACAGCTCGACTCAAAGGCCAGCAATAAATATAATACAGCAAATACAGATGGATAATTACAATAATATGAATTGTGCAAACACTGAAAAAAATATAAAGCGACTCACTTCACATGTTTTTTCTGTGGACTCAAATTGAGTCTACTGGTAAGCGTAGTTATTTTATATCGCATAGTTAAGCAAGAACAGTACTTACAGGGGCATAGCGACACAGCAGTATCCATATGCAAATGATTATGTCAGGGGTGAAACCTGATATCATTTCAAAATAAAATAAAGGTCCACGGTGAAACAAGATAAACAAAATGAGAGTGGGGCTTTGGGTTGATTACCTAATCACCCTCTTTGTACTTCCCATCAGCCCTTTGAAATGATGCCACTGCAGCTCATCATGGCTGATCACGTGAGCGATGGAGGCCAGGAAGAAATCAGCCTGGAGAATCTCAAGAACTGCACAGAGAATGCTAGTGATTAACGGGACAACAATGAGGAGAAGTTTATTGTAGCACAACTGCCATCACAGACTCGCCGAGGAAGGCTTGAGCAGCATCCAAAAGTATGAAATTATAAATAAGAAGGCTGTTTTTGCATGGTAAAGGTGGACCCATGACATACAGACTCAACAATGCAGATAAATAAAAGAGCTCTGATCCTGCCAATGCTGTGACGGTCCTATCTTTCCTCAGGGTCTGACTGATGTCGTTACTTTACACTCTTAAAAATAAAGGCTCTAAAATGGTTCTTGGCTTGGAAAGGGAAAACTGTAAAGCCTTTTACTAATACAGAAATTTTACATTATGAGGAGCTTCTTTATATTTACAGAACAGCTTCTTTGAAAAAAAAACATCTAGTCTCCATTCTTGATGCCAGGCTTTTTCTTTCATTTTTTTTACTTTAAAGCTGTTAAATAAATGAAGTGTACCATTAAAACTCATTTAAGGGCATTTAACGTGACTGTATAATCACACAGCATAATAAATACCAATAAATATCTGTACATATTCTTTATGCGACTATTTATCCATGAGGGATAAATTCTGTAAGATCAAAAAGAGTTATATCTACTTGCACTAAAATATAAAGTTCTAATAAGTTACATTAAATAAAGTTAAACAAATATAACTAGCTACATCAGTCAAACCAATGAGCTTGCTCTAAAAATGAAATTTTGTTTTTTTGGTTTGAAAAAAAAAAGAAGCTCAAAAAGCACTTTGAGCGTAAACATCACTTCAGTGTGAACAGGTGGACTTATATTTTCAGCTGTGGGCTCAATATGTAAATGAATTGATTTTTGTGACACAACAAAAACAACAAATTTAAAACAAGCCATTTTAAAGTTTTATTTTCACATGAGGACTGCATGGACTGAGAAATTATGAAACTAAACATGTCTATATATTATATCAAACTCTTTCATTTCAAAGATACGGTCTTTCATGACATTGCCCTTTAAGATACTAACTGTTGATTACTGTGTTTCCACTGGTTTCCAACTGGTCTATAGATGTCTAGCACAGATTCCTAATTTCTAGTATTGTACATTGTAACTGTGATCTATGACTCCACATCCATGACTCAGGTAGACTCTCAGTGTCTCCCACTCTGCGCCATGTGTGTGTCGGATGAGTTCATGTGGGAGATGTAAAGGCATTGCCTGAAGCATAGCGTCTGATCTCATTTGCTGCCTCTTATTATGCAAACCACTCCCTGACGCCCACCCTCTAATTAGGCCTAAATTAATTTGAGTCCAATCTTTCATGTCTCAGGCCCGGGCTGTGCCTCTTCCCTCCATTTACAGAATCATATTAATGTTCGTGTGGGAACACTACTCCTGCAGATGAAAAGACTGATACAATTAATTAAGTCCTGCCTCTGTTTTTCCCTCCTCTCCGAGGAGAAATGATAAGTGTGATGAGCAGGCTCTGATTAACCCCATTATATGGGCTAATAAGGAAGATCATATAAAAATCAAGGAAGCTGCACAATTATGGGGGAATGCAAATTATGCACGCTAACGAGCTGCATGTCAATTTAGGAAATGCTTTGTTTGGAAAATGTGACGTTCAGCATTCTCAACACAGGGTCATTTATTCGTTTGTGTGTGCATGTGTGTGCATGTATAATTGCAAAGGGGCATACGAGTGCGTGCATGAGCGCTTTATATTCTTTTTGCAGTTCCCTCATGCTGGGTCTACGCGGTGGAGCACATCAGTAGTACAGCAAAGTGAGCGAACAGCATGCTTTCAGAACCATGGACAGCAGCCACAGAGTTGCTTAGTGCTAAGATGGTGCTGAAACAGCCTTGTCTCAGGTGGGAAACATGTAACAACATAAATTTATATTCAGGGTTAGGTGGGTCCTAATGTTCTATTGCATTTCTACATTTTTACACTTTATATCCATATAGGCACTTCTAAATTTTGCACATTTCCTCATGAGAATGCAGCACACTTTTTTTGTTAAGTGTCTGTCACATGAACGTTATGGAGTGAACTATAACATGCAAACAAGATACAAGTTTACTTAGTAAGCTTTTTAACAAACATGCATTTTTACACCGAAAGGTCCCTCCAAGCTTTCCATAAACAGATGGTTGAACTATAAAGATCATTAACTTTCAGCCTGGATTAATTACTAGATCAAAAAAGGCCAAAAACATAGAGAAACAAATCTTCCTCTTTTTACATACAGTACCATCCTCACAAAGTGTGGCTGCTGTACTATCCAGTTTATACAGACCATGAATGGCAGCTATGTTTCTAGCCTGTTTTGAAATAACTGTTTTATATATATGTGTTTTATATATAAGTGTATTAGCTTGGACTGTTTTACAAATAAGAGACAATACAACAGAGTTCATTTACATATATCAGTCTCAACCCTTTGAAGAGTACAATCCTGAATACGTCATGAGCTCTGGCAGGTCACTGGCGAGTACCATCACAAATATGTGATTAGAACATTAGAGAACAGACACTTCTGTATTATAACGCAATAATTACCCTCGGGGGGCTTTGACGCAGCTTATAAACTCTAGAACATTAGTATGGAATTCTAGAAAGACTGGAAAAACTCACTCTTCAGGACACGACATTATTTTTAAGAATACACTCCTCAGAGGGTTAAAGACACAGTAAAAAAAAAACAAAACAAAAAAAAAACATCTTGTTTGATTCTAAGGGATGCAGAAAAATTGGAAATGGTCATGAAAAAATGAATTATGGCTGTTTTTTCATAAAACCACACGAACATCATGAGTGGACCTCTTTAACTTAAGTGGGCTCTTGGCATCTAGGCATCTTCACTAGATCTTGGATCCTCAGAGATGGAAGTATAACAAGGTGTACTGAAACAATCTGCTGTTTCTCTTTCATTCACTGTTTCTACTCTCAGAGGAATGTGAGTGACTTAACCCTGAAAAACCTGATACTGCACTGGAAGGGGTGTGAGGCATTATTTCCTACATATATTTAAACATTTGCACAAGATTCAGATTAACTGACTCTGCTTCATCTCCAGTGTTAGCTCTGTCTTCTGTAAAATACACACAGTGGCTCTAGTTGGTCATATTTCTTTGCATCTGACATCTGAAACTGAATTCTTCACTGGCTTTAATCCACAAACCAATGATCAAATTACTCAAGTGAACTGAGCGGATGAGCTGTCCTATCACAGTAATCGACTGGCACTGGTATTGTGGAGGATCATTTGGAGAAAAAATGACTCCTCAGCTCCTTCATATGAACTGGTGGCTCTGGACAGAGAGTGAAATATTGAATGACATTGTGTCCAGTAGTATGAACTTCCTGTAGTTGATGCATTGAAATGGAAGCTGTAAACTGACAAACTACATTACAGCATTCACTTTGTTTTTACCTACTCTATTAAACAGTCTATCGATGTTCTACAGCAAAATTGAACACTGTTTCTTTATATCATTCTTTTACTTTTTGTATGTAATGCTGAATATTTTGTATATTTTGTAATTACATTGTAACAAATGCAGCATCTTCCCTGACAGATATCTGAAAGAAAATTGAGTTAAATTGAGTAAACAAATATGCTTAAATTTGTTTTAGTGTACTTAAAGAAATGTTCAGTTCGCAGATCGTAGAGTGTTCACATATTTATTTTAATAATAAAAAAAACTTTTCTTTTTTTCTTTACAAGATCTACTGTAGTGTGTTTAGAAGACAGTGTATTTGTGTGTGTGTGTGTGTGTGTGTGTGTGTGTGAGTGTGTGTGTGTGTGAGTGTGTGTGTGGGAGAGAGTGTGTGTGGGGGGGGGAGAGGGAGAGAGAGATAGAGAGTGGT
>JBBPCZ010000001.1:35098641-35116951 GCA_037974445.1 Brycinus macrolepidotus
GATGATGTTTCAGGTCATATTTATGCAGAAATGTAGACAATTCTAAAGGGTTCACAAACTTTCAAGCACCACTGTACAATGCATATAAGCTTCAGTCTCATTTCTAGTATTAGGATAACATGCTCTAAGCATAGATATGGATATTACACAAAAAGAAAGGAAAAAAGACTAATGCTGCCTTCAAATCATGTTGGAAATACTGTATTTGCAAAATAATGGCATATAAGTAACACCATAATATAATTACTAGTGGGAAACTGATTTTTGGCATGTCAACAAAAACATACAAGCCACTAGTTGATGGTATTATTAACTGGGTATATTTTTGTAATTCAGCAGCCACAAATGTTTTTTTTTTTTTTAATCTTGTCTTATTCTTATCCACAGGTGGAAAAAAAACTAATATAAGCAGATGTGTTTCTAACTGCTTAGAAACATCACTCATCTAATGCACATTCTCTGCTCTTTACACTAATCAGCCAAAACAGTAGTATCCAAACTGGTCCTGGAATGTGGCCTGCACATTTTAGTGTTTAGACACCCACTTCAACTCAAGAACAGCTGGGTAATTAACTGGTTATTTGGATCAGGTGTGTTATTTGGACCGAGTGTGTTGGGAACACTAAAATGTGCAGGGCAAGGAGTACTCCAGGACTGGTTTGGGAACCACTGAGTCACACTATTAAAACCACTGACAGGTGAAGTGAATAACATTGAATATCTTGTTACAATGGCATCTGTCAAGTGGTGGAATATATTAGGCGGCAAGTGAGCAGTCAGTTCTTGAAGCTGATGTGCTGGAAGCAGGAAAAATGGGCAACCATAAAGATCTGAGTGATTTTGACAAGGGCCAAGTTGTGATGGCAAGACAACTAGGTCAGGGCACCTCCAAAACGGCAAGTCTTGTTGAGTGTTTCCAGTAAGGGTGTAACAGTGTGTGTATTCATCAATTGTTGCAGTCTGGGCATTACAGGTCAGTGTATGAAATCATATGGAGAACATGCGGTAGCTTATGTATGAAGAATGATGAACGTAACACAAAATCAAATTTTACAAGCGCAGTGTCCACCCATAATCCTTAAACTGATAGCCATCAGCGAGTTAGCAACATGCTCAGCTCAATCTGACTGGTTTCCGATTGAAAATGTTTGAGTTGCTTATTTTTAAAATGAAGTTACTAAAGTTATCTGTTGGAAAAAATGCTAGTTGTCGAATTTGATCCCACAGCTGTGGTCTCTTTCAGCAGGGTAATGCATCCTTCCACACAGCAAAAATTCTTCAGTAATGGTTTGAGGGATATGGCAAAGAGCTCAAGGTGTTGACTCGGCCTCCAAATTCCCCATATCTCAATCCAATAAAGCATCTGTGGGATGTGCTGGACAAACTAGACTGATCCATGAAGGCCCCACCTTACTTCTTTGTTGCCAGTAATCACAGCACACCTTTAGAGGTCTTGGAGTCCATGCCTTCATGGGTCAGAGTTGTTCTGACTCATGAGGGGGATCTAGACATTTTCAGGCAGGTGGTTTTAATATTATGACTGACTGGTGTATTTGTTTACAGTAACACAAGATAAACTTTCTTTGACAAAGGAACAAAGGAAATTAAAAAAAGCATTACTGTCAGCGTGTCTATCTTGTTTCTGATGAAAAGCATTTGAATACACGACATTGTACATATAACTAACAAAGTCCTAAATATGAACTTCCAAACCAGACATGAACACATCATGCTTAACCAACAAAACCAGCAAAATCAACAAATGGCCAACAAAACCAAAAGACATTATTAAGAATTCTGGGTAGCTCTGGCCCAGACACAATAATATTTAAATGAGGCCAGAGCCCAGTTACCAGTGTAACAGCCTCCTGATGGTAAAAACTCATTTACTGCCGCTTTACACACCTACCAGTCATTTATTGATGCATTTCATGCAAACATAGCAAGACTAAAGCTGTTTTCACACATTAAACCCAAGACATTACCGGGACAGTGATGCCAGCAATGTTTGGGCTTTCTGTCTTTCACACATTCAGTCTTGAATGCTATTTTACTGGAACACACATGTCCATACTTCCCATTAAATTCGCTGTAAACAGGATGTGACGTTATCATCATGTACGGCCAACAGCCCCTTCATTTCTGAATCATGTACAAAAATACACACTTGCAATGTTTTTCTCTTGTGAAAACTGAAAACTGGACAGCAAACAAACGTGTCACACAAATGTTCATTTGCTGGCCATGCTGAGTCAGAAGGGGAGACAAAATACATTCCCATGGAGCTTAGCCGGCTGTAATTTAGCCGTCACTGTGATGTCAGTAATGCCTGTAATGTCCCTGTAATTTCCCAGGTACTGTATTATGGCTAGTATTGACTGACTGATGGGTCATCCGGCTCGTGTTCACACTTAACCTCTTCCTTTTTAATTACCATTAAATACCTGGGTAAGGGCGCATGTGTAAAAGTTTTCCCACTTGTTTTGAACATAATTAAACATTTAATCACAGCAGGTGATGTGATATGCAACATAAATATCACATTTGCTGTACCTGGAATAGATGTAATAGTACAAATGTGGTTCTTGAGCTGTGCTGGTTGAACATGCACAGTTTTGCAGGTAGATTTCACACCTGGGTTGAGCGGTGTCTTTTAAGTGAACGTACTAAACCGAATCACTTCCTCACTCCCATTGCCATTCCTCTGTTAACAGCAAGAACACGGACTCCTTGTTTAGCAGCCCCGCCCGCCCCGCATTTCTTTTCCTTCGGATCTGCATCAATCTCATTATTAACCTGTAGTGCCCTCAGTTGACGGAAATCCGTCATAGCGACGGAGAACTTTAATCCATGGCCATATATGTTTCTGTGGCTGCTGCAACATGTTGGAACTCTCACACACCAGAGGAGACTCACTTCCTGCAGCAAACTTGCTAACTTTGAGTCACATACATAGGTGGATTTAGGCTGTTGTTTGTGGGGGAAAATTGACTTATTAACCAGTTTGCAGTGTTTTTCCACATTTATACTTCTGTAATGTCTCATACATTTATATTTCATACAGAGATACAAACATTTATATTCATACAGTCTATCACATTTATCTTTGTGTCTGATATTTCTTATCTCTGTATCGTGAAAAGAAATGGTTCTGCACTTATTGTAAGGTCATGACCCACCCGGGGAAGGGTAGTGTGAGTAAGATAGCATCGGCCGAGAAAAGGTGTGAAACTCTCGACCACAAGGACATGAGCTAAGTGAAAAGAGTCACCAGCAGCTTAGCTCTTACTTCTTTGGTACAGTACGTGATGTTCTTGTATCAGAATATTCCAGAGCATACACACATAGGATGAGCCGACCTCGAATGACCCCGGAGCGGAGACCAATACCATTACGTTATGCTTGAAGCAGACAATAAAAACCCATGTAACCTGTGTTGAGTCAGCACTCTCTTGTCAGTATGCTGAGAAGAGACCTGCTCTATTTGCCTGGCAAATATAATAAACCTTGGTTGATTTTAAGAACCTTTCTGGTCTTGAGTCTTGAATCTGTGGAACACGATTTATTTTTCCACGACAGCAACTGTTGAGCAAACTGTTGACTTAATTTGGCCACCTCTAAAAAACAGTGCACTGAAGCTTCACTCCAATGGCTATTTTTTAAACATTCACGAGAAGAAGGTGAAGATCTGTGGTTTAAAATAATATAAAAATGTATATTTATAATTTGGTCCTGATTTATCCATTTTTCAAAATTAATTAAAATCCCAGTCCAACCCACTGCAATGTGGTAACACTCAATGAATCACCTTATTACTGATATACACCGGCAATTTATTTATTTATTTTTTACAAAATAATATCTTGACTTAAGGAAGTCTGACCACACATTTGTACACCAGAATGTTTAAGTGTGTTCAAGGAGGAAAGATCATAAAAATAAGCCCCCAGGGCAAACAATCAGTGTCTCAACAGAGACACTAATACAGGCTGGAAAATTCTAAACAAGGTTACCACTTTCTGCACAGGCTCTCCGACCACAGAGATCAAGCAACACACAATTCAGTTAGTAATTTACATTTTAAATGATGTTTCTCATTTGCATTCTTCATTTTTCATCTCTCTCTTTCTGTGGTTAATTATTTTCTCACATAGCTGAGTGTTTAGCTTCACCCAGGTTATAAAGTTAATCATTTGCTTCAATGACTTATATTGAACTATGCCTATTCTAATGGAAGAAAATTCCAAATCACTAAAACAGTACAAGTCAGGCATAATACATGACAAAAAGTTCAGTTACACAATCAAATATTTTGGCCCTAGCTTATTTGATTATTTCAAAAATAATGAAGTGTTCCAAGCTTTTCCATGAGATGCAGACTTGGAATGACTCAGGCCATATCCTTCAGAAATGAATTGAGTCTGGCCAGAAAATCAAAAGAACGGAGGAACAAAAGATGTCTGGATATTTATGAAAAGACTCGAATTAATGTATAATGAAAAGAAAAAAGTCAACTTTTTCTGACCTTCTCATGGCCAAATAAATGGCTCTTTAAAAATGTACACTACAGTTATAACAGTGGCTGAACTCACCTATACTGTGGAACTGCCATCGACTGTTGATTTTCTCTGGTAGAAGTTGAAGAATTTTCTATAAGAAGTCAAAATTCACAATATTAGCTCAAAGGGGGAAAAAAACACAAAAAAACAAATACAGACTCAAAACTCTAGAGAAACAATCTTTTCTGGAATCTTGAAATGCACAAAATCACAGCAGCCATTGTCCGAAAAAAAAACCAAAAAACCTCTAACTGTAATTAAATGTGATGCACCTCAAAAACCCCCAGAAAAGGCTGCTATCCCTGGTACTAACGTTGCTGCTTCACCATCTGTGGACTGAATTACACCATAGTACCCTTTTGACACTACATCATTATAACAGTTTCAGAGTGCCCAAGGGAGAGGGGTGTGCCTGGGGACTTCTTGGATCAAGCAGGATAATGACATTAACAGCACAGTTTTATGGGTAACAGCAGCAAGTAACAGTCTACTACACTAAACCACTCATCACTCTGCAGAACACAACGAAAAATGACCCCAGGGGAACAAGGCCTGTCAACACTCGCACTAATGCTCCAATCTGTTGTACAGTTCACACCACCTCCAAATGCGAACCATTCTGCTGGTATTACACAATATTCTACAAGTGACCTTTGACTACAGGATGATGAAGAGTCCCCCTTTTGTCATTATTTTTAAGAGTAGGTCATTTTCCAATAGGATATCGTTGTTTTATGTATCTACTTGCAAATTATGCGAAACACCCAAAAATGTTCATTTTCACAATCTTAGACATTTTGTTCCAACAGTCAAATACAAATTATTTTGCAGAAAAAGTATAAATAGTGAAACTGATGCTTACAAAAAGTATTCAATTCATAAAGTGAAAAAAAAAAAAAACCAAAATTTTCCAAACCTCTCCCAGTATTATTTATCGTTACAGCTCAGTATAGCATATTTTTTTGTCCCCAGCAAGTGGTTTTCAGTGTTTGTGTATATTTATCAGACCTGTTTATCAGACCCTGGTGGCTACTTAGGAAGCTACTTGAGAGAAGTGTGTAAAGCCACAAAAATGCAATGAGACGGTCTTCAATAAAACACATTTGGCTTGTTAAAAACTTTTTTTTTTTTTTTTTTTTTTTAGATCTCTTCTTAATAGTTTGGACGTCTTTATTATTTCTGTAACTTGTGGACAACAATAAAAATAAGGAAGGTCTTTATATGAGCAGGTATGCAAAAGTTTTGACTAGTACCATGCACAACAATTAGACTGATTACAAAGGATTATCACTTACCAATACCAGTCCATCAGTACAGAAAATATCATGGTCAGCACTAAGCGAAAATGTTTTCAAGTATCATAATATGCCATATTGCCCAATGCTACTCCTCCATCACTGTAATCTGAACCGGGACATGACAGACATCAATCAGCATGTCAACAGTCCAGTCCCAGCATGTCAAACTCGTTTACAGCTTGCACTGATCTGAGGCGTGATGACACATGAGCAAAGCAGCATTGTAAACCCTAGTTATTGATCCTGTGTGTGTGCATGCGTGTATAAATGTGTGTGTGTAGAGGACAGCTCGGGATTAGAGCTTGTCATTGCCTTTAAGAAGCAGACAAGTTATTGGAGGTGATGGCAGGTGGGGGGGTCGTGTTTAAGCCTGCGCGCTGGGGGTCCGCAGTAGAAGATGGAGGTTTCGGTAATACTTCACTCGCTCTCATAGTGCTGGCGGAAAGCGGCCCCCCGTGGAGCCGCAGTGGCAGCCGGGATGGCGGATTTGAGCAGAACGGCGTGGAGCTGAGGAAGCGGCCGTGCGGCTGCAGTCGCTGGAGCCTCTTCTAATCTGCTGCTGCTCTCCAGGCATAAGGTTGGAGAATTACGGTGGCCCGCATCTCGCCTGCCTCTGCATTTACATGATCCGCACTCAGCTTTCCTGCCACATGGCGCGCATGACTGAGAATACAGCAGCTCCAAAACGCTCTCCTTACAGGGATTTACTGCAGCGCTGAGCTCTTCCACAAAGTGCCTCCACAACTTTTACCGCCCTGACGTGTGGGCAGGATCGTACAGCAACATATGTAAGTGGCTACTGAATTCAGAAGAAAATCAATGCAAGCCACTGAGAAGCATAATAGTACATTCATAACCTGTATTTCAATTAAATCACTAGACTGCAGTTTTGCATTATCACAACAGATTGTAAAAATGGTGCTTTTTCATCAGCTGAGATAAGGAGAATGCATGTAAATAAAAGAAAGCAGAAAATGCATTTACTAAGACACATCATGTGTCTTACAAAACTTCTGTGTTGGTGCTATAGTCCTGAAGAGTGTTGCTGAGAGTAATGTTTCTTGAGGTGGAGCTGTACTCGTCAGTTCATTTTTACACTTACCTCGAGAGTTCGGCATGTTTGGTTAAGAATGAAAGCTGTTTTCGAGTCAAGGAGCTTTCCAGACCCCAGACTGGTTCTTCTGAACAGTGGTCTGTGGATCGCAACAAGCAAACCCTGCTGTGGTATGTGCAGTGTGTATGAACGCCATCCCTGTCATATTGCTCCCTCTTTCAAGTATTTTATTTGTGGGAAATGAGATGAAAAGTAGTGTGTATACTTGAACTCAGATAAAATAATAAAAAAAAGTTTTCAAAAATTGTCACGAGTGACAACTGCTCCTCATTTGCGGCTTCATACACCAGCACATTCTATAATCGCAATTCGTCACTGTTTGAGCGTTGGCGGCACTAACAAAGACTGTGAAGAGCCAAGGGACTAACATATTTATCATTTGGTAAAATCAGTACAGACATAGAGGACACAGGGAACTGTGTAATCTATCCACCGTTCGGGAGAAAATTCTCCTGGCTGAAAACAAACCTGCAATAATAAGCCCATCCCCCTCACAAGCCCAGAATAGATCCAGTGCAGACTCAAGCGTCATGGACGAGAGTGAAAATGCCCTAAGTATTGATAGCTAGGAAACAGCCACTTGTACTTAAATGGCTGTATGCAATAAATAAAAGGGACAATTAAATTAATTGCAACTGATTATATGATAATCATCTAAAATGCCATGATCACGATGAGTGTAATATTAATAAAAAAAAAAACTGAATAATGTAATGAAATGAAAAGAACATTTTGCATGGCATTCTCAGCAATGATTATTCAATTGCAGTCATAAATGCTTTTGAGCAGTATATGTAAATATATAGGAGACGTAACACTGTGTAGGCAAACATGGATGAGAGCAACAGTCAGAGAGCATGCTGAAGCAAATGTAATGTAAAGCACAGGAAGTCATTATTCGCCACGGTTACCACTCCATCCCTGCTAAAGTCCATCTAATGCCACAGTCCACTGAGAGAATGAAAGTCATGTAACACAGCGACAATGTTCACTCATACGTGAACATTTACATTTACGGCATTTAGCAGACGCTCTTATCCAGAGCGACGTACATTAATGCTCAAGTAGTCCACATCTGTTCATCAAACCTGAAAAGCTAGACTTAAATCAACATCCACTATTCAACCAAGTTACTTAAATCAACATCCACTATTCAACCAAGTTACTGCCAGCTGCCAGCTGAACACACCACAGCACACAGTGTGAACAGTGTGAAATTCTTCCTCTGCATTTAACCCATTCACCAAGTGAAGCAGCGGGCAGCCAGGAACACAGCGCCCGGGGAGCAGTGTGTGGGGACGGTACCTTGCTTAAGGGTACCTCAGTGGTGCCACTAGCAGTCCTGGGATTTGAACCTACAGCTTTCTGATCGCAGGGGCAACTCCCTAACCACTAGGGTTAGGGTTAGGGTTAGGGATGCTGCAAAGCATCTAGTCTGGCCAGAAAAACAATGATCATGCACCTTCAAAAGCAAGCAAGCAAGTAGGTGTTTGTCATTTCAACAATATACACAGTACACAGTGAAATGAAACAACACAAAGAACAAAAACGTAACACCACAAGACTACACAAGTGTGGGTAGGACAGGACTAAAGAGAGAATGCCTATAAAAAAGAGCAACAGTACAATAATTTACAGGACAAGACAGCAAACAGTGCGAGAGTCAATAGAGTATAAGGACAGATACTGGATTCCAGGAGTTATGTGCAAAGAGTCGTTATGTGCAAAGAGGGACAGCAATAACAAATAATCATGCAAAAAGTAGAAGACAGGATTAGAAAAAATGCATAGTATATAAACAAACACTGAGTATTTACAGTGGCAGTTGAGAAGCAAGTTTTCTTTGTTTATGCCAGTTTAGTGTGTGAAAAGTTTAGCATTTCTGCTGCTGAATGCCCACTCCTACTCTTAATATACCAGGTGCAATGCTGTACTAAGGTAGAGCACAGTGTAGGAACAAAAACTTTATGTTGATTCAGTAACTAAAAAAAACTGCTTCCCTTTGGACTTCCCCTGAATGTGACAAAGTGTCTATGAAAGGACTTTATCTTCTGACATGGTGTTGGAGTTTAGCTGCACATTCACAGAATTTCTATTAACTACATTCAAAGTATAGTTGATTCAAAGTGACAGCTATTTTCTTTTAGCTAAAGGTGATGCATATTTGAAGCACTTTCAAATGTAGGAACTGGATATGTATCTGCAACCACGTGACTAATGAAAACAAGGCTCAAGTCTGTACACATTGATGATGAATGGATCAATTACAAACCTGAATGTGAACCATAGGTGGAGGGTAGAAAAGTCAGATCGGAGCTGATAAAAAATAAATAAATAAATAAATAAATAAAGTGGCCCTTACAGTCACGTGTGAACACACCGCAGCTGACTGACATAATTTTCTTTTTTTAAACATTTAAATACGGATAGAATCTTATGTTGTAGAGCTGTGCGCAGCCCTTTGATTTGCTCAGCTCCATCTTACCCCATTCTCTCCCACAAACACACTGACAATGGACGTGTCTGTGAACAGCCCCTCCTCTCCATGCACACTCTGGATCAAAACATGATTGGAGGAAGGACTGGTGTTGGCACAAAGAGGACGGCTGGGCGAATCAATCTGCGTTTCACGAGTAGTTAGTATAAAAACCTCTGCACAATTTTCTCCAAACTTGATGCATTCCAGGTAACTCAGATAAATTAGTCTAATGTAAGCTAAGCTTATAATAGAACACAGCTGGTTTGTACAAGTTGCACACTGCTAATCAATACTGACTGCTTATGCAAGTCCCCAAAGCAAAATCACTACACGATTCTACCGGGTTTTGTCTCCTTTGAGGCTTTTTGCCATCTTAAGTGGTGAGTGCTTTTCTCCATGCTTTATGTCGCTGTCCTTGACATTATATCTTATTCAAGATTTTTGAACCTTATTTCTATGTGAATATTGACCTGTTCTGCCTCCCCCAAATGGAATACACTTCTGTGGGGGAAAAAAAAAAACTGTACTTATAGATCATAATTCTCTCATCATTCCTTCCAAAAGGCAAGCACAGCTCTGTTTCAGAATGATGAGAAATAAGCTGAAATGTTTGAATGTGATTTACAGTAAGTAAATGCAGCTATGAGTACTATGAGCATTAAGAAAAGGGATTCTATGATGTCGTCTGCTCTACGCTAACTCCACTGAATATTATTTATTAAGGTAAAGATATTGGCACTCTTCACATCGGGGAATATTTCACAGGCATACAACAAAGAAGCCGAATGGATAAGTAGCTTGTGTCATGAGAGCTCAATATTCACATAGAAATAAGGTTCAGAAATCTTTAAAAAGATATAATGTCAAGGA
This sequence comes from Brycinus macrolepidotus, assembly GCA_037974445.1. Classification (NCBI taxonomy): domain Eukaryota; kingdom Metazoa; phylum Chordata; class Actinopteri; order Characiformes; family Alestidae; genus Brycinus; species Brycinus macrolepidotus. The sequence goes on from JBBPCZ010000001.1 coordinate 35,108,962, forward strand.
CTACAACATAAAGCACAGAGCAAAGCACTCACCACTTAAAAAGGCAAAAAAAGCCTCAAAGGAGACAAAACCAGGCTGCGTTTCAGTTCAAAACTCTTACATTACTTATTCAGACCATAAGGTGGCAGCACAACACAATCCTTGGAGTTCCCACAGTCAGGTTGAGTAACTGCCTGAGCTAACCATTGGTAAACAGTCTGAAGTGTCTTCATTGGTGGGCTCTAAAGTGTGCACACACAAATGTAGACCACTGGACACAAACATTGAAAAATGACATCCTTTCATAACCTCCAGTAAATCATCAATGGGAATACGACTCTTGGCTATATGACGGGGTCATGTGAAATGTCAAAGTGTATAATTTTATGATCAGCTGGTCCACATTTACAGCTGAGAGAAAAGGAGAAAGAGAGAGAGAGAAAGAAAGAGGGGGGAATTTGAAACACAGGCCTGTGGAACAACTTCAAACAAAAAAATATTTGTACAATGTTCACCGTGCACCTCCAGGTTTTCATTCTGTGGGTCAACTGGTAGCACGTATGCCTTCAACAGACAGGATAAATCAACTAAACAACCAGGTTATGGATTACCACTTACACTAGCTTCATTAAACATTTCATACTATATCATTTTTTGTTGTGGTTTTCAATTACTTTTATATAAATTAAGATATCTGCATGCTAAAAATGCCCTTTTCTACCATATTACTATACTACACACCTCCAGTCAAAAGTTTGGACACACCTACTCAATTTTATTTAAAATCTTATTTTCATTATTTTCTGCTTTTTATAATAACACTGAAGACATCAAAAGTATGAAGTAAGGCATGTGGACCATCAAGAGTTCAATTAGCTCCTATTTTAGATTATTTTACTGTAGAAATGAGCATTAAATGCAATGTATTCAGTTTTCAGTGTCAGGAAAAAAGCAAGACGCACATTTTTATATTTTTTTAGTTAGGGATGTCCAAACCTTTGACTGGTGGTGTACATGCAGAGTGAGGCTATAAGAGGTCATTCAGACTGACAGGTAAAAAGGAGGAGAGGGAAAGAGAAAGAGAGAGAGACAGACTACTGAGCGCTACTGATGGCACACTTCGATATGGCTTCTTGTTCTTTTATTCATGACCTATTTGGGCCATTTACGTAGTAGAGCGTTTTAATGGGCTGTCTGAAGACGAGTTTGAACAGACATCAATCACGGCCAATCTGCCTGTGAACCAGCGCACAAAGAGAATTGGTAAATAAGTAGAAATGCACTGCCCTGTACTGCCCCCAGCAGACTTTATTTCCAAAATCAGTACAGCAGAACTGCAGGTAACTGGATATTCATGAGGCACTAACAATTTTGCTAGATATTTTCCCAAAAACAACAACATCAGAAAGGAGAACTTACCCAAAATATTGTTAAAGACATATTTAAAATAACTGGAGCCTAACAGACGTCATGAACAGCCCCTGGGTGAACGTGACGGAGTCATGAGTTTGGGAGAAGGTCAGCATGGCAAAGGGGGGGAAGTGGCGGGAGGAAGCAAGTCCTAGGTTGCCAATTAACTGCCTGTGCTGACTCAGGGCCTTTTTGTCCTGGTCAGTGGGTCAGAGAACGGGCCATGACCCCAGAGGTGGTGAATTATTGCATACAAGACTCCTAAGCTCGTCAGCCCAAAATGCATTAACAATCTTCATGTTTAATGTTACTTTTAGGCTAATTTAATCATCCTTTATACGTACCTAGAGCTCTATATGATCCAATATCGATCCATTTTAGCACTTAACCACTGAAAGTAAACATTGTAAAACATAATGTGGCCTGCTGTCTGATAAACAGAAAGAAAGCTAGCTTCTCAAGCTGTATAACATGATCACCATTTTAGAACTAGAGTTGTCTTGGTACCACAGTGTTGAGTTTGATAATGATACAGGGTATTTACAGCACTGCGGAAAATTTGCACCCATGCAAATTGTTTAAAGCCATTTTTCTCAGTGTGTGATAATGTGCCTTTCTGCTGGCAAAGTTATCATTAGAATAAGTGCAAACAAACAAGAAAGCAGTAAAAAGTATCCAGATTTGTTGTTTGTAAAAAAAGCAGTTGTTATTTTGTGAGCCGGTAAGGAGATCACAGGTTTGGTTCCAGATTTCTCCTCGATGCCTCCAGTCATTGCCTGGATTTGTGAAATTCCATCAGCAGCTCACCTGATTTAATCTAATGAAGAACACACTGATATACTGCACATAAAATCACTATTAACTGTATAATGTTATTTGTATGTATTCTTTTTTTGTTTTATCTAGTATTATTTAGTAACATTAATGTGGAAAAAACTGCCACTGCTCGTCTAATCAGTTCTAAATAAAAAATGAAAGACTTGATTGGAGGAAGGATATTATAGAGTCTTTTTCACAGTACTCTATAATATTGTTGTTTGGAAAGAAAACCTACAGAGAACCAGAAAGGACTGAATTCATGTTAAACAGCTTGCTAAATAATAAAAAAAAAATATGTACACGTAATGCTCATGCCTAGCCTAGTTTCTCTAGTGGGGGACGGTTGGGGGGGGGGGGCAGGCACTCAAGAAACAGCCATGAATCCCAGATCTAACAAACATGTGACATAAGGTGCAAAGCAACTCCTTTTATTGATACAGAACCTTGGATTTATATGGAGGTTCTTTAAAATTGCAAGTCACAGTCATACATCTCATTTCTAAAAGATTCTTTAGGGGAGTACAAGTTCTATGGGTAGCATGACCATTGTATCACTAATCAGAATATTTTAATCACCTTTTGTTATTAGAATCTTGACAAATTACAGTATCAAACCTGGTAGCACCTCGTTCAAATAAAGGATTCAAATCATTGAAATATAAAAGACTGAACTGATTGCCACACTGCAGTACTGTAAAATATAAACATTGATACTTTATAGAATGCTAAAACAGCTCATTTGCAGGAGGATAAGGTAAAATACAAAATGTTTCACATTCAGAAGTAATATCAGTCATTGCATTAAAGTCCTTTAGAGGAGCATTCATTTGAACAAGTGCTGCTTGGCACTTTAAGAGACGGAAAACCAATGCAAATGTGTGTCTTGTTTTCGCCAACTGCCTCCCCTAGTGCCATGAGAGACTCTTTGTGTGTGTGTGTGTGTGTGTGTGTGTGTGTGTGTGTGTGTGTGTGTGTGTGTGGCACCTGCAAGTGTGAGACAGGGCTGGCGGCTGAAGGCCTGCTCTACCCGGGCACTAAAGGCACTAATAGAGAGCTCACGGCAGAGAGGAAACAGCCATTATGCGCCCATCTGGATGTGAAAGAAACTAGTTTAAGCTAATAGCAGTCAAGAGCACAGACTGCTTTAACACTAATGCTACCACTTTTCACACAGCATGCCATCAGCTAGTGATTTTCATGACCTCCTGTATCTGCTGGTGCGCTCTATAATAAGAGTTTAACAGACATACACATATAAAAATGCTTAGGTTGATGAGAGTTAGAGCTTAAGGGCTCTTATGAGGTAGACTTTTGAGTGTAGAACGTTTGTGCCTTTTCAGTTTAGTGGTTCTGTAAATGGCCCAAGTGAAAAGAGCAGATCCACATATTCCTCAACACAGTAATCAGGGCATTTTTTTTTTTTTTTAAAGTCATCGGACTGACCACCAGACTTCCAGAAAGATATCTAAATAATGAAAAAATAAAAACAAACACAGTCAGTCTCAGTTTTATAGATATTAACATCTCCAATCTTAACCCTGAAGTATGTTTAAAAAATAATAATAAATAAATAAATAAATAAAAATAAAAATATTCAGCCCAAGAAATTCACATGAACAAAATGTGCCTGAAGCATGGTCCTATTTATATTTCTCCTTTTCTCTATTTGTAGTCCTGAGTTTTCAGGAACTCGTAAGTAGTAACTGACAATTTCCTGTTTCACTGGGGTATAAATATGAGGTGACAGAGAGGCCAAATTCCTTTTTATCATACAAAAATAAAATGAGAACATTGTGCTCCTTCATAAATCAACGTTTATATACATAGCTGAAGGTTTCAAAATTAACACATACACTGTTACAGTAATAAAAAGTATTGAACCTGACTGGAAGATGACAAGTTTATTCTACCCGCACACACACACACAGCAGAGGATAATTAAAAGGCACTAAATAAATAAAAAAATAAATAACAATAAAAAAATTAATCCAAGGATCACAATTAGAGGTTTGCAGAAGATTGTACTATTTGGGGTCACAAAGTATCCCAAAAAGTGGACGCACCACCCCCAACGCGTGAGTCTTTTTTGCATCTAACCACAAATGTAAGTGTCTGGGGTTTGCTAGATACTACTGGAACTTGAATCAGGTTCCATGGTCAGAGACAATTGAGCTTTCTGGCAACACTTAAGGAGGGTTTGGCATAAAAAGAAGGATAGTTATACAGAAAAGAACCTCACCCCAACTGTTCCCCCTTCTGGTTTTCTTCAAAGGCCTTGGGAGCCTTGTGCGAATACATGGCATCAGGTACCATGATGTTAATCTATCATTATGTATGCATGATTATGGAAACAGAGCAAAGGTAACTTATGGTTGTAGTCTTCTGTCATGGTCCCTAATCAACTGAGGTTATAATCTATAGTAAATATGGGTGGTCAATGTAGTATTAATTGTAATAAATTACAATACAAACCAAAATGCAGTTCTTAGCATATCATGAGTCAGGATAGCGAACTGCATGTTAGACCAGCATAGTAAACCGTGTTGAATTACATTTAGAACAGCGCATCATTTAATTAAAAAGGGCATTCATGGTTTGTTTGTTTTTTTTAATGTGGCATTTTTATCCCAACTTATCAAGCCTCAGAAAAACTAAATATTACTTATTGTGAAAAACACTTCAGATAAAACAGCAATGTCAATGTATTACTCATGTTAAGGGGTGGTGAATAAAAGAAAGCTGCCCCAAACAGATGGATAATCCACAGAAGTGTGTCATCTCTGTATTAAATGAATCTTCCAGAAATTTTAAACCTGCAGTTGTTTTTCAGCTTTGTTCCAGTGTTTAGTGCTCCAAAGTTTGATGTGTCCTCAGAAAAGGTTTGGTATTTTATCATATCTGCACTGTAAATTCCAATAAGTTAACATAAAAAAACTTGCAAACCCACTACCTTGAATCAATCCAGTTACTTAATAAAATTAAGCTTATAGTTTCACGTGTGTTATATAGTCACATACATTCATGGAATTCAGCAACTACGACTGCGACTAACTAAGTTTTACAGCAAACAGCTTTAGCATTCTTTTCCAAGTACAGGAAAGCTTGCCACAATTATTGGGCATAATAAACAACATTGCTATACAGGTGTACTTGTTACAAAATTCTGTACTACTCCTTTAACAATGAACATGGAAGGACAAACTAACACACGGTGCTCCAAAGACAATGTATATACACCTACATATGTACATACATACAATGTATTTGCACCTACATAGAGCAACATCCACAGATTTGCACTGCTGTGGATGTCTACATGTGGCCAGACACAAAGAAAGCAGAGTGGAGGAGGGGAAGGGGGGGAGGACAATAGCCCCTCTTCTTTATTCTGACAGCCGCCTCAGGGATGATCCCTGACAAAAGGGGGTCACATACCACACCACCCAGAGGTATTTAAGATAATCCAGTATATCAAAATCACAACAAGAAAACATCCATGCCATGACAGGTTTTTATAAAGCAGCAGAATTCCCCAACTGAACGCCGTTTCTTCGAGCGATGGAGGGAATACCTCCGCTGAATCGGGAAACAAGTTTTCAGCACAAGGTGGAATGGATGAGGGAGGAGGTGGGATATTGTGCGGCTGTCATGCCACATTAACTCACACTTTCACAGCATGGATCCACTAATGGCTCCTGTCCTGCAGTCAGCTCATACTCAAGGCTCCGCTAAAAAGCTCATTTGCTGCGCCTGTAGCCAGAATGGCCGTCTGACTGATTGATCAAATGATGTTGACACAGCGGTGTGAAGAAGCAGGTTTTGTACAATCCCAGAACGAACGGGAACTAATTCAATTCAGCAAGAACTACAACAGCCTGCTTATTGACAAAAAGAAGACCAAAACCAATTGTAAGTCCTATTCAGACCAGGTTAGTTTATCAGGGGAACATTTTACCGTCTCTTCATTGCAAGTTTGCGACCTGTAGCTACCATTATAATCATCGCTTTAATCAGCCTGCAGGATCTCGCTTTACTGATTAACTTTATTGTCTTTCTTCTGCTGCTGACACTCACCCAATGAAGGGAGGTTAGAGAAAGTTTTACTACCCAGGCCAAGTAAACAGCTCCACTAAAACATCCATCGTTTCACAATTTGGGGAGCGTGCAACATGAAATGTGAGCTTAAAGACTAATACAGACACTTGCGGCAGTCTAAAACCCTTTTCCCCCCAGAGGTAACATCTGACTGAAAAGTTTCCAGATGGGATTAATATGAGTTAGAAAGTCAGAAAAGTTTAAAAGTTACTCCTACCAACAGACAATTTGGTTTTACTAGAAAGGGCAAAAATTGTATTCTAATAGTCCAGTAATAAGTAACAGAGTCATGTTTTAATAGTAATTGATACTACTTAGAAGTTTTACAATACTCTGTTGTACTGATAACTGTTTAAGCAAATAAAATTGACTGAAGATTCAAGTAACACATCATCAACAGATTTTTATATCTACGGCTCTGACTGCAAGAATGATTTTTTCACCGCATCTGCTGTTCAGCGAAGTCTTGCCAAATCATTATTTGTATGAGCTGATATAAAAGGTGTAATACAACTGCAGTTAAGATCAAAGTCAGTGTCACATCTAAACAGACTGTGATACAGGCAAGGTAATACATAAATGATGAAAAGAACAAATCATCACTGAATACATGCCCTCCACTTTATGATTACGTAAAAAACCTGCACATTTTGAAAGATCTTCAATATAGCATATAAAACTCCACCACTCCTTCAGGGTGACCTTTTAGGGTGAGCACTGTTGACACAATGCAAGCACTCCCCACATACCCAGACTCTATTTCTCACCTTCCTGTGCAAATATAACTAGAAAGTGCCATGCCTGCCAGCCTGCCTGTTTGTATTGGAAACTAGAGCTGCCATTTCAGCCAGGTGGAGGGGAAAAAAGCTGGGGGGGAAAAAAAAAAAAATTCATACAAGAGGACTATGCCTCCAGGAGGGGATGGAGAGCAGTGAGAAATCTGCTGAGAGGTGAGAGGTGAGAGCTGAGAGAAACATCGTAATGCATGCAACGACAAAGAGCCACATCCTTACTGACATCCACGTTACAAAACAACAGTCCCAACTAGGTCAAACAATAAAGAAATACAGCACTACAGCGATTATAACGCACACATGATGTTACAACTCATTCAGTCTGATACACTTCCAAAAGCAGTTTGTATATGTCTCAAAGAATGCATTTGCTCATATAACATTGTGCAAATTAAGGTAGGATAAGCTAACCTGGCTAGACACATCATAACAGGCAATATGAAGAAATGAATAACCACAGACAGTACTCATGGTATCCACACAAAAAAAGGAGGTTATGTAAGGTACTTCAGATGTTGTTACGAGTGGGTTTACAAGGACAAGCAGTTTCTACTGGAAATGACTAAGATGTACAATAGGAAGGAATCTCCAATAAGGTCACAGCTATTCCTTGTCACTATCTAAAAGTAGATGTCTTTTTTTCCTTTAGTCAGGATTTCACAGAAGACACTTAACTGTCATTCTTACAACATTTAAATAAATGTCATGAGAGACAGAAAAACCCACAGATTTTCCATGTACATCAAAATTAACTGAGGATATTTTATGAGCAATTATCTTCAGTGAAACACAAACAAAAACAAGCAACCAACAAGATATCTATCTATCTATCTGTCTATCTATCTATCTATCTATCTATCTATCTATCTATCTATCTATCTATCTATCTATCT
>JBBPCZ010000001.1:35117051-35128820 GCA_037974445.1 Brycinus macrolepidotus
CTATCTATCTATCTATCTATCTATCTATCTATCTATCTATCTATCTATCTATCTATCTATCTATCTATCTATCTATACACACACAAGAAAATAGATATAAAATATAAAAAAAACACCTACTTCAAAAATAAAGAGGATGGAGTCCAGCTCCTCACGTTGAGATTTGTTCCCTGAAAGAGAAACGAAAGAGATTCAGTCACGAGCAAAAAACAGCAATGACTTCATATGAAAGATGGTCAGTGGGTTTGAATAGTGTAAGGCCAAAATGGAAAATCTCTCTAAATATATTCATTTGTGTATTTTGCTGCTCCTTTGCTGGGTCAGGGTTTCCATTTCTTCTCTTGGTAATTACAATTCCAGGCTCTTTACTGACTCATGTCTTTGATATGAGGATGAAAAATCAAGTAAATGTTTACTGGTGACAGATGCTCAAAATGACACTCTGCTCTCCATGTCTGTACAAACAATTATCAATTTAATAAACTGCTTGATAAATGACTCGGGTGAATGGGTGGGTGTGTTGTAAATGTATAGATCTTAAAATGTAAGAGGCTACCTAATGTTGTATCACTACAACATTGATTCTGCAATGTGAAAAAAAATAATATACTGTCGTACATCTGGGGGGAAAACTGTTAAGTACAACACATCAGCTTAACAAGTGAGTTTAATTTCAAGTTAGCCTTGCTGTTTTCACACAGTAAGCTTCACAAAACAATGTTCTTGATCATTTTTCCTAAAATAGGTCCTAAAATTAAAGGCTAACCCAGAAGCCTGTAAGGCTACGTCATAAAAATATTAAATATTTACGTTTTAGTTTCTTTTGCATTAAGAGTATTAAAACAAGGTTTGCGCTGCAACCTACATTTTGCTACACAAATTCTAACATAAATGCACAGTGGAGTGTAAATGCTCTGGTGTGAGATGGAATGAAATGGCTGACCAAAAGCAAAAGCATTATTACCTCAAATGAGGGAGCATATGGCCTCTAGCCAGGCAGGGCATAATCCCTAACAGTTATGTCATAACTGAGCTCATACAGACAGAGGAGAGCACCAGCTTCAATAATTCAACAGCTCATAACAGCCATGTTTAAATGCAGTGGCCATAAAGGCTGTCACCTTGTTATTTAGAGGGAGCAGTGGGGTGACCCTGGGCCAACGAAGGAGCACAGTGTGTATCGCATGCATTAAACAACATGCAAGAGACAAGCAAGAGACGCTTTGGGCAAAGTGATGTAATAGCCATTTATAAATTTAAAATATATTCTAAACAGTACTCAAAAGCACATGTTTGATCTCTGCAAGTTATACTAGATGTCACTAACAGGTGATATATTACAGAATTTCAGCACTGTATAACCCTATGCAGACTCTAGGACTTAATTACAGTAAGTGGTTATTTTACAAAGCGCACATTAAAAGGGCCCATATCATGGAACCTTCCTTACCTTTTTTTTTTTTTTAAATAAATGTGTTCAATGTAATACTGAAGTACTGTTCAAAATGTTTCAAAAAGTCCTGTTAACTACCAAGTCCATAAATGCACACGAAGCTACAAAAACAGCCAGTTTTGACCTTCCTTTTTAGTGAGGTCAAGAAATCCAATGCATTTACATATATCCACCTACAACATATGGACAAAAGTATTGGGACGCCTGACCATTACACCAGCAGGGACTTTAATGCCATTGTACTCAAATACGCAGACTTCAATATGGAGTTCGTTCCCCTCTTTGCACCTATAACAGCTTCCACTCTTCTTGAAAGGCTTTCCACAAGATTTTGGAGTGGTTCTGTGGGAATTTGTCCCCATTCATTCTGTAGAGCATTTATGAGGTCAGGCACTGACGTTGGACGGGAAGGTCTGGCTCACAATCTCCATTCCAGTTCATCCCAAAGGTGTTGCATGGGGTTGAGGTCAGGGCTCTGTGCAGGCCAGTCAAGTTCTTCCAAACAAAACCCATATCTTTATAGACCTTGCTTTGTGCACTGGGGCACAGTCATTTTTCCACAAAGTTGGAAGCATGAAGCTGTCCAAAATGTCTTGGTATGTAATGGGCCGAGCCCAAACCCCGAAAAACAAGTCTGTTCCAGTACTTTTGTCCATATAGTGTATTTGGCCCATTGCAGTTTAGTCCTGCCCATTTAAGATGTCTTGAGTCATTTTTTGGTCCTCAGCAGTTTTTGAATAAAGAACACCACAGGTCAGCCAGTCAGAACAGAGATCATTTTTAGATATTAGTCTTAAAGATGCAGTAATGAAAACAGACTGTTTAAAAAGATTAGGAAAAATATAATATAACCAGACATGTAGCATATGGCCCCCTTAATTCTAATGAGACTGACAGTCTTTTGACCGCGATTAATAACCAAGTGGTAGTTGAGATGTTCCATAATCACTGTTTTTTGTCTTCATGTGTCCCTGTAGTCCAGCTTAAAGCAGCTGTCACTGGGCAGATCTGTGCTGTTGGCCTGTTTTGATTCTCCACCACACAGACTGCAACATGATATTGAAGATACTAAAAATCGCAGACCTAATTTACACCATGTTCCTGTTAAAAACAAAACAGACAAATTCAGAAGACATTCACACAGAACTCACCTTTTTGCTTTAAGTTACTTTCCAGTGTAATGAAATTTTCATAGAAGATAAAATAAATCTGCGAGCAGTTGGTTTCAAAAAGTGTCTTCAGTTCATTCCTCTCACTAATATCTGAAAAGACACAAAGAAATACACAGTTATTCAAATCATAATACAAAACTTAGTACATGTGCTACTATGATTCAACCGACATTTGTCACACACATCAAAACTTGAGGCCCAGTGGGCTAGCAATGATTAACTTTAAAGGAGAATTTATGTGGACATTTCTGAATTAAAAAAAGGGAGGCTTCTTGGCTACAGTTAAGCATTTCAAGTAAAGCAACAAGACAGACATTAAGAATGCATGACAAGTGCATAGAATACTTTTAATACAGCATTTAAAAGTATTATTATATCTCTAAAACAATATCAAATTCTGCATATCAGCCTCCTTTAAGCACACTGTCATATTCAACCACATTCATTAACCACACTTAATTGCTGGCTGTTCTTTGCCTCCTCTACAGCAGAGAATTCAATTATTAATAAAAAGATGTCTGAACATGTCCTGTCAATGTGTCGCTTCTTGTTTGGGACTGAAAGGAGTTGATCCTTGTGGATTCACCAACAGGCCACAACCCTTGATGGGTGTGAATGTTAACTATTTAAACATTTAACACTATAAAGCCAGATTATCGCAAATCATGAAGGTATACATCTACTTGTCAGATCAAAATCAGCATCAAGCAGGTGTCCAGAAAGACCAACATTATTTTTTTCACTTTTCATAGCAATGCAGAATACAAGCCCTAAAGGCAGGCTACCAAAAATAGCCTGCTCTATAAATAGCCTGCTTTAGAGTTTACATCTTTAAGCAGCAACAACAAAAAAACTGTAAAGAAAAAGACTACAATTGAGACACCCTCAAACTGATATCCAGTTCAGAATTTAGTTTGATCATTTACAGACTTAAACACTGAAATAAATATTGTTCTTATATCTACAACCCTAAGGTCAAAAACCAGAGGGCAGTGTGATTGTCAGCTTAACCATAGTCCACACTGAGCAGTCGGTGTGCCCACCTCTGATAACACTATAGACATCATCGCTACACTGGCTAGTCTGTGTCTCAGCAGCCACTGGTAATGGTATTCATATGAACACCACTGCCAATGGCATATGAAATGACAAAATTAATCAACAGCCACCTTTTCCTGCTCTGAAGAAAACCCTACAATAAAATATACAATATAGTATTTCGAATTGATGAAAAACAGCGTGACACTGAGGGCAACCGCAGTTTTTTTTTTTTTTTTAAATGAGATTCATTATATGGCTTTTGCAGAATCTAGCATTAAGTACTAATCCTTTAACACTGAGTGCTAAAGATAAGCAAACAAGGGATGCGTTCACTTGTTAAATGTGTAATTACGCCTCTCCTTCATTCGTAGCTTCGAGTTTGACACCTTCTGCAAAGCAAGAGCAGGCAGGAGCTGGAATCTCCCCATAAAGCCTCAACATGCAGCTCTGGGGAAATACTGGCATTTGGAGCCAATTTGTAGCAGCAGCACTGGCCTGATTTCTAATAGCACTGGGACTGGATGACAGATAATTAGGAGGAATTGATTTGATGGTTGAAATATTCTGCTGGAACGCTGCTCTGCGCCAGCCATCATCCGACCACTACTGGATAAATGCATAATCATAAACAGGCTGAGGCAATGAGCCATTCATGTATGGGAAAATGAAACGTAAGTATTCAGTTAGATTTTGTACATAAAAATATACAAAGTCTAAATGACTACTTACGGTTCATTTTCCCATCTTGCACTGACCTACAATCGGTAGGGTTGAGAAGAAAGTGGACTTAACAACAACTTCCAGATCCCTTCCCTTCTGCCTCTGCTGTGCGCCAGCCCCGCATCCAAACCCCCTCCCCTGAGGAGGCTGCTGTGCACATATTATATTGAGTTTGGTATCCAAAAACAAAACACAAACCAAACTCCATAGAGCTAGATATAACATGCTTATGCAGTGACATTAGGAGCACTAGTGATTTTTTCAGACTACGTTTACGTTTACGACATTTAGCAGACGCTCTTATCCAGAGCGACGTACATCAGTGCTTTAGTAATCCACATCTATTCTTCATACCTGTAAAGCTAAACTTAAATCAACATCTGCTTTTGACTATGTTACTGCTAGCTAAGTTGCACACCTTAACACCTCTAGGTCACCTGCACTCTCTTTACAATGGACTATTGACCAAATATCGAAAACGGGGTGCATTTACTTTAATTAACAAAGACTACCTGGACACTACTGTCAAGACATACTGATGGCTTTTGCAAACAGGCCAAAAAGTTATTTTTATATGGGTTATCTAATGCAGATTTAATGCACAAAGCCTGGAAAGGTCAGGTTTAAAGTGAGATGTAGTTGTAATAATAAAACACAAACCAATGAGAGAGTCAAACCATAAATTCCAAACAATAACAAGTAAAAATACAGTGGCCAGGAAACACAAGCACATTAGTACATGGCCCAGAAGAAGGACGTTGGGCTCCCAGCCATTCATACCTAATTACTTTATTCTCCCGATGCCATTAGCTCTAATGACCTTCACAGCAAAAAGAAATGAGTTAGCGAAATGAGTTGCATTAAATGAACACAATCTTCTCTATTTCACTCAACACAACTAGGTATGCCAGTGTTCCTCAGGTTTCTTTAACTGATCCTAACGGACTCCCTTTTAATTGTCAATAAGTGTCAAAATTTTCACCAAAGATATTGGTTATATTTACACAAAGTGTATGCTAGATAAAACGGTGTGTAATGAACTGGTCACTTGTTGGTCACTTGTATTATAGGACTCTAATAACTCCCAAGCTACATTACCTGTGCTACATTTAGCCTAAAGGGATTTACAATTGTGACTTAATGGGGCTCACGCTTAAATATTTCTTTATTCCCATCAAAATATGCAGGTAACTTCAAATTGTTACTTTATTTCAGGGCTCAACTGCAGTCCTCAAAAATCTTAGAAGCCACCGCGATGTGTCCCTAGGGGCATGAAGTCTTAAGAAACAACTGCACAAGAATTTTCATAGAGTAGTAAATGGTCTGCCTCACACTTAAATACCAGAACAGCCTCTCAGATCTGACTGTAAATATTGTCTTGTGTACTGTATGTAATATTAGCAGAGCCATGTAGCAGCCTATGGCCAGTTAATCACTAAACGGTGCGCGAACACATGGCGTGAGGCTTTCTGTCTCTCCATGGTTCTCTCTTTACTCAGTCACTAAGACCCTCTAGGTCACTTGCACTCTCTCTACAATGGACTATTGACCAAATATCGAAAACGGAGTGCATTTACTTTAATTAACAAATGTCTATTTGAAGACCACAACCCCTGTAAAAGTAAGATCAATTGAAACTTCTTCTATATATTATTCACAAAAGGTAAATGTTCACTTTTTTCCTTTAAATATGTTTTGTTAAACTACGTCATAACATTAAAGGGACTATATCATATGAAACATGGATTTTACAGAATTTTGAAACAGTAGTAGTACACCTTACCAAAGCAGTAGTAGTATAGCTTATCAAATGTATCTTTCTCTTCCTAAGCCATTCGGTCCATACATGAAAACTAACAGCTTGTTCTGAATTCACTGTTTTTGTGATGTTGTGAAAACCAGTGCAATTACATATCAGTCCATTCCACTTACATGACTTTAGCCCTGCCCATTCACATAGAAGTAATGAGATGTGTTTAAGCCCAGACTGCTCTTAATAAGAGGTAAAATACAGGGCAGTTAATCAGTACAGAGGTCATTTAAATACATCAGCATTAAAGGCACAAAAACAGTAACAAAACAGCTTGAATAAATCTTAAGGATATAGGAAGGTTGGAAATATTCACATAAAAATGAAATACGGACCTCAGAGAGTACACTTTAACATCACTGACCTTGGACAGTGTGTCTTTTGCAATTTATCCTTTTGCACTAATGTACACTAGCAGTTAGTGTAAGTTAGCATAAGTGGTGACAATCTACAGAAATGCTGCTAAATTTGTACATTTTCTATAATTTTACAGACATGGCCCAAACATTCACTACATGTCACTGTGAAGAAGGGTGACATTTCTCTATACAGATTTGGATATGTTATTTTAAGACTGATGACAAATGTCCATGTGTAGATTCATTTGTATTAAGAGCTGAATATATTTGATTATACATTACACAGTCATCATTTAACACACAGATAGAACAAGCTGCACTGAATTTAGAGTTTGCTGAATTTGCGGTAGCTAAATTAACTTGATTTTTGTTTGTGCTGATTTGTGCAAGAGAAACTGACGATGAATTTTACAAGCAGTGGAATAAAGAAGTGAAACCTCTGTCCACCAACTACCCACACCGGAGCAGCAATAATACTAAGGGTGGATCTCTTATCAGCGTGCCTCACATGCTCTGCTTTTCAGCACTCTTCATTGTGTTAAGTCTCTTCCCGGAAAACATGTTGACTCATCAAAAAAAAAAAAAAAAAAAGAAAAAAAAAAAGAGAGGCTAGCTGCAGGCACATCCTCAGGGAGGGAGGGACGGAGATATGATTTGCGTATGGATGGAGAAGTAGTGAGAGAGAGGTCCCAGTGACAACATCCTGTGTCGTAAAGGATCCGTCTGTGCGAGTTACACTGGCCTTGCACCAAGGCTATCAGACACGTCTCTTCTAATTCCTGTAAAGCCAAATGTACACTGCAAGTTTTCAGTGCCGATTCCAGAAGACATGTTTATCATAGCTCTACTGTACAAACTAAGTAGTACTCCAGTGAGGAAGCAGGAGAGGAAGTGCAACAATCTCTTATCTCCTGATGATCAAACATTAATGCAGACCCACACTCTATGATCATCTGACTGTCTAATACTGTGGCAGCTAATGACTTCCCTTGTGATTGACTGCTGTCAGTAGGCAGTCAGCTAAATAGAGAAAAGAGAAAAAAAAAAAAACATGCAAGGTGTGTAATTGGAAATGTGCTCATTTCCACTTGTCTGTAAACTAGAGGTAAGTAATGCACTACTGCAATCTACTGACTTTACAAAAGACACATCCATGTGTTGATCAAAACGCCACAGCCAAGGAAATGGGCAATTTGTACTTTCAGTTAATAACATGTTAATTTTTTACTTTAGAAGAACTGTTATTTGAAAACGCTTTCACGAAAAGTTTATATACTAAAGAAGATACTGCAAAAATTTCCATGACAAGGGCAAATAAGGTTTCCCCCCAGAAATATGTTAAAAAACTGCAGCCATCAAATGTTCTATCAACTTTCCTAAAAATATTTGTTTCATGGCAGTTATGTCTCAGGCATGAGGGCTAATAAAAGGTCTAAAATTCATTATTGATGTGGCATCCAGGTTGTATTCATTTTGTTGCTGTTGTCTCTCACAACATGAACAATAAGGAAGTGCTAATGCCAGTAAACTAGAACATCATGATGCTGAAAAGCCGGATAAAAAAACGTGTGCAGTAGGACAACAGTCCAGGGCCTTTTCTTGACTAGTCAAGTCAGTCATCCATCCTTAATCTGACTGAGCATGCATCTCACTTAGTGACGTCAAGACAGGAAGGAGAAAGCCACTGAGAACTGAAAGTGGCTGCATTATAGATCTGGGAGAGTATAATGAGGAAAAGTATCCAGTGGCTGGTGATGTCTCTGGGTCTCGCATATCAGGCAGTCATCAACTACAAAGAAACTCCAACAAAGTACAATACACAACTCTCTCTCTCTCTGAACACTTACATTTTTAGCAGAGAATATTTCATCCAGAAGAGCTTAATATGACAGACAAATGGAGTGACTGGAGTCTTTCCAGTATTTATGTGTGAACAGGTAATTGAATCCTGATCTCTTGCGTGCAAGACAGTAGCTTTATCCAATTGCATTACATTTTGCATTATCGTTTGAAGTTTCCATTTTGAGAATTATTAAGCTCACACTTGGAGGGTGAGGTCACATGATGCATGATTCCTGTGAACTGAGCTGCATTAAATGTGTAATAACACTGTGTCACTACAATATTCACAAACCATTGCAAACAAATTGCAAATAATAATGTTCATGCAATAACTATGTGATAACATTTTAATTTTTGTGTTATATTTTTTCCATCAAACACAACACTGTTTTAGTTTGATCCACATCAATCACAGTTCAGGCTGAAGCCCAGCTGTTCTTGAGTAAGTTGCTAGGAAAGAAATCACAGCTGTACTAATACAGCTTTATGATATACAGATATACCCCAGAGGTATGAAGGTGTGAAGTTACAGGACTTGGACTCAAGTCTGACTTGAGTCACAAATCTGAGGAATTGAGACCTAATAAAATCAAAAGACGTACCATCTTCCACTATAAGGTGTTTTACCGTTAAGGTTAGGGCTGCACAATGTAGTGTCTACTAATCATTATCGCAATATTAGTCTCTGCAGTACTGATATCGCAAATGGCTGCAATATTCAAAGTAGCCTCAAACCAATCACACTATTTCTGAGTGGCAACCAAGCAGGTACGCAGTTTTTTTCCCCCCTTTCATAATCTTATTTTTGCTTGTTTATTTTAGTCAATTTTATTTATGCATTTCAAAGCTTTGAAGTTGAGCGAAGAGTGTGGAGCAGTACTATCTCTTCCTCGTTCACTGATTTGTATAATATCTAAATAGACCCCTATTAAATTCTAACCTACTGGTTCTATTTTAAGTGACTGGTTAATGTGGGCAATTAACAAATGTGCTGTTTGAATGCATGGGAAAAGGGGCCATTTTAGAACATTTTACATAAGACAGATCAAAGCAATGCTGTTATGTTGCCTGTTAATGTAGCATCAATATATGTCCATGTGTGTTTATGTGTGTAGCAAGCAGTGAGACTGAAGATGACTGGATCAGATCTCTCGAGTGGGATGCATGTCATAAACCCATCAGACCTTATCACGCTGCTCTCAACATCCCTCAAACCAGCAGCATGACCTGTCAAGCCAATCTGCATGGTGTCACAGATTGAGAGAGGAATTTAAAAGAAGGGTAACGGTAGAGCCATTTGTGGAGTTCTGATAACCTAAAATTGGGGATGCAAAGACACACCACCTATTTAGGGATTATATATTCTGCATCTGTGAATATTCTAGAGACTTGCAAAAAACTATAGCATGTTCTTCATGGTCACAATATCAGAATTTAACATACTGTCCACAGCACAGAGACACATCTACATCGACGTCACAAAGTAAGTGGTGGTAAGTCAGTAGGCTTTGCCCTTGTATGGTCTCTGTGCCAACACAGAGTAAACAAAAACCTGTTCTGCAGAACGCTTTGGCCAAACACTGCTGACACCGCACCTACAAAAACTCCACCTCTTCCCAGCACCTTCAGTTTTAGGAACTGAAATAGGAGAAATATCACATGAATTTAAGTCACAAAGCAGCAATATCCACAGTCACCACATACACATTCTGCAAACCAACATCAGGCAGTGCTGAGTAATGTTTGTTTATTTGAAATTTACTAATAATATGTTTAAAGGGCAATGGTGAGTAATGTTTATTTGAGCATATCATGTTTTTGTCTTCACTTGGGACATCTCGGTATTGACAAATACAAGTTAACATACCTAGTCAGTCAGTTTGGTCCCTATATGCTTGTACTTTAATATTTGTAAATATTTGCGAACTGAAATTGTTAACAAGGCAACTGTTGGTTAAAATTTCATGAATGTGACTGCTTAGTTTCAGTTAAACAGAACATAGAATGGTCAGAAAATTTCTTAGAAAAGGCCTAGACTCTATCAGAAGGTTTTATAAACACTAAAGTAAACAACTTTTCATCCTACTATGTGTTGCTAAGAGGTATCTCTGGCAATTGATCATTGCTTGGTAAAATGTAAATTTCCCCCTACCTTGTTTGCTAAATATTGTAATATATTTCAATTTTAAACATTTGATTTCAAGAAGAAAACAGCTGCAGTAAACAGCACTTTTCTAAGACAATGTTATGTGTCCTAAAGTGGGTGGGGTGAGCAATTTTGTTGTATCAGTTGGGGGCTTGGGCCATGCAATATTGTTTTTGTTTTGTTTACTTTTTTTTAGGCATGGCAGGTCGCCATGCATAAATGTTACGAGAAGAAACACCGGTGTAGCACCGCTTAGCCAAACAACAAACTAGTAGCTACAGTACTGTATATGTGAATAAACATGTTATTAGCTTACTAAACTACAGAGTGTCACCACTTCACACATTTCACAAGCCTGCCAAAAAAAGAAAAAAGAGAAGCAGACACAATGTCACTGTCACAATGTCATCAGACACAGTGTCAAGACTAATACTGGGGTGGTCCTTCCATAGCTTCCTAGCTATCACCCACTTAATATGTAACAACTAACACATTCCTCCTATAAAATTCAGATTTAGGCTTCAAACTGAAGCATTTGTTGAATGTTTCACTGACAAACTAAGACAAAATTAAAAATGTGTCATGAATGTCTTACAAGCTTTAAATGTAAAAGTTTAAGCTAGAGCTGCCATGAAAAACCCAATGTAGACGAATGAACGTATACCACCATTATCTTGGCACTAACTTAGCTAAAACTGTCCAACACTAACACTGTATAACCACTGGATAATGAAAATGGCTCAAATACATCCAGATTGGCCAAAAAAGAAATAAATCCTTGTCCATTCTTATTGTGCACCCCTAGTTACAAACTAGATGTAACTACATATGGTTAATAAGTCATTTGTGCAGTTTCGTAAGCAAAACCACAAAAAACGTATTAACTGCAGTGCAATTTCTGGAAAAAAAACATTGCAAGAGGAGACGGCTGAGGACTAGTTGTTTCCTAAGGATTTAAACATAGCTTCTGCAGCAGCTGTTAAGGTGTTGTATGGAGACAGCAAGTAAAAAAAACAGAAAGCCGAAAGGCACATAAAATATTCAGTGCGAGGCACTCAGGGAGAAAACAACATGCTCTCTGATATCCGGATATATTGTTAACGGGAAATAAACAAATCAAGTAGTATCATACACAAAAAAAAAAAAAAAATCCCCACACACACACACACACACACACACACACACACACACACACACACACACACACACACACACACACACACACA
>JBBPCZ010000001.1:35130301-35140596 GCA_037974445.1 Brycinus macrolepidotus
TTGGTATCGGCCGATCACCATGACAAAAAATCGGTACTTGGTATCGGTGGCAAAAATCCTGATCGGAGCATCCCTAAGCTGTACCATGCATGCAAAATAAGAACAAATACTCTGTCTCTCAGTAACTATCTGCACAGGAGGAGACTCGCTTTTAAACTTAGTAGAGAAATACTCAGTTACAGGACTAAATTAAGCAATTTTGTGGCCCCAGGCTATGTGACATTTGAGGCCCCTTTAGATGAACAGCTTATAAACGGTACATAAAAATGAAGACAGGGCTGCCAACTTGCCGACTGTAGTGAGATTTTCAAGTGGCTGGAATAAGAATAAAAAAGGAATATGCACAACAACACAAATCACAAATCTTTCTCTGACCAGCTCACTCACACCTGAAAACTCTTCTTGTTGTGAATGTGTCATTTGTTTTGGACATAAGATCACTATAAACCTGTGCCGCCACTTGTAAATGGTCAAATATAGATTCTGAAATAAAAAGACATTGTGGATAGAAGGACACCAACACAGTCCAGTGCTGGTGGCAGGTGAGGAGAAAGTTATACCTAACAGGAGTTTAAGCCAGGTTCATCATGAAGTTTATTTTGATAACAAAGGTTGGTTGGCCCAAAAGTGAGAGAGTTGGTAATCCTGCATAATGTAAAAATACAACTAACAGACTCAAAACTTAACATTTAACCCACTTATTCTTATTTTATACTTCTTTATTGGCACTGCTCTGTATGTCGCACGACATTTCTATTGCACACTGTGTGTACACTGTGGAACCTGAGCTTTGCCATTTCGTCTTTCTGTATACTTGTATATGGTTGAGATGACAAAGTTCATGTTGACTTTGAAAATTTAAGATTAATATTCACTTGATCTACCAGTTTGCCTCCACTCCACCCCTACCAGTCCATCTCACTAGATGAGGAATACAAGTGAAGTAACTGGCCAAAAATTTTGCATGTCGCAAAATTATTATTATTATTTTTTTTCTTCCCCATGTTGAAGTGAGATCCCTGGGCTCCAGCCTTCACAGAATATATGGTTAATCTGAACAAGCTTATTTCTATGAGCTCAGATAACATTTCAGCCCTATTGCTCATGCAGATTCAGATTTGAGCTGGAATGAACACAATGCTCTCCAGTGTTTCTTGTTTGTTAACCACAATGAATAGCCTACTTGTACCACTATGATTAATAATCAATCATCACAGGAAGCCATGCTAAATTCAGCTGCTAGACATTCATTCTCTTTCTTGGAAATGCACAGTTCATTTGAGCTTTTTAAAATAAGCATAATTCTTGTCCGTGTTTGGAACTCATTTCAAATGCAATTTGAATTATGTAACCACAAATTCATAACCCATTCACCTGTGCATGATCAAAAGCAGACCTACTCAGTATCTACACTGATCAGTAAACACATCTGATTTCTCTGCAAATGACTTAGCCTAAACTGACACACAGCAGAAACTGATGTCTGCACCTTGAAGAACAAAATCTGCTGGAGAACCTTACAGTCTAAGTGCTCTTTTGGAGGTGAGGAATTCTTTATATGTCAGTTCTAACTAAGAGGTCATGGCAGGATGCGTTAACGGGTAGTGTAGCAAAGTTACTCCCTTTCGGCCTCCATGTC
This sequence comes from Brycinus macrolepidotus, assembly GCA_037974445.1. Taxonomy (NCBI): domain Eukaryota; kingdom Metazoa; phylum Chordata; class Actinopteri; order Characiformes; family Alestidae; genus Brycinus; species Brycinus macrolepidotus. Next base: position 35,131,941 of record JBBPCZ010000001.1, read on the forward strand.
TTAAACATTCACACCACTGTCATGGAACTGAAGCCCCAGACAATAAAGTGACTTTGAGCTGCCTCATCAGCATGCTTTGAGTGAAAGAGGAGAGTCAGGATGCCCGACTCTCTATTCAACACTACTGTTCCACCTCCTCAGAAGTAGGTTACTGTGCAATCTACCAACCTGCTCCACGGAATACCTCAAACCATGAAACGACACACAAATGTGACTTCTGAAGTACACAGTCAGAGTTTCTCAAACACTGTTGTTTGTGCAATCTCTGACACACCACGTCAACACACAATCATTTACTTCAAAATAATCTGGGGCAGTTGGTGGCCTAGTGAACAGAAGGTTGTGGGTTGAAATCCCAGGACTGCCAGTGGCAACACTGAGGTACCCTTGAGCAAGGTACTGTCCTCATACACTGCGTCTCTGGCTGTCCACTGTTTCACTTGGTGAATGGGTTAAATGCAGAGAAAGAATTTCACATTGTTCACACTGGGTGCTGTGCTGTGGTGTGTTCACGCGTGACTATAAGGGGCCACTTTACTTAAAGAAATGAACAGCTAATGCATATAAGCTGAATTTCTTCTGTCACACATTTCCTTGCATTGTTCCACAAATTGTCATTGGGATTTGAATTTTAATTTTAAAAGGCATGTGGTGATCATTTGAATGTTTCCCTCATCAAACAGCTGAGAAGCTGTAATCCAGCTTTTGTTTCTCCTACTTTAAATGAACAGAAGGCCTAGAGCCGTTTAAATACAAGAAAAAAATGACTAAATGTCAAAACGACCAAATTACCATAATATTCTCAAATGGCCAAGTAGTTGTCTGTGGTCCACGCTGCTGTATTGTCAGGTTATTGTCAGTGGCTTCATGATACGACCTGCATCACTGTGCCACGATACATTTTTAGGCAAGTTCACTTACAATTTGTTTTGTGAAAATTGTCCATTTGCTAGGTGAGCTTCATTCTTTGCTGTTGGTTAGAGTACAGGGAGGCAGAAGAAAGAACTTTCTGCACTTTTAAGCATAAAAGGTAAGAGTAGTGAGTATTTGAGCTCAGATCACAGACAGCATAGTTTCATGTTTAACAGCATGACAACATAAAGCAGTGCTAGAACACACAAGAACAAAAACTGCTGTGAACACATTTTCACCTAAAAAAGCTGAAGCGGCTCGTTGGCTAACCAGCTGCTCTAAAACAAGCGTTCACAGGCTAGTTATTTTTTATAAACCACAACAAACAGTGACACACACCTTTCTTTTCATAGCTGACCTGTTCTTTAGTGTCTTAAAGGTTGTATATGGGCCTGAAGTCTCTGCATCTTGAGCCGTGGCTACTTTTTGCTCTGCTTTTGGCTCTTCATGCCTGCTGTGGCCCATAGACTGAGCCAACCTCACACTGCTCATTGGAAACTCTCTCTCCCTATTGATTTTCAAGGTGACTCGCTCCTCCGCTGTCCCTTCGGATACATTACAGAGGTGACTTGACCACAAAATTTCTAAATCTTTAAACGATCAATACTCAGCCCCAGACCTTCTGATCGGAAAGGTGTATACAAGCGCACTGGGGGAGTTAACATGTGTCAGAGTTGGAATTGCTTCCACAGTCCCACTAATCAACGAAAGATTACGAGCTGCAGTCAGATACTGCTTTTGTTTTACTTCAGCTTATTTTTTCTAGCACCACTAGATCGCTAGGTTATAGTGCATTACTTTCTAAAACCGCAAGTTCTAGGTAGCTACCTGTGCTAAACAACTCGCTTCCTAGATACTAAAATCATTGACTGACAGTTATGGTGCTAGTGCTGCTTAGAAACACTCAGAAGTGCAGTCAGAGGAAGCTTTAAAAATAATGCAGTGGGGAACCACCAAATGCACCTCGCATGTTTCAGCCTTAAGAAAACGTTAACTCAAGCACAAATGTATCTTAAAGACAAGGCTAAACATTCCTTTAAGTAGGTGGGAGAAACTGTACCTGTCCTATGAAAGAGTTTCCAAGTGATCAACACATTTTACTTCTTAACAGCATAAGTCACTGCTGTTCCTGAGCATAACGGAAGCTGAACATGGGCAGGGCACACAAAACAGTTATATGGGAACAAGTTTGTCCACTCTGTGCCACTCCTTCTGCTACTGCGGCTCTGCCTGTTCCAAACACTATCCAATTATGACAAAAGCTGTCATCATCACAACAGAAGACATGACACTCCTAATGGTTTTTGAATTCCACCCAACCTGTATTGCACCACCTTCTAGCTTTTACCACAATGGGGCTACAGTATCACCACTGGCAAGGATCTAGTCTTACAGGGCTGGAGTCTGCAATATCATACAAGACCCAACAATGAAAAGGGCTCAAGAATTCCAGAAGTGACACTGATATCCCAGCCGCAAGACACACGACGTGAAGAGTCTTTACACAGAAATACCAAAAGACATTTAAAGAAAGTAAAAAACTACAGCTAGGCCCAAATATATTTTGAAGAAAAACTTTGCTGTATTTTTTTTCAGAACAACAGTTAATGCAGTGAATAGCAAGTCTGACATTTCAGATTTAAAGTAAGCTTTAAGCTTTTACGTGAATATAAAGTCCTGCATGTCTTGTACATCTGCAAACAACTATTGATGCCCCACTCCTTTTCAAACAGCCCAGTTGATCATTTGCATCAACAAGTCAGACATTCAAACAAGGATGCAAATATAATGAAAATACACATATCAGTTTGTAGACTGAAAGAAAGCAAGCTACCAACTTTCCCTACACAGAGAAAATACACTCGAGAAATATGTATTTTTAAAATGCCATCTGTGTGGTCGCTATCCAGCATCAGTGTCACTTAGGCTCAAAACCAGCTCAAGAAAAGGTTAGACAGACTTCTCAGTTCACACAGTTTCTGCTGAAAGTGAAATAAGATTAGTTTAGAACAATGAAGGACTCGTAGTGGTAAAAAAACAAAAACAAAATACATTTGAGTTTTGTGCAAGACCATTCAGATATCACATAGCCTGTTTTCGTGCCAGGTGTCTGCATGACAGTGATGAATTAATCTTACATGAGACCCTTTGTTCTCCCTTCTGCACGGTATGGCAGACTAGTGCTGTCTAGGGGTATCACAATATGCATGTTAATATTCCTTTTTTATTCAGACGCTGCAATACCATAGACACCGGGAATCGAATCCAGTTAAGATTTTATACTACACAAACGTGTGGTATAAATGTAAATGGTTTCCAAAGGTCTATTAAAATATTCAGTATTGTTCCTAAAAGACATACTGCCACCTAACCATCTACTCTTTGTGTTATAGTTTTTTTGTAATCTTCCATAAAATAAATTCAGTCAGTCATGCTTGCACCATATACTAAAATCTTGTACTAAAAAAAAAAAAAAAAACTTGCCATTTCTTTCTTTACTTCTGTAAATGTCTGGCTTCTTACAATCATTACATAACAGCTTAAATGATCTGAGATTGCAAATATTTTCCACAGTCAATACAAAATATACTGTATCAAAACAATTAGGATATGAACGCACGCACACACCATTTAAGACCAGCTTCTATATGTGCTTCACAACATCCATAAAAAACACTATAAGTAACAGACAAAGAAAACCTGGAGTAAGTTAAACCAAGGTCACAGGTACCATTAAGTGTCCCAACAAAAGAGTGTGGGTGTGCAATACAGTTTATTAGTATAGTGGAACCAGTGTGCTCTTTTCACTGGTGTGGTCATGTTGACTGTTGTCCTTGTTGCTGTAGCAGGATGGGGGGAGGTAAAGACAGGCTGTGTGTGATCAGGTGTTCCAGTAATTATCAAACTCGCCCAACCAAGCATGAGACGCACACACAGCAGCTTTCCAAATAAAACATATAGCCTTTGACCCTGGAATCACGATTCAGCACTAACATGTAGATAAACCCTTAAAACCCTTTAATCCTTAAAACAGCTACTTTTGTCCTTTAAAACGTGATTTTGAGGAAGATTTCTGAGCAGTGACTCCTCAGTTTTATTACACAGGAGTGCAGTGGTGGTGAGAACATTAATCAAGCTAACCAGTTAAGTTTTAAATGACCACAGCTCGCGAAGCTAGTCACAATAATAGAATTCCGGCTGTAAAAAGGTCAGAAGAAAAGGGGATGTGAGGACAGAGAATGACAGATGAAAGGCAAACTGAGAGAAAGCAAGTCTGATGGTCCTGACATCCAGGACTCTCATCACTCATCCTTACTTCCTATCTGTCCAGGAAGCAGCCAGTGGGAGGAAATCCTTCCTTTAATGAAAACACAGCACCCTTGTAAAACTGGAGTGGTACAAGAGCAAAATGTAGAACCTAACAGGGTAAACAGAGCCAGCTTATCTAGCCTAACATGCACGAACAAAAACAGCACGCGGGGAAGTTATGGACTACATCAAGCGGCCTGTGACCTCTGCTCAGTAGACTTGACATTGAACCAGAAGTGGACTCAGCAAAAAAAGTGCACTGATACACTGTCCACACACTGAAGGAGTTCACACACTTCAAAGCATTACTAAAATGACTAGCTTCAAAATGACTCTAGCTAAAATGACTCTAGCTTCAAAAACCTCCTAAAGACTCTATCATCCTGCACTACTCCTAGATAAAGATTTTAGCACTTGGTACTCTCCTCTGGTTCTCAAACTGTCCTGAAACTTGAATGATTTCTCGTATTGTAAGTCGCTTTGGATAAAAGCATCTTCCAAATAAATGTAATGTAATGTAAAAACATGCAATAGAAGGTCCAAAGTAGGCGTGTATTGAAGCACTGAGGCAATTAATAGGTTCAGTTTATGATACTGGATTCACGGTTTGATATTATGAGTATCACAAAACATTCAAACCAAGAAAAATTATGACCAATTGGTTTAGGTGTGAGAGGACTGTGGTGCAGGACATGTATCTGCTGGACCAGGTTGTTGACTAGAACTGGTTGGTTGCAAACTTTGATATTCAAGCAATGCAAATGCATAAGTAAGTAAAATAAGTAAAGTAAAGTGGCCTCTTATAGTCACAGGTGAACATGCCACGGCACACAGTGTGAACAAAGTGAAATTCTTTCTCTGCATTTAACCCATTCACCAAGTAAAGCAGTGGGCAGCCACCGACACAGCGCCCGGGGAGCAGTGTGTGGGGACGGTACCTTGCTCAAGGGTACCTCAGTGGTGCCACTGGCAGTCCCGGGATTCGAACCTGCAACCTTCCGATCACAGGGGAAACTCCCTAACCACCAGGCCACCAGTTGCCCCATCATGTTTAACAGAATGCTTATAGTCCATGACGCATATTGTCACATCTTTCCATGGTGAGATGACAATGTTTTAATGCATTCCAAAACTCCTAGTATAAAGTGGTATCAACAGTTGCACTGTTTTTGGCTACCTGAACATTAATAACTTGCAACAGTGGTGGCCGCCTGTCTGTTTAAAGAGAGATTCCTGTAAATCTGCCAAACATTTCACAAATTATTTTAAACCTCACTCTTGCCCTGTAGCACAAATTAGGCAACACACCACAAATTCTGGCATTTCATCACGAAGGGATATTCAAAGGTGGTTTTGTAATAGGAAGCTGCTTTGCTTATTGTGAAGGCCTTCTGGTAAGTATTTCAAGAGATCAGTATGGATAAAAATACTTTCCTGCAATGTGTCCAAACACCACACCACTCTGTCGGTAAATAAAGGCTGCGCTGGTGGAGCCCATCCTGCCGTAACTCTTACAAGTCCACATTCCATCAGCTGTACATGTTCACTCCACTCAGACTTACCATTAAGGGCAAAAAAAATCACAGTAAAACCATTAATAAAGCCTCCACAAACTTGGATATAGCGCTTAAATAATAAACATTTAAAATGTACCAAGTACCTCAGTGATGGACAACAGTAACACAAAAACATAAACAGCAACACATCAGGATCCATTGTGGATAAAGTCTTTGGAAAATCTCAAAATGTGAAAGAATTGCACAAGAATTGTTGCAAATTCGTTTTTTTTTCTCTAAACATCTCATGAGAGTTAATTTTCTGGGTCCCTGGTTGATTGTGCCAAAATTAGGTCATGCAATATTACACCTTCATATTAACTATGCACAAATGAGTACATGTGCTTGCATAGCAGTGTTGAAGACATTAAAATAAGCATGCTCAGCTCTGCAGCTTTTCAGCCTCTTGGAAAAAAAAGTGGGCCATTTAAGGTTAAGGTTATACTAATACTGCCATGCCACCAAACAGTGCAAAGTCTGACACTTTGCAAACTTACTAAACATCAAAGACACTTTTAGAGAACAGCGGGCCACGTACATTTAAAACCAGCCTAAATCACGCAGGCTTAGTCTTAGAGTGTCAAAATAACTCAACGTATTGTTGTGGACTAACTTTCCCACAAATGAAGGTCTGCACTGGCTGACTTCATGACAATTTAAAGTTTGCTGGGACTCCAAAGCGTGTGCAAGGAGGTAGTGACAAGCAATTCTGCTTTGGTTGTCAACAGCAGAGCTACATTGGCTTGTCACTGGTCATATGTCTCATTGGGACACCGGGACAGGAAGTGCATGGCAGTAACCTGATCACTGCAGTAAATAAAATTTCTGAACTTCCACAGCACATGGTCAACCCTGATGCCCCATAACACGACACCACTGACACTAAAGTGCACCCTGTCTTTTTAGTAATGTATTAAACTTAGGTTCATTTTGAAAATGTATAGTGTGGGAGCTGGTGGCCTAGTGGTTAGGGAGTTGCCTCAGAAGGTTGTGGGTTTGAATCCCAGGACTGCCAGTGGCACCACTAAGGCAATGTGTTCCTGGCTGCCTGCTGCTTCACTTGGGTGAACGGGTTAAATGCAGAGAAAAATGTTATGCTGTTCACACTGTGCTGTGGTGTGTTCACGTATGACAAATGGACACTTTACACTCACTGTTTCTCTTACAATAAAGCAAATATTGCTCAAATCTGATGTGCAGGTGGATCTGTTGTCAGCACTTGCTCCAGCCAACCTCCTCTCTGATATTACAGCAGTTTACTTTCCAGAGTCAGTCACTGAAGATCATGTATTGCTGCTGCATTGATCTTTGCAACATTACATTACATTCCATTCATTTGGCAGACGCTTTTATCCAAAGCGACTTACAATACGAGGAAACACTTAAGTTTCTGGACAGTGTGAGAACCAGAGCGCTAAAATCTTTATGTAGGAGAAATGCACGAAGATAGACAGTGCATTAGGAGAGGAGATGCTCTCTGAACAGATTAGTCTTCAGGAGGTTTACTACTGTTGAAGACACAGATGAGTCTTCAGGAGGTTTACTACTGTTGAGGACACAAAAACACCACCCACAATATCTCTGACAGCTCAGGAGCTTAATACTGTTTTGTTTTGGTAAGGTGACATAAGGATAATCAGGCATGGCCACACAATGCTGAGGCTGGTGTCAGGGCAGGCAAGGAGCTCAGCTTTTACTGTTGCTACAAATTAACAAGCAAGTAAGCAAAGGGCATTTTACATGCAGCACTTCTTACAAAATGAGTATTGTGCGTCTGCCTATTTGCTCTAAACTGTTTTGCCCAGCAGTGGGCTGCACTGTCGATGCCTGAGGAAGCTAGGAGGCTAGCTACCTAGCAAGCTAAGCTAAGACATCTGAACAATTGAAGCCAAATGACACCTGACACTGGCTAGCATCGTGAGTCCACCAGCCATACAGACCACAGGACATCATGTATCAGTAATACAGTAGCATTTCTTCAGCAACTGCTAGTAAAGAGGGATTGTTTCCTTGTTATTATGAAAACAGACAGGTTCATTCAATGAAACAAAGGCACGGCGTCTTGCACTGCTTGTAGCTAGCTAGCTAATTGGTAGGCTGAGGCTACACACACACACACCTAGCTAGCTAGTCAGTGTGCTGTCAGTCTCGTCTCACCTAACAGAGCCCGGAGATGCTTCAAACGGGTCAGAACATCCTTCTTTGGGTCCAGAACTTTCTGTGTAGATTTCTTGACGTCTCCATAAACCCTTCGAGTGAACATTCCGCTGTAAAAGTCTATTTTGAAGCTCGTTTCACCTCCTCTCCACCATTCAGTCCGTCTCTCCTGGAGCTCTCCTCTCCTGGTAACTGTTCCAGCAGCCGCCTGGTCGCGCGGGTGTGTAAACACGGAAGCGCGCGCGCACACGCACACACACACTTACACACAGACACATATGCCTACACATACACATATACATATACATACACGCACATGCATGCATATACATATATACATACACATACACATATACATATATACATACACATACACACACATGCATGCATATATATACATACACATACACGTATATACACATACACATTCTCACATACACACACTAACACACAGACATACGTGCATACACACACACATACATACACACACAATTATATATACACAATCATATATACACACACACATGCACATACAAACATATACATACACATAAACATATATACACACACTAACACACATACACACAGACATACACACACACGTATACACACACAAATATACACACACACACATGCACATATACATACAAGTCAAGTCAAGTCAAGTCAAGTAGGTTTTATTGTCATTTCAACCATACACACAGTATACAGTGAAATGAGAT
>JBBPCZ010000001.1:35143196-35150734 GCA_037974445.1 Brycinus macrolepidotus
GCTTCCACTCTTCTTGGAAGGCTTTCCAAAAGATTTTGGAGTTTCTGCAGGAATTTGTGCTCATTCATTCTGTAGAGCATTTATGAGGTCAGGCACCGATGTTGGACGAGAAGGCCTGGCTCACAATCTCTGTTCCAGCTTATCCCAAAGGTGTTGGATGGGGCTGAGGTCAGGGCTCTGTGCGGGCCAGTCAAGTTCTTCCCAACCAAACTCATCCAACCATGTCTTTATGGACCTTGTTACCTTGCTCTGTGCACTGGGGTACAGTCATGCCGGAATAGAAAAAGGCTTTCTCCAAACTGTGTCCACAAATGGACACAGTTTCCACTGGAAGTAAAGGGCCTAGCACAAATCCTGAAAAACAGGTGTGTCCCAGTACTTTTGTCCATGTAGTGCATGTTTGGATGATACATTAAAATGTCCCAGTGAAATTATTGTGAGTTGGGCGGGTGGCCAGCAGATGGCGCTTTTGAGCGGGTAAACAGAAAAGTGTTCTGGAAACTGGTCTACTCACATCCCACAGCCCTTTCATCCCATTCATTTAACTGGACCCGGGGAGGCTATGAACACAGTAATGACCTTTAGTCAGAGTGAGCATATCCAAGAAAATGTTTCCAATAAAAGTTAGAGCTCTGCATATCACAGTTCATACAGGAAATATTGACATAACAACTGACCCTTGATGCTCTGGAAAGAGAATCCCATTAAAAACATGATGGGGTCAGGATTCGGGTTAGACATTTTGTGTTCCAAGATCACAGTTCTTTAAATCAACCGTCTTACTTCTCGTATGCAGCACCATAACCCCAATTAATCTTCGCTATAAAACTGTAACTGTAATTGTACTAACCCTCTGTAGTTTCTATTCACTCTATCTATCTATCTATCTGTCTGTCTATCCATCCATCCATCCATTCATCCATCCATTCATCCATCCATCCATCCAACCGTCCATCGGTCCGTCCGTCCGTCCGTCCGTCCGTCCGTCCATCTATCTTATATTCATTATTGTATTAATACTACAACTATTGCATTAAATCAACTGTGGACATAATATTTAGCATCATTGACCTGATGAACACCAATACAGTATACCAATAATCTTGACCACATTTTTACTAGGTAAAACACAGGAAACCTGTGACCAGAGGACTGTAGGAAACTCTACAGCAGGAGACCCCAATTCCAGTCCTGGTCACCCCCTGCTCTGCATATTTTTAACGTTTCCATAATCTAGTGGTTCCCAAATCTTTACACCCACTTCAGCTCAAGAACAGCTGGGTAATTAACTCATTAGTTAGATCAGGTGTGTTGGGAGCAGGGAAAACTGGCGGTCTAGTGGTTAGGGAGTTGCCCCCGCGATCAGAAGGTCGTGGGTTCAAATCCCTGGACTGCTTGTGGCACCACTGAGGTACCTTTGAGCAAGATACCATCCCCACACACTGCTCCCCGGGTGCTGCGTCACTGGCTGCCCACTGCTTCACTTGATGAATGGGTTAAATGCAGAGGAGAATTTCACATTGTTCCCACTCTGTGGTGGGTTTACACATGACTATAAAGTACCACTTTACTTTAAAACACTAAAATGTGCAGGACAGGTGGTCCTCCAGGGCCGGTTTGTGAACCACTACTATAATCTATAGGTTATATCAAATCCAGTCAACAATGGGACTGTTAATTAGCTAGGTAGTTGGATTTAGGTGACCCAGGTAAGAAAAAGCACAAAACCATGTGTGTGTGGGGGGGGGGTTGCCAGTACTGGTGGTGGGCACTCCTGCTCTACAACATACATTATGATTACAATGCATAATGATATACTGAGCTCATATTAATCATTAGTACAGTCATGGTGAATGAGTGAATGCACTGATCAATTATTAGTACATGAGGCCCAAATAACAGACACCTTGCTACATTGCCAACCAGAAGGTGGCACCATTACCCCATAAATGGCTCTCCTCCTCCATGCTTTGAAAGGCACTTGTCTGCATTAAATTCGCAAACTGAGCTCGGAAATACTTGACTTTTCTTCCCTGTATGGCTCTGGCTTTCCCTTTTTTCGCGAATCTAAGTGTCATTAAATGCGAATGTGCCCCGTTTATGCATATTAAGAAGCAGAGGACACTCTGTAACGCCTCAAGATGTCTTTCTTCTGTGTGAAAACTAGTCCAGTTTCCACACTGCCCTCTTCAGTTAAGAGCTCGAGTTATAATGGTCTGTTTCCACTGTATAAATTATGAGGATCATTATTGAAGAGCAGATGATTTCAGATTTTCTGTCATGTTTTAAAATACAGGAGAACATGGGGATGCATCGATGCATATGGGACCACCACAGGGCCTGCAGTTCAGGGAGAGAATCTGCCTTTTTTCAGGTTGATTGGAGTTTCTTTGGGATATGGAAAGTAGCTAATAACCTTAAAAACGAGACGTCACCCATCCGTTTGACCTCATTAACCTAAACCCCCTGCACCCCCGCAGTAATTTTCACTTCAGGTTGTAGTTCCCCTCCACGCCACCAGGGGTCTCTTCGGAGTAAAGTCTATTGTGGCCATAATAAAAAGGCAGGACCGTAATATGAACAGCAGCTTGATATTAACAGTCTAATCAGTTTGTCCCTTTTTATATTTCGGTTCACATTTCGACATAAACATGCAAAAGGTTTAATGGGATTATTTGAAGCCCCCCATCGAGTCCTTGTTTTGCTCAGTTGAGCGCGTGGCTATGGAAAAGCTCGCGTGCAGGGCTCGTGGACTGATCGACACTGGATTTCACGCAGCCGTGGGGTTAACGAGACTGGCCCACGTGCGAGTAATCAGCAGCAGGCTGCATTACAACACGGCTGGATCTGCTTATAAAAGCGTTGCACATAGCCTGCACTTAATTAAAAGTCTGTCCTGAAAGCATCTTCTATCTGAGCAGATAATCTGCAGTGAAATTAATAAGCAGGGGATGGGGAGGGGAAAAAAAGAAGAAGAAGAGAATTGTGATCACGGAGAGAAGGTGTTTTTGGCTGTATGCATGGCAGGGGTCTCTATCTTGAATGTGTGATACACGCCACGCGGCAAACGGTTCTTCAGTGTTTCCACGTCCATAATCTGATTCCAATTTCTCCAGTCATCAGCCTCTCAGGAGAAGAACGGGTAGATGTTTAATTGGAGCGCGAGGGCTTTAATTGAGTTCACCTAAATGTAAAACTACCTTCTGAAAAAAAGAAATGAAAAAAAAAAGAATAATAATGTGGCATCCTTTTAAACTCTTTATGGCAGTTTTTTTTAACAGTACACCAGTAAAGCCTAATCACAGGACAGAACAGGCCTCATCTCCAGTCAGCAGCCCTATAGCTCAAAGTGACTTAGCTCATGAACAGATTTTCAATTGCATGCTTGAAAAACAATGCTGTCCTTCAACACACTCTTGCAGTAATGATCCATGAGGGACTCTGCTGTTATTTTTTCCCCCTCATCCATCATACATTTTTTTGATCACTCCATAAGACTATTAAGAGTTCACTTAAAGCTCATTGTATGAATCCGCAAAGACTAATCTCATGCAACCTTGGTTACTTAATGACAAGTATTGATACTCGATTGGTTTTATAGGTAGGATGAAAGCTCTGAAACTTAGTGAGATTGAGAAGTGATCATTTGTAATGTAAAGTCTTTGATGAATTAATTAATTATCCTATAATGCAGGAATACCTGCAATGTTTACTATACCACAGTGCAAGATGCACGTCAATTTAAGTACAGTCAAGAGACATTTAATGGAAGGGTTTTTTGTTGTTGTTGTAAAGGGCCTTGTAAATGAATATCTAACTACTTGTTTTCCATAGGCAGGGATCTACCATCCTGTATGGCTCACATTGATGACTGCAGAAAGGGCAAGCAGTAGAAAATCAGGGACCTCTGCCTCTGAAATTCAGAGAGTTTCAGAGGCTCTTCTGCATGCGTGTCCTCCTGCAGAGCAGCTTGTCATCAATCTAACTGCTCATATATTTATAGCCTGCAGGGTCACATGGTCAGTGTAGGGCTCTATTCAGTAGGGCTGGGGAATTTGATGATAAATTATCATTATCATGACAAATTATGTCACAATATACTTTTCTGTGTATATCAATATCATTAATACTTCTAGAACACAAACACAGTTACATTACAGTGCATAATTAGTCCCGTTTTAATACATTTAGTGCAGTGCAGTGTGTGAACTGCTGAATAAAAATCATTGCACTTGTAGTTTTTTGAGTGCACTTTTTATTAGAACTTATAAATGTAACATTCGTCCACACATTCTGACTATTGTGTATTATTTTTGCCTTAACATCCAGCCCTGCTATTCAGCATACATATTTTAGAATCAGGCTACTTGGGAGTTCATCAGAATCTCACAGTTATTCAAGGGACTTTCTCATAAAAAATGACACATATTAAAATATATTCGATTTAGATTTTGTAAACCTTAATGCTTTCCATTTTCTGCTAGAGTTTGACAAAAAGCACTTTCCTATCATCACAATTAAAAGCATCACACAGTTGGCATTAAACTGTAGCGGAAAAATAAACAGTAATGAAGTAAACAAAACCAAAAAAGTGTCCCTTTCTATTAGATAATGTGTCACATTACTAGTTTCACACCGCTCTTCACCTTTTACCTGTTCCTTTGTAGCTCCCTGCAGTTCACCGCAGCTTTTACTGGTGCTATGGCAGCTTCACTACAAAAACTCGAATATCTGACCCTTGCATGTCAGGGTATAAGCTTTCAAATGACCCAATGAAAATGAAAGTTATTTAATCAAATATTGCTGGTACTATTTGTGCATGTGTGGGAGGAAGTCGTGACAACAAAATGCATATTTTTGCCTTTTCAGTATGTATATGTTCTGCGGTTCACAGATATCTGATGACTTCCCTTTGGATGCGTGTTATTGATCATTCTTCACACACAATTCCTTTTTCCATGAGGTAAACTCTGTGCCATTTGATGTGTACTCTTTTAATATTTTTTCCCCCCACGTTTTCAGGTTCAGCAAAGTTCACAGTGGCTCTTCCTAACTGCCACAAAGCCTAAACCTTTCAGTATCTCTTTAGGGATCTATTTGGTTGGGGTGAGAATAGTTGTATTTGTGCTAGCATCATTAGCTGGGTTTTCCTCTCTAAGTTTGTCCACTGTCTTTAAGGGACTGTTTTTCCAACTTCTGGCTCCGTTTCTAGCCACAGGGGTGGGAAATAACAAGCACCAGTGGGATTTCAGCCAGTCCATCACAGGGGCCAATACACAGCCATCCAAGCCTGGGAAAGTCCTGCTCGGCCTGAGGCTTTTTGTACTGGCCGCGCGTCTCTCAGTAAAGTCAGTCTCTCAGTCACTTCAGTGAATTCGCCCTCGCTTTGTTGTCGACTCCAAAATGCTAGAGAGCCCAACATCATCATTATCTTTTCTCCCCACCGAGATTTCTCCTCCTCGACTGAGCCCATCCCTCGTCTCGGTGCTGGGCTTGTTTTATTGGTAGCTTCTTGCCAGTAAAAGATCTGTTTCATCACTGCCATCTACTGCATCCATTGCAATGGGTGTGAAAAACAAAGAACCCCCCTTTCCAACTTATTTATTTATTTATTCCCCCCACCCCTCTCCGTTCGGAGAGACCTGGTGTTCTGGCAGGAAATCGATAGCCGCTTTCGCGCGGCAGGATAATTAACACAGCACTTGTGCAGTGTCGCGTCACAGGTAGGAGCCTTATGTCACAAGATTGTATCAGTTCAAACGCACGAGAGACACTGGACTACAGATTAAAGTGTCAGGAGGTGAGAAGTAAACCCACTTGGTGGCGTGAGCGAGGGCCAGGTGTGTCAGCCTGTACGCCATGTGTATATGGTGGGTATGTGTGTGCACGCTTGCGTTTGTGATGGTGCATATGCATGTGTGTGCATATTTGTCTGCACCTGTGACTGCTGGGGTCCATGTGTACGTGTGCGAGCTTGTGTGTGTGTGTTTGTATGTCTATGTGTGTGTAAACTTGTGTTTGAGAGAGTGCACGTATGTGTGTGGGTGGGTTTCTGGATCCGTGTACACTTGTGTTTGGGTGTGTGTATGTGTGCGCCAAGATAACACTTATTTCCTTGAGTTCTTCACAAGCAATTTGGAAAACAAACAAAACAGCAGATTTAAGTGCAATGTTCTCTCACCGAAGATCTGGCTTTTCAGAAAAAAAAGCAAAAAAAAAACATTCAAAATGACCAATCCAATACTAACCCTGTAGAGTGACACTTCGAAATTTCCAGTGTGGACATGGTGGCAGTACAAACGCTGATAGATGGCAGGGAATAAAAGGGCTTCTTGTGACAAACTTTCAGCAAATGTCAGCCTTTCATGGTGTTGAGAAGGCCCATTTCATATCTATTACAGCAGGCTTTCCATGGCCGATATTTCAGATTTTAGTGCTCCCTGTGCCACAAATCCTCTGCCAATCTTCCCCATAAGAATCTCTGCCAGCTCCGCTGTGATGCATTCTTCCCCTCTGTACCTCTCTCGCTCACTTTTTTTTTTTTTTTTTTGATGTGACAGAACAAACCCGCGACCTATTAGGATTAAGGCTTTGAAAAGATCTTTGATGCCGTTCAAGGTTCCTTTAAACTGGCGAACTGACAATATGAGCAGTGTGGAGGCAGCTGCTGAATGAGGTGATTGGTTGTCCTCGTCGAGGTTTAGTGCTGCACCCCCCTCACCACAACCACCACCCCCAATACACCCCCCCACTCTCAGTCTTACTCTCCAACAAAACCAAAAAAACATGGTTTTCCCGTACAGCCTCATCCTCTGGCGTGCAAAACGCTAACAAATGTGTCTGGTTGTGTGTGTGAGCGTGTGTGTGTGTGTGTGTGTGTGCTTTTGCTAAGGACTCTTGCTGCAGATGACTTGGCTCGGTGCCCTTGCTGTATCTGAACTGTTGCCCGGAATCAGCTGAAGACAATGGCTGTTTTTTTTTTTCTTCTTCTTTTTTCCTCTCCCTTCCTCTTCTCCTGAGGACACACAAGCAAGCGTCAAAGGCAGCAGCAGGCTGCAGAGCTGAGGAAAATGTGAAGGACAGGGATAAATGCAGTGCCATGTTATTCAAAGGCAACGAGCTGTTGAAAACCCTTTTTAAAAGGAGAGGGGAGAGAACCCCCTCGGCCACTTTTCTTTAGTTAAATTGATTTTGACATGCACCTGTGAGTGGTCTTGTATTTTCTTGAAACATTGTGTTGCGCTGTTTTGTTAGTTGTAGACGCTGGCTAAGCAAGTAGATCTTTAAAGGTGGATGACTCTTCAAACAATGTTTACCAAAGGAGCATATTTGAATAAAGAGAGGACATTTCCTTTGCAGACACTGGAATTAATATATATGTGTGGACGTATGTGTGTGTGTGTGTCAGGTCTGGGGATTGCGGCCACTAGAGACCGCTCTTTGTTTAAGTTTAAGGACTTATATGTTAAAGTCACTCTCTGGGGTTTTTTGTGTATGGGTTCACGTACTGTGTTCTACATATCATCAGGCGTCTACAA
>JBBPCZ010000001.1:35150756-35161210 GCA_037974445.1 Brycinus macrolepidotus
CCCAAACCCCCCGCCCCCCCCCCCACACACACACGCATACACACATATATAAAACATTATCTGAAAACTCCTCTAAAAAAAAATAATTGCCATTTCTGCCAAGCTGTAATGGATGTGGTGGATATGATATCGACATTCCAGTGAAAGATTCTTAGAGAATAGTGTAGAGGTAGTGGTAAGGATCCCATTAAGATATGGCCCCACTGCCTCCCACAGCCTCTGGCTGAATCACACAGAATGCATCTCAGTAAATGACACTGATGACTGCCAAGCAATAAAGTTATAGAGCAGGATCGCTCCTTCTCGCACAGACAGACTGTCAGAGGACTGCCGCCACACCGCTAGTGCTGACCTTATCGCACTAACCTTATTGACCTTATCGCACTTACTCTGCATTTACATTCTCTACACAAGCTGAAAGCCTCTTGGGTCTGCAAGAGTGCCTCCTAATCTTTTATGAAAGCGTCTCAAGTTGGCTTTCTGGTTTGGAGAGTGCATGCTGAAAAAAGAACTTGAAGGAAGAGGCAGGCCAAATTTTAATCTTTAACCTATCTTAAACCTTTGACATACTGCCCCAACTTTGACCAACTCAAAAGCTTTTTGGCTATCTTTGAATGGGAAAAAATGTGAGCTCCCACTTGCTTGGTGTTCTAGTCAGCAGTTTTGAGTTTTGGCCAGTTTTATATGTAGAATTAGCCTCAGTAGTAGGTGGTGAAGCCCCCATCGCTCTGCACAGCATCCATACCGCACTCTTAAAAATGACGGTTCCTAAATGTTTCTCAACTTGGATGTTCGGTTCTTGGAAAACTCTTTAACTGGTAAAACCTTTATATTATGCGGGACATTTAAATAGGCTCTTCACACATCTCATTTACAAACATGGTTTTCTGAAGCAGAGGTCCTAAAACCAGTATAAAATACAATATACTGCCTTATTTACTCCAGTTTACTGTTTTTAAAATGAAAAAAGAAAGGTAAGTTATACAGCAATGCATTTCAGTTTAGATCCTGTCTAAATTACTTCTACCTTAAATACGGTTTACACATTGTTTATTAACAGAAACCAGCTTTAACCAGTTTTACAAACTGTAATTATTTATCCCAGGTTACATCCCCTGTGTACTCATGTAAAAATAGAGCTTGCATGACATTTAGCTGTGAAGCTGCCTTTGTGTGGAGGTATCTAGTGAGCAGTGATTAACTGACATCTGACACAGCTAAAATCTTCAAAAGCTCAGCCGTACATGGCTACTGTCACAACACAGTCCCATGTTCTCATGTACCTTAGCCAAGGGTAGCTTACTGTTATAGAAGGCGTTTTACTGCAAAATGAGATTAGCGCTTCATTGACCAAATGTTGCAAAGCCAGGCACCTGTTTGGACAGGACTGTGGACTAGCGCTGAACCATAGTTTGTTTTGTGTCTATCCAAATTAGAACAAAGCACCTTCTTGCAGTTAAGTTGGGTTTAATTCATAGCTGGGAAAAGAAACAGACCTTGACCGAGCTTTGTTTCTGATAAGTGGTGCCCTCAGATACCCAGAAAGCCATGTTTGTTTTAAGCCTCTGATTGGTGGCGTCCAAGTTAAAAGGTCCACTGATGCATTTTGCCAGTTCCAAACCATCGGTAGTGCGGCACCATACAAAGTCGCCTCGCCAACCCTCTGCTTCTACTATAAACAATAACAGAACAGGAATGCTATTGATTGAACGGCACTAGTTGGCCCTGACTAGGTTTTGTGTAGCGACCCATGAAGAAATCTCTGGGTAGGAATCAAGTCCCACAGACAAGGACATTTAGTGCCAAATTCCTCCCCTCTTCAGGCGATGGCGATTTTTCTTTTGTCGCTAATGCTTCTATAAAGTGGGTTCTTTTGCCATTGTTCAACTAATCATATCCTCTTCAGTAATTCCGCTGGATGTGAAAAGATGAGATACCAAACATTAATCTCTTATCGCTTAATCTAAAATTAAAACGGAGAGAAAAAAAAGTCTCAGGAAGAGGACAGGGAGTCAATTTGTCAGTTAGTACATTAGCTTGAAAAGAAAACATTAATTTGTGCAGTTATCTATCTCAAATTCCATTAAATTTAGGTTAATGTAGAGGCAGACGGTTTGGAACCTCCGCATATCAGGGCGTATCACTGTCAGTAAACCGTCAGTTAAACCAGCTATTATTTTTGGCCCAAATTCTGCAGATAAGCAACAGCAATTATCAGCATTTATGCAACTAACAAATATAAAGACATATGCCTTCCTATCCTTATCAATGAAGACATCAGAACCTATCTTGAGGGTCTCGTAAGGTATTTGACACAAGTAAAATAACAGGAGAAAAAGAAATCACATGTAGTCAAGCTCCTTTATGAGGAAAGGACTTCCTTGGCAAAGATGCTGAAAGGTAGCTTGCAGTTCCAATCATACAAGCCTAAATGCGAGCTATAAATGTTATTTTCTGCAAGCCTTTCATGTATTCTTCACAGAAACACGTTCACTATTGTGATTGGCCGAATGGCTTTAGAAAAGAAGCGCTAAAGATATGTCACCTCATCTGCGCCTCATCAAGTGTTGCTGCTTGCCTTCGAATCTGCCAAGCGTTCTCTCATTCTCTTCTTCCTCTTCTGCTCCAGGGATTGTTTGTTGCTTTGCTCACAGTGCATAAAAATGTTAAACCTCATGGCGGTTTCATTGTATTTCTATTTCTACAATAGTACTATGCTGCTTCAAGAGTATTGTGGAAGCATAAGAAGGGGAGATATGCAAGCATAATCATGTATTTTCCATTTCTTACGTAAACTGCAATGAATCCGAAAGGCATTATAGGGCATTTCTCATTTGCTCTTCAATTGTCCGTGCTCATATCAGAAAAAAAGGGAAGGCCACCTTAAAGCATAAAGCTGTTTCCCAGTCATACGTCATTGTTAAAAGAAAAATGATAGTGTTTTTGTCTCAAAGGCATCGTGCCAAAGTCCAGCCATACTTCGATTTGCTGAAAATTGCCTTTTTTTCATATAGTTCCAGACAGAAAAAAAACATAATGTAGAAAGTATAGAAATGTTTTCTTTCTTCAGTAAGACAGTTCTTCTTCTCTTTTTTTTTTTTACTGGAAAAGCATAAAAGATTATAATGCACACAGTAGATGGCACCAAACTTTACAACCACAATCACATGAAATGCAGTATAAAAACACACAAAATGCAAAATATGATACTATATTTGGGAAATGAGAAGTATCAACATGACCGTTATGACAGCTATCATGATCATGACAATCATGACCGTCATGACAATCATGACAATCATGTTGAGGTGGTATTGTATCTTAAGTGTGTAGGAAAGAAAGAGCAATGAAGAAAATTACTGATACGATGAGCTAGGAATCTGTAAGGTTATATTGTATGTTGTCCGGAAAAGATAGGAGAGAGAGAGGAGGAGGAGAGAGAGAGAGAGAGAGAGAGAGAGAGAGAGAGAGATTCTCTTTTGTTCGCTCACCTCTCAAGCGGCTAGTGTTTGACTTCCTCCCTATAGGAGTGGGTAATTCAGGAGCACTGTGTGAGCTTGTTAGATCACCGAGGCCCGCGACGGCACCATTCTTTGCAGACCCTTGACAGAAAATATGTAGTAATGATATTGTCTCCAGCTGGGTAATAACACACAATTCAGGCAGCCACACAGTGCACTGCTGCAGAAATGGAGGGGGAGAGAAGAATTACTCTGAAGGACTGGAGGAAAATGACAGTAGAAATGTCTCCAACCCCTGAAGTGGAGCGCTGACAAATGCACCCCCTGCACAACTGAGCAGTCAATAGCTTCTTTCTTCCTCAACAGGGTATATGCACGGCGCACACAAACACGCAGGCACACAAATACAGTCAACTTTACCAAATTAACTGAACTAAACCCACTTTTGTGACCGTAGCATATCTAGGACAAACACGGCCCAGTTCGCAATGTCAGTGCGCTGCTGACTAACGACAGTGACCTTGAACTCTCTTGTTAACATCTAACAGCCAATAAATGTCACTTCTGCCTAACTCACTGCCAAAGGGGAAAGAGGGCAGGGGAGGGGGGCAAGTTTACCCTCTCCCCCACCGAGGTGTGAAATTGTGGCATGTGATCCTTAATGTGTGTGAAGTAGACAAGGCCTTGACACAATGCCCTTGGGCCCTCAGGGGGCCCCCACTGGCACAGTCTGTTAGCTTCCTGCTGGGGTTTGGCACAGCCTCACAGTTCACTTTCAGGCCTAAGTTGGGATAATAAGCTTTCACGGATGCCTCCGGGCGATGTGCTGTAACAGTGAGGCCTTCAGTCAATCAAACAGTGCTGCGGCAAAAAAAAGAGAATGCGATAACATGTTGTCAACCCATGTAATAGGTTAAAAAATGTAACATTGTATATTATTTGCAGTCATATTTAATCATAACTAATTAATTACTAAATAATCATATACTAAATAATCGTAACGAAATAATTTAATTAATTTATTTAAAGGAACCTACCCTTCACATTGTGTGCACTTTTCATGACAAACAGAAATGGGCCAAACTGTCCTTCTTTTAATTCCTTTGTTGCTTACATTTACCATAGTCAATATTGTGTTTGTTTATATAAATGGGTATAACTGGTTTCACATATAACATATAACTAGAAATGTACACCTCACAATGATTTTTTTTACAATTGCAATTTAGGAAATTATTCAACGCATCATGATTTTTTTGTATGATTTGATGTGAAAAACAATAGACCAGGCCCTTTTTAGATAATTACATTAGAAAAAATTTGATAACTAAATTTGGCCAAAAATGTGCATATTTTATTGAATATTATTAGAACCAATTCTAATATTCCATAAACCGATGCATCCTAATGTACTGATATATTTGTTCACCCCAAACATACTATATAACACAATGATACTGCACTGACTGTTTTATACTATATGTATGTAACAACGATTTTTCTGGAAAAAAAAAATCTATCAGCTTCACAGCAATAACCATTTTTCTGTGCCTCTCTTCTTTTGGTTGGCTTCTTACTGATGACAGTGACCTTAAAGATATGGATTTGGGGCCCAGATGCAGGGGCTGTTTGGCTGATTGTTCTACAGGGATGTGTATGGAGAGCTGTCCTCAGGCAGGAGTGAATCCTTTAATCTGTGCGCTTGATCTGAGCTCTCCCTTCTCCACTGAATCGTCTCTCTCTCGCTCCCCTCAACATCCGCGGCTTGTGGCCGTGAACTCTGACTCCTGCCCAAGCACCGAGCCAGCAACTCGAGAGCAGAAGAGAGAGAAAGTGAAAAAAAAAGAGAAAGGGAAATAAAACGAGAGCTTTCCCCTCTCTGCTCTTATTCATCTGTTTTTTTTCTCTCTCTCTCTCTGAGGAGAGTATTGTGAATGTGGAAATAATTTAGAATGCTATGTAAAACGTAGCCTTGATACTTACTGGTGAAGAGAAAGGAGGTACATTAAAATTCATCCTTATTTCCCCTCATGCTCATGGTCTGAAATGGTTTCATTGAAATCTGTTCAATCCTCACTTAGATTTGCATACACATAACAGACAGATGACCTCAAGTGATTGAATTTGGCCCATAAAAGAAATGTATTAGACTGCAGATGCATACAAGTTCTTTTCTTTTCTTGTGAAACAATTAAAAAAAAAAACATTTCCTTACTTTGCCAATGTCTTCTGCTAATCCTTGTTATGGATGAAGCCTGTGGATGTTTATAGCCTTTCAATGAGAGACTGTAGCTGCGTTCTGTGGGGCCTAGCACTGAATGTTAACACATTTTGAAGTGTGACATGATAAAAAATTATTATTCTCAAAAACTAGGATTTTTTTATCCGTGACCTGCATGACACTGAACAAAATGTGTTTTCTTTTTAGTCATTTAGTACAGTTTAGGCAGTTTTTGGTACTGGTCCAAACTTAATGGAGAAAGTGATTTTTCATTCGGTTTTGGTTGATCACAAAGGTTGTATTGATCAGTGATGTGCAGTCTTGTTAACTATTGGGTCATTGCCCTTTTACATTCTCTATACACGAATCAGCCACAATATTAAGACCACACACAGGTGAAGTGAATAACAATAATTATCTTGCTACAGTGGCACCTGTAAAGAGGTGGGATATATTAAGCAGCAAGTGAACAGTCAGGTCTTAAAGTCGATGTGTTAGAAGCAGGAAAATGGTCAAGTGTAAGGATCTAAATGACTTTGACAAGGGCCAAATTGTGATGGCTAGATGGATCAAAGCAACTCCAAAACTACAGGTCTTGTTAGATGTTCCCTGTAAGCAATAGTTAATAGCAACCAAGGACGGATAGGGGTGAACCAGCAACAGGGTCATGGGCGCCCAAGACTCCGTTTCCACAGAAGAGCTACTGTAGCACAGACTGCCAAACAATGCTAATGATGGCTGTAATAGAAAGACGTCAAAGCATACTGTGAATCACACCTTGCTGAAGGGCTATGGGGTGGTGTAGCCGCAGATCAGTCAGAGTGCCCATGCTGACCCCTGTCCTCCTCCGAAAGTGACTATAGTGGACACATGACCATCAGAACTGGATCATGAAGCCAGATAAGTAGGTGGACTGGTGGAATGCCATTTTTTTTAATCATGTGAAAAGCTGAATGCTGTGCTTGATGGTAATGAAATACGATGTAATATATAACAGTAACACAGCATTATATCGTTTTTAGTTAGTATTAATAAAGTATCACTGCATTACACTGTATATTGTGAAACTAGAAAGGTGTATTTATTTACTTTTGAATGAATTGCTAATATACTCAAGGAGCAAAATTATTAAGACCTGCCAGAAGATAAATATGTAGACTTGACATGACTTGACACTGAAAAGTTAATTTACTAAAAGTAGGGTGACTGGTTTCCAAATTTTTTAATGTAAACTCAACATGTTCCAGTTAACAGCGTACTGATGAATGCAGTACTGTGCAAAAGGCATCAGAGCAAACAATGTACAAAACCATTTATCTGGGGAAAAAGTTTTTACCGCATATGTTAAAAACATTAGAATAAATGGAAATAAATAATAAATTGTGAATTTATGTCTGTCATTGTGTTTGCTTAATCGTTTCCAAACCTGTCCTTGAGGACGTAGCATTTACACATACCTTAAAATATCTAGTTTAGGTGAAAAATCCATTATATGAAATCAGTTGTTGTAGTGATGGAAGTAGCTGGATTGCAATGAGAAGACCTGACCCAAATCTATATTGCTGTAACTATATTTTTTTTAGCAAAGATGTCAATAATATGATTGCACAAAAACTTACGTTTTACTATATTTATGTTTATTTGTATCCATTCTAATGTTATATGGTATTTTACTGGAAAAAGAGAACAATTCCAAAATGGTTAGTTTTAAACTATTTTCTTGAGACATTTGCACAAAACTGTAGCTTGGTTTGATTGGACTATTTTTTTTTTTTAGCCAGACAGAAAGCACATTTACAGAAAAGAAATGCAGTATTCATTATTTGTTCTTTCTAAACAATCTTGAATGCACTGAATGAACTGAAATGAAGGCATTTTGCTATTGCTGTTTTGCTATTTCATGTGTCTTACAGAAGAACTGAACTGAACATCATTGCACCTAAATCTATAAAACCACCACATCCACTCAATGCTGTAAGCTACAATAACACCTCCTGTCTCATGTTTCCATGAATGTTTGTTCCTGTATGACAAAAAAAGAATGAGGTGAAATGCACTGTGTAATAAACTGTGGCTCATATTCTTCTCAGCCTTCTTCAGCGTGCGAGTTTGGTGGTCAACTGCCAGCGGCGGGTGCTCAAAGCTGCAGGCCTGTGGAACTGTTTTGTTATCTGCGGTGAGGGAGCATTAACATTTGTGCACTGCTCCCCTGCAGAGAGTGGCAGTGGCCGTGGTGCAGCGGCAGCACTGCAGGTGGGGAAAAAAGCAATTTCATGGTTCATTCCGCCTGTAATGTGCGGCCGTAATCTTTGGATAAAGCCTGCCTTTTTGTTTAAGTTTCACCGAGTATTGGGCAGAGCTCAGCCCTATTAATCACTCGACTGAAGTGAATAGGATGGCGAAGAAGAAAGTCTGTTTGTGTGAGAGCGTGTTTGTGGATGTTGGTGAGTAAATGAGTGGGTCAGAAATAAAACTGGGGGATTATAGAGGCCAGTCTAACGAGTATATAGGACATCACAAATAAGAAAGCATGTAGTGGGCAGTCATGCGGATTTTTCCTTGCAACATGCATTCAAGCTCATTCAAATCAGCTCATATGCAGTACATCAGAGGTGTGATGATTTGCTCATATTCTTATTCTTTATTAAATGATTCTGTCACAATTTTATCACAATTCAATTATTTTGGTACGATTCAGTATTTTTTTTTTCTAAATGAATACACAGGAGGAAGTATAAATGTATTATTTTTCATTGGCCATTACAATAGTGGTATTACCATGGGTAAGGGGTGACGCTAGCTAGTATAGTAAATATAGTAAAATTACTGTAATGGATGGCCTTGGGTGTTTTTTTGCTTGAATTAAATAATAACAAAATACAATACAATGCACCAGTGTTCAGTAAATAATTTGTTCGCAATAAAAAACTGTTCCGCTAAGCTACATAGTTCACAGCAAATTGTTGGTTATGGTTGCCAAGCAACATAATGGGCAGTGAATATTCAATAAACAGCTCGATGGTTTTTAGTCATGTGGGACATTAATACAGAATTCAGTTAATATGCCATATGTCTATTTATATAATACAGCATTTTATATCGTCTTTGAATCTGGCTCAGCCACAAATCTTAGAACCAGAACTATCCATTTTATGAAATTCATTCACTTTTTTAAAAATCAGTGCATATGCACCTGACGCATCACTCAGCAGTGTGTATCACATACACATCAAAAGCCTCAAAAGCCTGTGTGAACACTGGCTTAAGTCTTTCTAATTGTCCACTGACACATTGGCTCACAGTGACCTCCTCTCTTCTTCTTTGTTGTCTGCCTTGATTGCCAGTCAGCAGCCCTTATAAAAACAGAGAGAAAAAAGAAGGGGAAAAAATCCTATGAACAATCAGAGCATGAGGGTCATTTTCTGCAAGAGCTCACCTCTCCTACTCCAAGCAGCCTCTCTCCCAGCAGGAGCGCTAAATTAACACTTCACGGCTCTGTGTCTTGGCCCTGATGAGTCACACCCACAGTGGCTGGGGGGAGGGTCTGTGTGTGTGTGTGTGTGTGTGTGTGTGTGAGGTGGGAAAAAAAGAAAAAAAAAGAGTGTGGGAAAACAAACACTCCATCATTTCTGCTTCATTTGGCCCCTAAATGGAGAGATACGCTCACCTGGAGGGATGGATACAGCTGGGCAGGGGATAGGGTCGCCGTGGTTACAGAATGTCACCTCTGGCCTAGGCTAAACCTGACGCTGCAGGTTGCTAAGCTGCAGGAGAGGTTGTGAGTGTGTGTGGGTGGGAGAGTGATGAGATCCAAGATGACTGGGATGGACAAATGAACTAAGCAGAGCTACTGAATAGTGCATAAGAGGCTAACTCACTAGCAGGGTAATCATATTGCACCTGAACTGTGGCAAGACCTTTTTTTTTTTCAGTAACCCAACATTGTATAGAGTCCATATATATCCCATAGTGAGTTTAATGTAACTGAAAGGTATACCTGTATCGCATTAAATCCAATAAAATAAATATTTTAATTCAGATTCTTTATGATTGACTTGTTTGATCCTACGCTGTTTTGCGCTAATCTAGTTAGGCTAAATCCGAAATATATTAAAGTAACTATTTTTTCAGTACAATCGAATGTATCTACATCAGCTGTATTGTACAGCCGGTTACCAAGGACAGTTATCAGCAAATCATCAGAATTCGACAAATTCATGAACAGTCAGTGGGGATTTGGTTAATTCCGTGAATAAACATTGGAAGTATGTGACTAGATTACACAAATCTGAAGCTACAATTGGTAGAGTCTCGGAATACAGATGCTAAAGCTGCTCTTTTAAAGTTGTATCCTGCATTCAGGCACTGGCTGAATAAAATGATAAGTGATTTTGTCGAATGAAAGCGAGTGGAAGAGGTCACTGTAACAATCACTCTGTGGTCTGTGAGGGTAATGAGTAGCAGGATGAGGTGTCACAGCTCAGGGCCCATCGCCTCGCTCACACCTGTTGGGCTCTGTCTAATTACTCAGCCAGAACTGAACACATGGCAGCCGCCTGGCCTCCTCGGGCCTGAGACTGCTGCTGCTGCTCTGCCAGAGCATGAAATATGGAACAGATCATGTGTGGCTGCGAGATATGAGAGGGAGGAGGGTGTTAGAGTGTGACGGCGGGAGTGAAACTCTGTGTATGTGTATGTGTGTGTGTGTATGTGTGTGTGTGTGTGTGTGTGTGAGAGAGAGAGAGAGAGAGAGAGAGAGAGAGAGAGAGAGA
>JBBPCZ010000001.1:35161310-35174321 GCA_037974445.1 Brycinus macrolepidotus
TGTGTGTGTGTGTGTGGGGGAGAGAGAGAGAGAGAGAGAGAGAGAGAGAGAGAGAGAGAGAGAGAGAGAGAGAGAGAACTTGTTTTTATACATTTTCAGGACAAAGACGTCCTAACTTTGTAGGAAAGTGAGAAAAGAGAAAAACAGCGACATATGCCAAGACCAGCAATGAATCAGGATCTGTAAAGTGCTTTGTTACAAAAGTTACATATTCAAGTTCATGCAAACTGAAAGGGCAAAATCATTCTGTTTTAATATCTGAAGTTAAGATAAGGGTTAGATTGAGGGTCAAGGCCGGTTTACACTTCTGCGCTGAAACTACGCTATATCTACAGTGTAGGTTTGGGTACTTTATGCCGTAGCCTGACGTGCATCTCCCCAAGAATGTCACTTCTGTGATTGGTCCACTTGGTGGAATCTCATTTCCTCCTACACATTTCCAGCTGCTTCGTCTTCTCCGCCATTTTCGCAATGATTTGAACACTACCAAGCATGCATTTCAAATATTTTTGAACATCAGCAGGGAGGTTTGAGGATTTGGTTCATCATCTGTAACCATTTATCTTATATCAGTGAATGCACAGCATGCCTATAGACATGCAATCATCACACAGACTGGCAATCACTATTTTCATTTTTATTTAGGTGTAGGCCAAGAGGCTGTAGCAGCTAGCAACGAACTGCCATCAAGCAGTGTCTTGCTACCATTTGTGTATCTGCAGAGCGAAGCAGATAAATGCTCATACTGGCATAGGCCACTTGCATCCCACACATGGTCGATTGGATCTGGGGAATTTGCAGACCAAGTTAACACCTTGAACTCTTTTTCAGGTTCCTCAAACCATTCCTGAAAAATGTTTGCAGTGTGGCAGGGCACATTATCTTGCTGAAAGAGGCCATTGCCATTAGGGAATACCATTGCAATGGAGGGGTGTACTTGGTCTGCAACAGTGTTTAAGTAAGTGGTACATGTCAAAGTAACATACACATGAATGCTTGGACCCAAGACTACCCAGCAGAAAATTGCCCACAGCAGAACTGCAGCTGGCTTGATTTCTCCATCCTGATGGGATCACTTCTCCAGGTAAGTGATGAACATGCAACTGGCCGTCCACCAGGTAAAGACAATGTAAAAGTAAAAGATAATGTGAGTAATCAGATCAGGACATCTTTCTTTGCTTCATGGTGCCCTTCTCATGCTCACATGCACATTTTAGGTGTTTGTGGGGGTGGACAGGGGTTAGCAGGGGCACTCTGACTGGTCAGCAGCTATGCAGCCTCATATGCAGCAAGCTGCGATGCACTATGCATTCTGATATCTTTCTATCACAGCCAGCGTTAACTTTTTCAGCAATTTGTTCTACAGAAGCTATTCTGTGGGCTAGCCTTCACTCACCATGTGCATCAGTGAACCTTGGGTACCCATGACACAGTTGCTGGCTCACCGGATGTCCTTTATTGGACCAGTTTTGGTAAATATTAAAGACTACATATTGGGAACACCGCACAAGACCTTCTGTTTTGGAGATGCGCTGACCCAGCGGACAAGCCATCATAATTTGGTCCTTGTTAAAGTCGCTCAGATCCTCATGCTTACCCATTTTTCCTGCTTCCAACACATCACCGTCAATAACTAACTGTTCACTTGATGTCCAATATATCCCTCTCCTTGACAGGTGCCACAGAAACAAGATAATCAATGTTATTCATTGTCGTTCATCTGTCAGTGGTTGTAATGTTGTGGCTGATCAGTGTACGTTTGTGTGTGTGCGTGTCTGTGTGTGTGTGTGTTTGTTCTTAAGAAAGACAAGGTTTTGTCTGAGGCTGAATGAGATGCTTGTGTGTGGGTGTCTGTGTCTGAGACAGTGTGAAGAAGAGTGTGAGACAGACATTTCTTTTTACACTTGACGTGTTCAGAAAACCAAAACATTGTGTAAACCCACGCTTGACATCTCTTGCAACCCGTTCGGAACCATTCTGCCGAAGCACAATTATGTTGAAGAGATGTTCCGTACAAAAGGCAACAGAAACACAGGCGTTTTTCTCTCTGAGTAGAACTCATCTGCTGGGGGTGAGGGTAATTTTACAGTGCGGCATGAGCGGGTTTCTAAAACATTCATCATTGCATACCCTCAGTCAATTTCGATGCTGTGTTTATTTGGTTTTTTTTTTCTCTCTTTTTTGTTCCCTTTGTTGTTGCGAGTGTTTATTTGTACGCATAAGAGGGATTTGACGTTTGGTATCTGAGCAAACAGCAGTGGAAAGTGCTTCAGAGTGGAATTAATTAGCATGCTCTTAAACGAGGAGCACAAGGAGAGTGTTTTTGTTTGTGGTGCGAGGCTGAGCAGTGGTGTAGTGAGGGGGCGGATCACAGGCAGGTTAAAATCACTTGTCATGGTGGAGATGGTCATGATGGGATTCCAATTGGTCAGCGGAGGGAAACAATCAACATGGCCAACTAGGCATCACTCCATCATGCCTGCTACGTTGCTCGAGAGAGAGAGAGAGAGAGAGAGAGAGAGAGAGAGAGAGAGAGAGTGTGTAAGCATGAGAGAGGAAGAGAGAGAGAGATAGAGAGAAAGAAAGAGAGAGAGAAAGAGAAAGGGACTGAGAAACAGTGATGGAGAAAGTGAACATGTGCATGTCAGAAAAATAAAGAAACAAACTGCCTATCAAAAAGTTTTTCTAAATGTTTTTAATACAAATGTTTTCTTAACACAATACAGACTAACCAGCTTTAATTGGTTCCTAAAATCTACACATTTACTCTATGTTGATAAACAAATAAACAAATAAATGAGTAAACAAACACATTTTGAGGAAACAGTATCACATGTAAATATTTGTGACAGGATTCGTGATTGTGCTACACTTTGATTTGCAAAATCTTTGAAGACATTGTTTTTAGTAAGTAAACACTATTAAAGTTTCAAAGTTTCACATATTTCATCAATCTATATATATATGATTTTAGGCTACAGAAACAGCTTGTACTGAAACGAGTTTTGTGATGTTATGACAAAAAAAGTGTTCACATATATCTATTTATTTATCCAATAACAGTTTAGCCCTGCCCATTTATGACAGGTGTAATGTACATATAGGTGCAGTGACAAAATCCTTAATTCTAAAAGTGAAACATTGCTTGGAAAATGGTCTCATACAAAACAATGTATGCCTATTTTTGGTACATGAAACTAATACCCTCACACGCTGAGGGAAAAACCCTTTAATTGGCAAGACATTTAAAAATTATTACTTGGAAAAAAATCTGAAGAAAGTAAGGCGTACCCAAACTTTCACCCAGCAGCATAAGATCTACAAAACTATCATTTCAGATGCGCTGTAAAATGGACACTAGCATGGCACAGTGTTTTTAGTGGTGCAGAGTGTCACTTGTCAGTCCTGAGTAGGAGGAACATAAACGGCGTGTTTTAATCACACACTTCTTGTCACTAACATCTCCATTTCATAGCATCTGAGGAGTGCATGCTTATCAAAGATTAACAAGCTGATAGCACTCTCTATCTCAAATGGGCATGACTGACTAGCAGGCACGGCTTATAGACCCTCAATTAGAAAAACATAACACATGTTTCATTTGTACTAAAGAAACAATTAAGATTAGATATGCCTAACTCAAGGGGCAGGAGATAAAATTCATAAAGCTTGTGGAAGAATAGTTTGCTTCACCACTACTTTTTTCACAAGGAAAAAAGGACAGTTTGTTTTGTTTAAACATGGACCCTTCCGCCTACCACTGGTACCAGTACTAAGCTCCCACGCTCTGAAGTGGAGACACTTGAGACACTAAAAGTGACAGCAACTTAACATAAGCTATGAGGGCCCTGTCACCACCCCCTGACCCTCTCTCTCTCTTTCTGTCTCTCCCTCTGTTGCCCCCTCACTCCCATCAAACTCAGGACCGCAGAACTGGATCTGCCCTTCAAGAAAGCACTCTGCTACAGTTACAGGTAGGGATTAGAAAGCTGATGGACCATAAACACCACTCGCCCCCCCCAATAAAAGAGTGAAAGGTGGTCTGGGCAGGGGGCTCTCGTCCTCTCCACAGCCGGCCCATAATTGTTCCCCCTCAGTTTCCTGGTTACAGGTGCCACCCAGCAGAACTGCAGGCATGTAATCCCCCCAAATCCAGCCTCTTCCGAGGAGTGTTAACCAGGAATGTTCCGCCGGGGTCAATGGATTAGGTGGAATTCATGGTGGTGACTTGGCTTGAGAGGTGGAATTAGAGGAAGAAGAGAGAGAGCAAGACAGAAAGAGACAGAGAAAGGGGGACGGGGAGAGAGAGAGAGAGAGAGAGAGAGAGAGAGAGAGAGAGAGAGAGAGCGAGAGAGCGAGAGAGCGAGTGTGAGGAGGTGTTATATTAAAATGAGCTCACCAGGTGGTCCCCTGAAAAGTGGACAGTGTGTCGAGTAATCTGAAAAGCCTTTGGGCGTCTTCGGCTGCTCATTGGCCAGAGGCCTTGCTTTAAAAAGCAAGAGAATGAAGGAAAGGGAGTTGGGGGGGGGGGGTGGCTTCAGAGGTGGGCACTGATGTGGTCCCATTGAAGCCTGGGTAAAATGTCTGTCAGGCTTGGTTTACCACAATCACAGCAGTGATTAGGCTCCTTTTGATGATAGGTTTAGTTTTCTGGCCATTGGAGAGAAAAAGGGGAGGAGTAAAGGGTGTGTACGGGTGGGGTTGGGGGTTGTAGGGGGGATGCAAGCATAAGGAACAGGGAGGGGTTGGAGGGGTTGGTCTGGCATGGCATATTAATGTCCCACACCGGGAGGGACCTCCTACGTAATTTCCCAGCGGGTCGCGGGGGTCAGGTTTGTATTTAGTTAGTGGTAATGATCTCGTTAGGGATCTGAATGGACCACCGTCTAAGCTCTTTCAGGCCGCTGAGCGTGCCTGCCTGCGCCCCCTCCCCCGCCCGCCTCTGTGTGGGCTTACACAGCCCCTGAACTGTGATTAATAGACTTCCAGGGCTTAATAACTTGCAAAACAGCATTAAACAAGGGACGGCCCGGGACAATCGGCCCGAGGGAGCCCCGGGGAAGGGCGCAGAGGGGGTAGCAGGCCCATAAACAGGGCCCGGCAACAATTGCCAATGCCTGGAATTAACTAAGACGGGGGTAGCGCAGGGCGCACAATGCTACAGCTGGCCACTGGCGAGGAGCCACGGGGGGAGAGGCGAGGGAAAACTCGTTTGCTGCTTCCAGGTGGCCCAGGCCTGGCCCAGACCGAGCCCTTTCAGTTTTGTAAGTGTTAAAAGATAGAGGCCGAAGAGGGAAAAAAGGGGAGAGGAAGATGCAGAGAGAGAGAGAGAGAGAGGGAGAGAGAGACAGAGAGAGAGAGAGAGAGAGAGAGACAGAGGAAGCCATTGAATAGAGACAAGAAAAAGAGTAAAGAGCAGGGAGAGAGTGATAAGCAGATAATGGTGAGCACATTCAATGGAACAAGTAATCCTTGACACGCCAAAGCCCAAATATGAGCGTGCTTTGTTTCTGCATTTTCCTTGCGCCCACAATGCTAAAGTGGGAAAAAATGGGCATGGTGACCCATATGCACACAAACATACTCCCCTCGTCAGCCCCCTTCTTGCTTCAGCAAGCCCACAAATCTGCCAGCCCCTCACTCTCTTTTTTCCCACCCTTGTGTTCTCTTGTCTAAATACAAATGAGCTCAGCATGGTGGCTTGTGAAGAGTCGTGTTCAGACCGCCCTCTCTTCTTATAATGTAGCATTTCTTTTCTCTCAGGCCTAGGTGTGCATTTGCTGCCTATATAATATATCACCGGATTGTAAATAACTGCAATGGAGTCCCCTTGTGGGCTGGGCAGAAGTGTTTTTTAATAAAAAAAGAGGTGGATGCACAGACCTTTTTTTCATTCACAAGTCTTCAGGGCTGATTTTATTGTTTTAATTATGTGCAAATCATGTGTTTTAATTAACAGCAACAGAAAAGTGCAGGCCAAAGTGTAGGTCAATTAGTACAACATAAAACAATTAAGAGACAGTACTACAAATACAAACAAATTGTATATCTTGAATAAGATTTATTAAAGGCCCGCTTAAATTTGAAAATGAAGATGTTAACTATGCTTAATATATTGCAGTATTATTGTTGTTAACATATTAATTACTGTTTTTAGGTTGCAAGTTTTATTAACATTTTTGTTATCATTATCCACAATACAATGTTATAATGCAGCAGCAACAACAATCATACCAAAATAATGATTTCATTTTACTTATTTGCTTGCTATTTTTGTCTTGGTCTAGCTTTATTAATCTTTTAGCCAGACGAGTAAATGTTTTTCATATTATACTGACTGATGCATTTCTTTGTGTGAAGGCACTGATGTGCTCCATACTGAGAACATGTGGCCTTTTTGAGCTGGGGAAAGGGATGGGACATTGTGCAGCATTTGTCTCACAGAGAAGCTTATAATCAGAGCATCAATTAACCAGACGAAATAAATGGGCATTAGCATGAAAGACATAAATTGCACAGCATGTGTTCAATTATTGACAATCATGAGACAATTTTGAAAGTATCTGTTTAGAATAGGAACAGGAGCAGGTATCCTCCCACCCCAACACACACACACACCACCACATATCTGTAGTTATCAGTGGCCATTTTCTTGTCTAAAACAAAGCCAACAGCTGGGAGATGTAGTTTTACTCTGATGGGAAAGACTACAACACTAAACTAAAACTAAGATCTTCGAAATATATAACATCCTGGCTCATTATATATAACATTCTAGCTCATGGCGCCATTTTTGTCACGCAGTAGCCCAGTCTATGTGGGGTTTTGTGTGTTTTTAAAGGGGAGTGGCTTACTGTGGGATAGTGCTGTAATTGGATGCAAATAAAGGCCACTTGATGTCCTGGTCAGGCTCCACAGGGCTGCTGTCAGTTTGCACTTGCCCTTAAAAAAAAAAAAAAAAAAAAAAGACGGAAAGATGTGTGCGTCTATTGACCATCTTTATCTCATTCGACATTACGAACCAACTCTGCAGATCTGCCAAGCTGTTTGACATTCTCTTCAGACTGTTTGCTGAGAAGTGAGCTGTGACTAAACTCCAAATGACTGACCACCGAGATTTCAAATCTTTTTTTTTTTTTGCAGATCAAGAGTTTTTTTTCTTGGAATTATCTGTTATATTGACTGCACAATTCTATTATTTTCTCCCCAAAATATTTATCCAGACCCTTCATAGGAGCACAGCCCAGAAGCGTGGGTGTGCACTTGCATTTTTAATATGTGTGTGAGTGTTTTGGGGTTCTCAGTAGCATTTTTTTCTCTTGGAATCTTGTTCCTCTGTCTCTTTCTCTTCACCCCAGTGCTTCACACCCCTGTATCTTTTTTTTGTCCACATTGTCTCCTCTTCTGGTTTTTAAGCCTTTCTATGTTCCCTCCTCCCTCCTCTCTCAGCTGTCGTTGGCTCTGGCCCTGTCTCAGAGTGGGGGGTTTGGGTGGGCTCGTCCGTATTGCAGCCGGTGCGGGTGGGCCCCTGTGCATGGCTAAGCCCCCTGACTCCATGCTCAGCCCTGTCATGAATAATGGATTGGGAAAATACATTTATCTTTTAATAGCTGCGACCCCCCCTAGCTACTCGCACTCTGTTAGACCGGGACTGCAAAGGCGAAGTTCATGCTTCTCAATTGTCTCCTGTCTTTTTGAAGTCCGTCGCTTCTTAGTGTCCTAGAGAAGTGTAATCAGGCTTGATTTGATTGGTCAGTGATGTTTTTTGGAGGAAAAAAAAATATGAATCATCAAGAGTTACGTCATATTGTTAAAAAAGTTCTTGGCTTTTTTACATTTTGGATGTGGACTGTGCGTTACAGTTTCTGCGTACTGTCACTGTCTCAACAAAACCTTTTCTTTCTGAAATGGAAACCTTTTATGATACACAACATGCTTAACTTTAATATTTATTAATATAAAGAAATTTTGTTCCAAGTCATTTTGTATCATTTCTAGTGGTCATCATTAAATGAAAAGGGCAGCAGGCATTTCCAATGATGCTAAAAAAATATATAGAGAGGAGGTTTTACTAAAACAGCGATGATACACACTTTCAGCATTTTTTGAAGTGAAGATTCTGTTACATTTGAAATGGATTTTGAATATAGGTACTAAATCTACATTGGCAACCCTATATGGTAGATTATATTTATTTTATATTCACTCATTAATTTCTTTTTCTTATTCCATTGCTATAATATACCTGATGTAAAAAAATGAACAATGAAATTATAATGCAGAAATCAGAAATATGAGGGGGAGAAAAAAAACGACACATACTTCGGTCTTTGGCATTCAATTTCAGACGAAATTCCAGATCATACCTGTAGAGAGAAAAGTAGAGAGAGGGGGGGAATTATTTGTGCTGCCAAATGAAGTATTTGCAGCACAAATAAAGGAGAGCTACTTCAGTTGATCATTTCCCCTCACTCCTAATAAAGTGCCTTTGAATCTCATCTCAACCAGGCTCTCAGGCAGTAATGTAGCCCCACTCTCCAGTGCGGG
This sequence comes from Brycinus macrolepidotus, assembly GCA_037974445.1. Classification (NCBI taxonomy): domain Eukaryota; kingdom Metazoa; phylum Chordata; class Actinopteri; order Characiformes; family Alestidae; genus Brycinus; species Brycinus macrolepidotus. The sequence goes on from JBBPCZ010000001.1 coordinate 35,169,858, forward strand.
AATAACACGGCTTACTTTGTTTAAGCAGGCTGAGGAAGATTTGCGAGCGAGAGAATACATCTAGTGTCTCATCCGCACATCTCTATTTAAGCCGCAGGCTCGATGAATGCAGCTGGCGAACGCATTTGTTCATGCAGGCTAATTTTGTTTCCCAAAAGTACACAGACCACTTTTTTGTTTTTGTTTTGGACTGAGGAAATTTCTGGACTGAGGAAAAAATGAAGCATAAAAGATATGCCAGTTTTAACAGTTCTATCATGACAGCAGCAATGGTGCTTAAATTAATACATCAATTTCAAAATGTTTATTAGAATTATTTCCATTTAACATACAATAAGTGTACCGAACTAATTAGACTTTTAATACACTGATTAGTTAAAAAAAAATGTTTACATCAAAAATGATTTTATGATGATGGTAATTCTAGGGGCAACATAACTTCAGCAAAGAGAGAAAAAAAGAAAGAAAGGCAGAAAGAAAAAAAAAGAAAAAGATAAGAAACAGTGTTCTTTCAGGGGGCCCAAATTTTCCAGCTACGCCCCTGGGTGTGGATGACAATTATTGCTATTTGTTTTTCTTTAACACCGTCTTTCTAAATTCATATCATTTGTGCCTTAGATTTATCTGCGCTAATTATGATCACCACATGTTTCCCTAAGAGGAACCTGAGGCACATCCAGCTACCGTCTGTGTGTGATGTGATAGCACTGCAATGAGGATGAGACTTGCATTCAAATACTCTTCAAGTCAGATGTGGTGAACATGAACACACAAATAAACACAGAAAGGCATGCCAAAAAAAACCCACTCTTCCTGTTGTGTATAACTTTGCTGAAAGTGTTCTGTAAGGAGAGGAATGATAAACCCGCTTTTAAAACGCAAGGTATATCAGGACAAATTAGAAGAAGGATAGATGCTGTCTGGTAAGCTTTCCAGAATAGGCCCAGAAAGTCATAAATAAGGAGGAGTAAAATTATAAATCCTCCCTTTTAAGCCTTTTCCACAGGCATGGTAATTTCAATGATTTTTACACCTACACCACTCATTTCTTAGTTCAGTAAAACAGAACTCGAAAACTTGCTAACATTTCATTGCACACACCTCTTGAGTCATTCATGACCAGACTCGCAAGCTCTTTCTTTACTTCCCTGCCTTGCCCCATCTTCCTTTCCTCTCTCAGTCTATTCCTTGGCTAAAGCATTATTCCCCCAGATCTTTCCTCCCTCCTCTGCAGTACATTGGCCAGGGCCTCCTTAGCACTGCTTTATGGGCTCAGAGAGACAGAGAGAGAGAGAGAGAGAGAGACAGAGAGAGAGAGAGAGAGAGAAAGAGAGAAGCTGAAAGCCCCATTTATCATCACTTGTGTGGGCAGTGTTGCCAAGGCAACACTCAGGCTGGCAAATGCCACTGTGTAGAATACTAATGAGGTACTTGGCAGGCCTGCTGGCGGAGCTGCGGCGAGCGGCCCGGAGCGCAGGCCACTGCTGCCGCTCCACGAGCCCTCCCAGACCTGCCAAACAGTCAAAAGGGAAATCAATTAAGGACCTTCCACAGGGCTTGGCAAAGGCTCTAATCTGCGAGGCCACATTTAAAATAATGCTGCAATCTGCCTGTAATACCCTCCGACTCCAGCAAACCGAAAGAGAGCAAAAAATGAACAATACCAAACAGCACATCCGACAAAACAAGGAAGTTTGCAACTTTTTCCACACTTGATGGGGCCTGGAGTGTTAAGGAGAAAGGCACCCTTTATCATAGCAGTATTCCATTCCAGGGATCATCACTAGAAATGACTGGCCTTTGGAAAGTTTGCAGAAGTACAGATCGTAATAGCTTGAGGCTGTATAGAAACAGGGTTAGACCTTGCTTAGCCTGTATTGTGTTAAGAATTGTGTCATTATATAAAGTGTTATAATGATCACATGATGAAGATAATCCCTGAAAAAAAATGCTAGTATTAAAGATCCCATAACAAATACAAGACAATGGCCTGGCTAACAGAAACGAAGAGACAAAAACAGTCGCCAAACTTCGAACCCACTGAGACTGAAAAGATAAGTGAAAAAAACCCTCTGGAGTGTTTCTGTGTGCTCCTGTGGAGAAGACTCTGGTGCCTGGCACGGAAGGTAGGCATACCTGCGTAGTTGAAACTGTAATTAACACCTCTGCCTTAGCAAGACTGGCAATTTCCACCTGACAGATCTTTCTCCCTTCCATCCCTCTTGTTCTGTTTCTTGAGGAAACGGTGCAGGGAATAAATTGAGCTGGAGCATGCCTTTTCTCTGTTCATTGCTCTCCTTCATTGATTCAGGCACTTTGATTGAGCAGGTCCTAATCAATTCTTCAGTGGCGAGACGGGGGCAAAATCATTTCCCTGACATACCCCTTTAAATGACTTGTCATTAATTTGCCTCTTTACTGGCACTTGTTTGCTCAGAAAACGAGATGCGTTTGGCTTTCTCTGTCTATTAGGAAGGGTTGTGCTCTTTGGGGGATTTTCATGGGCTGCTAAGCGTCGGGGAGGGCGCACGGAGGGACTGGATACAACATGTTTGCTCATCCTTACCAAGTCACTTATTAGCGCTAATTGGGAGGGACAGTTCAAACATGCACGGCAGAGTGGGATGTCACAAGAGCGTGACATGGGTACAGAGAGACAGTGGTAGTGGCGGTGACAGCAATGTGTGTGTGTCAGTGTGGGTTAGAGAGGGTTATGGTACCACCCTCTGCTCCCTCTTCTCACTCCTACCATAACACCACCCAGGCCCTAGTCTGGCAAAAGGGAGGTACCACAGGGCCCCCTCATTGGCCCTCTGTAAGAGTGGCTTTTTTGTCCCTTCATTAGCAGTCAGTGAAGCTCTGAGCTCAGGCTGGGGAGACGTCTGTGGATACAGTAATAAAACATACCTCATACAGACAGAAGTGTCCACAAACAGACAGAAGGGTGCCTCCATATAGATAGAAGGGTGCCTCCAAATGGCACAGATGTCCACTGTTGAATATATGATGAAATATATTAGGCATAAACTATTCCCAATCCTTCCTTCACCCTAGCTCATTAATTCCCACCCAATGCATGGTCTCAACAACCATGTGATATTACCGACAAACCCCCTTGGCCCCAGAAACCTTAAGCTAATGAAAAATCATACAGTTTCCCTGTCAACACCAAGACCCTTTTCCCCTCAAAGCACCCCCATAGCACTGCTTAGGATGTGTTTTGACTGAAAGATGCTAATTTTCGAGGATTATTTACCACCATAATAGCTGCAATTATATTCCGTGCTAAACGATTTAAGGTATAAGCACCAATTAGTAACTGGTCATTATCTTGAGCATTTGTAACTCACAGTGAAGTAATAGGCTGACATTTGCTAGCCTGTGCAAGGGAACTGTTGTAGTGCTTCTATAATTAGAGGCTGCTTACCTCCAGTCTTGAGAAGATTATTTGAATCTCTACTGTACTGCTCGATGCTCACTTTTGTGACTTTTTGGTCAGTCAATAGGATAAAATAAATCAAGGATTCTAGTTCATATCCAGATTTAAAATAAGCCAAAGCCTCCATAATATGCACAAACAGACTGAAATAAATTCAAAAGAATTCACAATGCCTCATGTGATATAAAGCAATAACTGTCTGAGTGAAAGGACAATAAAATATACATAAAATGTATAGGTCAGTGTAGAGTATGTATAATTGCTGTTGTCAAGAATAACCAACTTATTTAAGTAATAATATTCCGCAATTAAAGAATCTCGGCATTGTTTAATTTTTTGAAAAGATAATATGTTTAAAACAGCTGTGTAAGAATCATGTGTATACATAAAAATGTTAGTATATAATACGATGTTATGTAATTATCCTAACATAAATTTATATAGTTTCATATAATGTATCTGATACAGTAGTATGCAAAGGTTCGTATTTTTAAATTACACATTTTGCTGAAAGTGAAAGTAAGTACAAATGTTGTACTAGAAAACACATTTCTGCAGATTTTGCTTTTTAAATGTTAAAAAGAAACATAAATGGTTTGTTGACCAAACTGTTGCATGGACATATAGTACAGTACACATAATTACTGTTGCTCACAACAAAACCAATATAGTATTGCATCTGGTCAGCAGAGAGCCACCTACACCTCATAAATCAAATAAACACATTGGGGCCTGGCTAATAGATGTTTAACAAAACCTCTCATTTCAAACAGTTTGACCCTACGTCCTAAAACACAATGTGAAAACTCCCCCAGGATTACCACTGACCCCGAGGGCAGGTGGGCCACACAGGCAATGAAAGAAGCTGCTATTGTGCTGTCTTGGAGCAAAGGGTACGTGTATGTGTGTGTGTGTGAGAGAGAGAGAGAGAGGGAGAGAGAGAAAGAAAGAGAGACAGAGAGAGAGAGAGAGAGAGAGAGAGAAAGAGAGAGAGAGAGAGAGAGAGAGAGAGAGAGAGAGAGAGA
>JBBPCZ010000001.1:35193918-35242383 GCA_037974445.1 Brycinus macrolepidotus
TGTAGGGACTTTGAATGAAAGGAGTGCTGTTTTCTGATGAAGAGGTATCCTTTGCCATCCTTCATCACTCATCGATGGAAAACCGTGTCATTAGATAAGTGACTGTTTCCCACCGCTGTCAGATTACCATTGACAGGACAATCAGCGCTGCCTTACTAATGTCAGCACTGACAAAGAATCGTTTAGGTCCGGCATGTACTGCACTGTGCCATCCTCCGCTTCACCCTGTCAGCAAGTTGACAAATGGTGGCTGTTACCTCACGCATAAAGGAAAGGAGTTTTCCACTGAACACCTAATTTAAGCAGGGTTAGCTCTATATAGAAAAGACAAGGTAATAATCATACTATACAGTAAAACCAGTGGCTCAGTCTCTTAATATAGCTTTATATTTAAAATAAACACAATTACAATTACCCTCTCATCAAAAATATAACATGACAGCACAGAGAGAAAAAAAAAACATGGCAAGAGAATCCATAATCTTTAGCTGTGGCATATATCTGCAGTGAAACAAGAACATTCCCTCTGTGTCATCTTCAATTCACTCAAGGATCACACCAACGGTTTATCTATAAATGCCCAATAATGATTGTCTTATTCCTCAAAATACATCAAAAGGGTGGGGATCCGAGACATAAGGGAATTTTGTGCATGCCCTGCAATGCTAATACTCAGACTGGCCACACTAGTAATTTTTTTTCCCTCTGCATTTACAAAGAGTTAAAAAAGTTAAACCTGTATAAAAGCTCTTACAGAGAAACACAGGGTGTGCATTTTTATTTGCATTTAACATATTGGAAAAAAATACAAAATCTATCACAGTTTATGTTTTATCAGTTTTTTTTTCTCAATACGTTCAATTCAGCAGTTAAACAGTAATTAAGGAAACAGAAGTGTGTTCTATGAGCGCCCATCTTTTGCATATGACAGAAAATGTCTTGCCATTAGAGAATATGACAATGCACAATGTAGTATATAACACCACATTACGGTAACAAGAAAAAAGGATATTGACAGAGTTATGGGGACAATAGCCCAACAAAAAAGGCTGTCATAAAAGGATCAGATACAGAACAGGAGAAAACCTAGGAAAATGTGACAATGTCCTGGTTGAAGCACTTTGAGTGTAAGGTAATAGGTAGGAAATTGCTACAGAGAAACAACTGTAATGGTAAAACATTACATTAAAACGCACAAGAACCCTCCCAAAGCTTGCATAGCAATTAGGACTAAACAGAGAGTCTGTTCTGTGTGTTTAGTATTTCCCCCAAAATGACTGTCTACTTCTTTTATGCTGTAATTTGAAATCTGTTTGGCTTCCCTGAAGAGGAATATTATTTCTGTGTGAGAGACACAGTCGCGCTAATGAGCGTGGTTAAGAACATCATTATATTTTAAGTATCATTCTGGTGTTCACAGCAGGGAATGTAAGAAATCTCTGTAATAATCTGTTTCTGTGTCTCACATTCAAAGTGACATCTGAGGCTGACGCTTTAATGCTGTGGAATAATTAGCATGGCAGCTTCTTTTGACATTCCAGAGGAGGAGAAAAAAACAGTAATGAAGATGTATTAACTAGGAGTAATTTAGTTGTGCTTCAGCTGAAGTTTCCGCTGTGCTGATATTTGTTTTTTTACTTGCATTAATGTCTTGGCAGGAGTAGTTTGTGCTGCTTGAACAAAGGGCCTGGAGTATGTTAAGTGCTTTTGAAATGGCAAGCTTTCCAAGCCGCACAACCATGTCTGATGAAAGGGTGTGAAATACAATGTGGAAATCGATTTTACAATCTCCTCTTTTGCTCTGCCAATAGAGTGGCGCTATGTCAACGCTTATGCCGCGCATGTCTGCACATTTAGCACACTCTCAATGAAGGACTTAGCCATTTCTGCTACTGTTGTTAAGCCTGACAAATTAATGCATGTTTGTGCTTAGATGAGTGGTAGAGCGACAGGAATTTTCAATTGGTTTGAAATTGATTGGACTGCTGATATAATGTAGTGCCACTACAGCCTCATGTCTGGAGAGTGGGCTCGATATTGCTTGACTGGTACAGCTTAAACAAAAGCTCAGAATATTCCCAGATGAAAACAAAATTCCAAACATGACATCTCGGGCCTTATACGCTGAATAATTAGCATGCTAAGCGGCGGTAATGACAAATAAGGAGCTGAGCCCTGAGCTCTTCTGACCTCGATTGCCATCTGGAGTACTCTTCTGACGTGTGATGTATCTGTTTGTGTCTTCCTCACATCATTTACAGTTCGTACTTTCTCACCCAGCTGCACTGTTGATATAAGCTGGTACGTCTATCTGTCTTTCTCTGCATACATGTGTCCGTTGTATATAAATGGAAGCTGGATGTCTGCTGATGACAAAAGGGCCACAGAATAGGAAGCGAAAGAAAGAGTCGGTCTGTAGAGCACTGTCTGTACCATCTGTGGGGACGAGGAAAAACAGGATGCGAACACAGTGAAATTAAAAGGCTTTTTCTATGTGATTAATGGCAGCGATACATGTCAAGCCGTTTCACCATATTTAACACAACTATAGCAGTATGCAGCTGTTGCATTCTCTTCTCCCAAAACGACCAGGGACGGGGGGAGGGGGAGTGCAACAGGGCGTGGGCGGATACAGGAAAAGGAAAATACAGCATAGCTATCATCAAACCCGACACTATTTCACTATGACTAAAATTCCGAACGGATAATGATGCTGAAACATAAGATCGTGTCTGTAGCAGCAAGGGAATAACAGTAACACATATCCCCCCCTTTTTAAAAACTCACCAGTAGTCATCAGTAATGAACTGTTTTGTTCTTTTTTTTAATGTCTGCTGTTTGTTGCCTCAAAAGTAGATTAGTTTGGTAGTCAATTAAAAAATGTAATGGGGCTATGAAGCCTTGGCACAACGGCATTATCTTAGCCATCGCTATAGGTGGGGAGTTCTCTTTCTTTTGAGACTCGGGCCAAGTAAATAAACAGCGAAATGAGGGGGAGGCACAAAGCATGGCCTAACACAAGATCCCTAGACACCTATTATATGAGAGGGGAGGCAAAATTATGCCCTAGCAAATTGCTAATGATGAGCCAGTGATGTCTTGTTAAGCGACATTGTTTGGCCTCAGATCCCTTTGTGTCTGCCTTGTATTCCTTGCTTAATGAAAGACAAGAAAGAACAGCGCGCCCTGCACCCCCCCTCGTTCTCATTTCGTTTGGTGAGGTTAACTCATGCCTGCGTCTTCGCTGGGCTCTGTCCCTTGGCATGGACAGGCCTGATTTGGCAGAGGAGAGCATGCTAGAGTGGGCCCGCGCAGCAGGGGAGGGCCTTTTGATGCAGACCCCCCGGGAGCTAGCCGCCATGGCAGGACGGCAGGATCACAGATGTGACAGCTTTCATGTAACAGTTAACTTTTTCCTAATTAAAGTTGCCCAGCTAATTACACTTGGCGGTATCTGATCATTGCGGAACAGGATAAGGTATAACACCGGCCCGTGCAAGGGACAGGCTCACATCAAAGATTTTTGGGAGCCGTGATTAGGGTGGGGCAGGGGCAGAGCGGCAGGGACCAGCGTGGAATTCAGCCTCACCTGGGTGCAGAAGCATGTTGAGCACCAAACGCAGCAAAAAGGAGGCCCATCTCATTTACGCCAATGCCTTCCCTGAATGCTGAGACATAATTATGAAAGAGGGGAGGTGGGAGGGGGGGAAATGACCAAAGGAAAAAAATCCTATAATTAACAAGGCAACTCCAAGCACAAGAAATGGAAATTAGTCACAGTGTAATAAATTAGCCTGTGCATACATTATGTGAAATGAACACCCTCGGGGCTACGAATTAGCGCTTTTGGCCGTGCACCCTCATGTATCTAAATAAACCATTCAGTCCTTGCTTATTACGAGCTCACAAAGAGACATCTCCGAAACCGTCTTTCCTTACAAATCAGCCTCGTTTAGAGGAAGCCTATATATGCTGCAACGGGTGTGGGGGAGGGGATGATTGAGGGGAGAAAGGCTGTCATATTCTTGCATGCTCTCACGTTACCTTCACTCATGAATTTGTAAACTATCGCATATTTCCCACCCTCATTTTAGTTTGATTAGTGCTGCCATTTTTCCAGGGCTATCACATTTTTTTTCCTCAAGTCCGCAGTAAACAAACACAAAATTAAACTGAGCTGAGCTGAGTTGAGTTGGGGAAAAATTTGCATCAAAATAATACAGCAAGCTACAAGACAGCAGAATCAGATAACAGTAACAAAGGAAGGCAAATTACAAATTAAAAGGCATGATGTGAATTGTATTTTGTCATCAAGCTTCACTGGCCATTTGGAGGATAGAGGGGGCCCAAAAGAAGGAAAAAAAAAACACGGCAGGCAGCAGTATTTTGATGAGTCTTATCTAGAGCGATTATTCATACTTGTCCTTCTGCTTGAATTAAAGCAAGAGTGCTGGAGCCCGTTAAAGCCAAATACTTGAATGGCTAGTGAACTCTCACCTTCGCGCGCATCCATTTAGCTTGCAAATGAAAGCCAAGTACAGTCAGCGAGAGCCATAATGGGCCTTTCTTCTTGCGGAGTGCGGTCATTACATACTAATTTCTTCTGGAAGCTCTTCAGGAATTGAAACACTTGGCTGTGGTGGCCCTGCCTCGTGCTGAAACACACAGGCCTACAATGCCAGCACACAAGGTGTTTGTTCAAGGCCTACTCACAGCGGCTGACCACAATCAGGCTCAATTGAAGAGGGCTGATTGCAGCTTGATGCAGCGCTACTTTCAGATATGGGGGAAAAAATGAATAAAATATTGGCACCATGATTTACATCATTATTAAGAAGACTGTTGAATCTAAGAAAATTCGCACCAGTTACTCATATTTTACAGGGAAAGGAAATAAGTAAATGATATATATTTAATATTATATTTGAAATCAGCATATTTTAGTAAAGGAATTTTAATAGTTTTAATTAATAAAATACTTGCTTTGCACTTTAATGAAGAATATTTTTTAACTCGGCAGCGTTAGAAAGGCCTTGTCATGCTTTTCTTGAAGAGAATGAAGAACCTAAATCTAAATAAAACTAGTGTCTTATTTATATACAATTATATATTAGTAAATGCTATTGTCTATGCAAATTTTTATGTTTTTCACAAATTGAAAAAACTTATCAAATAAAATACATATAAGAGCCAAAAATTTGGGTTTGTGCAACGGTTGTTTTTCCAATATGTTAAATTCAATAAAAAACAGTAACAAATAAATGTGCAGTAGCATGTTCTCTGTAGAGAATGTGTACTCACTTGTACTTAGTATATCAGTGTAATTTGGCCAGAGGCATCCAAACGTTTGCATATGATTCCAAAATATGTCACATAATTTACACATAAACATTTTCATTTTATATTAATGACTGAAATTAAAATAAATTCACATCACTGATATAATAACTGCTAAACCATTGTTTCCTTCATTATTTGATAATTAACTCATTTGTTTACTTTCAGGTACACTGAGCAATAATACTTAAAAAAGCTCATTTGGCTTGATCTACTTAGAGCACGGGTTATAACACAAGTAATGCTGCCCTTAGGGTGTGGAAAACATTTGGAACATGAATAGCAGATTGTTAACCACACATCAGTTGTTTGAAGGAGCTGGTAATTTAATTAAGCAATTAGGCAGGTGGCTGCCTGAAAAGCTTAAATAACAGAGCGAGTAATTAGTAATTTGACCACTGCAATAGTTTACAGTAAGGTGTTTCTACACATGCTTAATTTGACATTTTATTTCAAAGTGGTAATACAGTGATGCCAAGATTAGGAATAGTGAACTGTGTACATCTGACAGCACACAGATACTGAGAAATGAATCACAAATTATTAACGTAAAACAATACCATTGTTTTTAGGCAGACAGCCCTGAAAACAAAATGATGTTTTTATTGCACTAGCACTTATATGCATTGAACATTATGAGGCACTACCCACCGCCCAATAGCCCCATCCCTTCAAAAGTGTTATCTTTCTGTTTCCTGTTGAAATTTTCCCAGGACATCAACAGAGACGGCCTGGCCTGTCAGCCTGCCACAGTGTGATTGAGACATCACACTAATCCATGTTTACCCTGCTGTCTGCGTGTGTGTGTGGGTTTGTGTCACGCCACACAGAATTAGGCAGCATTTGACACCTGGTACCAAACACTTCAGCCGCTCTCTAAACACAGGACCCATACAGTTTTCTACAGTGGTGAAGAGGATGATGTCAGAATGTACTGAAATCAGCTGAACAACAAAAAGAATGTTCCTATAAACTGGGATATTTTAAAGGCAGATTTGGAAAAGTACCAGAACGACTGTGGTTAATGGTTTTCACAGTACTGACTTTTGCACTAAGGCTTACAATATACATATATGCCTTTTAGTACAAAGTATTCCGGTTAGCCTTTAACCAGTTCACATTAATGGTTCACATTAATGGGGGGCTTGGGGATGTTATCATTTTCATGATAAATTATGTCGTAATGTGCTTTTTCGAGTATAGCGTTAGTATCATCAGTACATTTTCTTTAGGTACTGTGATGCTAGATTTTTGCTGTTTTGCCCACATCACTGTAAGAAGTGGAGCAAGCAGAAGTTCACTTGGATATTTTTTCAAATTTGATCTAGTGTTAAATACTGCCTTTGGATATCTAAACTAAAATTTTTCATGTGAAGTATGTTAAATAAAACAATTAAACTGCTTCCTACCACATGAATTATTTTTTTAGGTTGAAATGACAAGTTATTTATTACAGCGCACTTCATCAGTATGTTTTTAAATATCGCAAGCAACATATACACAATATAATCACAACATTGTTATTAAAATTATCCACATCATGCAGTGAAACTGTATAAAATACCGAAAATCATCTTCTCCCTTCCTCTCTATTTCTATTGTTTTGACAATCAGACTCTCTCTCTCTTTCACATCTGCTTCTTCCTTTACAGTCTTGACTCGTCTCTTGCTCTGCCTCTCACCCCTCTCTCCAGAACTCTCACTTTTTCTAGCGTTCTCACTTTCCCTCTCTCTCTCCCCTCCCTTTCCTTTCTTCCTCTCTCTCTATCTCCCTCTGCCTTCCTCTCTCCGTTGCTTGCTCAGAGAAGCAGCCAGTGTTTACTTGCCCTTATCCGGCTGGCTAATCCCTGCAGCAGTGAAAGACTCCACTAAATAGGTGCTGGAGAAAAAAAAAAAAAACGGCGGCGAGAGGGACAGGCAGAGCCATTAGAGAAGAGTTTATCAGAGTAGCTCAATCTCTTATCACCCCTGTCCCTCTGTCCCCCCCTACCAGCCTGCCTTCCCCCACTGTCACAGAGCCGCTGATTACAGGCCACCACACAGCCTGGCTCTGTGTGTGTGTGTGTGTGTGTGTGTGTTTGTGTGTATGTCTGTGTGACAGAGAGAGAGAGAGAGAGAGAGAGAGAGAGAGAGAGAGAATGAGAATGAGAGAGGCTCTCTTCACAAAGCTTACATGTAAGAAGTAGGAAAAGGCAGTAAGAAGCAGCCGTTCTCAGAGATGTGTGTGTGCATGCACTAAATAAGATTACTTTTTGGAAGTTTAGTTTTATATAAAACATTTTTAAAAGACTTAGACCTAAGTTTTTTGTGAATTAAATCATAGTTCTCTGTATGTTTTTACAATAAAATACATTTTTTGCATAATTTTAATACTGTTGTATGTAAAATATATTATTTTATATGAATCAGTGAGAGATGTAATAATAGCAGTAACAATAGGAGTGACAGAGACAAGAACAGTAAGGATAATCAGTGACTGGCAACACAATAATAATATACACCAATTAGCCACAAACAACAAAACCAGTGACAGGTGAGGATAACATTTATTGTGTCCTCACAGTGACACTTGGCAAGAGATGGGATATTTTAGGCAGCAAGTGAACAGCCAGTACCTGATGTTTATGTGTTGGAAGCAGGAAAAATGGACAAGAATAAGGACCTCAGCAACTTTGACAAGGGCCAGATTGCGATGGCTAGATGACTGGGTCAGAGCATTTACAAATGGCAGGTCTCATGGAGACTTCCTAATATGCAATGGTTAATGATTACCAAAAGTGGAAAAGGGTAGGAACACTGGTGAAACAGAAACAGGGTCCTGAGAACCCAAAGCTCACAGATGTGTGTGGGGAGCGAAGACTGGTCTGTCTGGTCAGAAGAGCTACTGTAGCACAAGTTGCTAAAAACTTGCTGAAAAACTGGCAATGACAGAAACATGCTAGAACAAAGTGCATGACAGCTTCCTGCATATGGGTTTTGTGTAGCCTCAGACCGGTCAGAGTGCCCATACTGACTCCTGAACCACTGCAAAAAATATCTACAATGTGCATGTGAGCAATAGAACTGAACCACTGAGAAATGGAAAAAGGTGATTTAATGAATCACATTCTCTTTTACATGTGGACAGCTGGGTGTTTGTGCATTGCTTCTTTGGGGAAAAGATGGCACTATAGGAAGAAGAAAAGCAAGCAGAGGCAGTGTGATGCTCAGGGCAATGTTCTGCTGGGAAATCTTGGGTCCTTGCATCCACATGGATGTTACTTTGACACATACCACCTACCTAATCACTGCTGCAGACCAGGTACACCCCTTAGCAGCAGTATTCCCTAATGGCAGTGGCCTCTTTCAGAAGGAAAATGTGCCCTGCCACACGGCAAAAATAGTTCAGTAATGGTTTGAGGAACATGACAAAGAGTTCAAGGTGTTGACTTGACTTCCCAATTCCCCAGATATCAATCCAATCCAGAGCTATTTTGGGTGCACAAGGGGGCCTAAACAATATTAGACAATACTAGGCAGATGGTTTCAATGTTATGGCTGAATGGTATATTTACTCAGCACATCTGTTTTCACAGAGTAAGTGAACTGCACTGCAGGCCAGCACCATCTTTACCAAGAACATGCCTTGAGCAGAAAGCTGTGGAAACAAAACAAAACCCTCACTGTAATTCATGTCCAGCACAGTGGATCATAGACCAACTGTTCATGGGTCCAGTGACCCAATGCCAAGGCCACCAGGTGGTCACGACAACTAAAGGACAAACACAACAGTGACTGAGAAGTGACCTAGGGTGTTAGGAACACCCTAGGAACACCCTAGGTCAACAAATCAACAAATTTATTTGCATTCAAAAAAAAGTTTTTGATTTTATGTGATACCACTGGTTCGTTGTTTTGTTGTTGTTATTCTAATCAGATGTCTGAGAAAACGTCATGACCTATCAAGTCCAGTAAATTTTGTATTATAAATTTTGTATTTATATTATAATATAGTCTTAAGCCAGTCCTCATTTCTATATATTTTACTTTGAATGACCTTGCTGGTGCAAAAATACTACTTTCTATCTGTCAAACTGTCTCTCTTTGGCATATTGAGTAGATCAAATGAAAGAAATGGGAACAAACTGTGACAGGTTGCAAAATGCCTAACGATACCAGGTGCCTAGATAAAGGCATTCTAATCACTCACCATTCAGCATTACCAGCACACTAATCACCTAATTCCTCTGAAACATGTGAGGTACAGGGACTGTCTGGCTGTTTGGAAGCAAAATATGAAGAAATTACAGGTGGCTCAAGACTTTTGCACAGGATTGTATTTATCATCCAGTCCTACGCATATGTATGCAAAGAGTGCTTGAAATTAAATAACTGTATAACATTTATCTAACTTCTTGTTCTAATGTTCATGTTAGACTACACATAGTTGCTGTTATTACATGGCCTAGTTTACTTTGCTGCTTTTATGTTTGACTTACTTTTGTACTTCAAGAACTTCTGCGATATTTCAGCATAGATGTGTTACAGAAAACAGATTCACTTATTTTCCCACAAAATCCAGCCCAGGATTTTGTTAGTATTGGCCCAGCATCATTAGTAGGTATCAAAATGGTGCCATGTCTAAAGTCAGGCTTTACCAGACCTGACCTCTGCTCCCCACCAAGACGGGGTGTTCATTGTCCCAGAGGGCCTTTTAAGTAACGCTGGGGTTCATCCGCTTAGGCACACAGTCTGAGCTGCAACTGAGGCCATCTCCCTCTCCATAAGGTTTCTCACTAAAGCCAGATCTTAACATGTTGTACGTCATTTTACACAAACATAATTACAGGCTGTCTGCATGCAGAGGCACATATACACCATCTGCATGCACTGGCACAACACCATACTGTGCGTACACAGTCCTATTCATGACATTATTACTTGTGTATGCCTTTCAATTACCTCTCCACCAATAGTCCTTCAACTAACATGCCACAAAAATAATACTTGCTATTTATGGTGGTTAGTGAAACAAATGCAGTATATTTTTTTTTATAATGCAACACGAGCATGGCATGATCCAGGAGCATTTATTTGAAGGAAACGGTCATTGTAAAAGATAATGCTTGCTCGGTTCCCACCGTTTTTGTTTAGTGATGGCAGAAAATGTACTGTTTCTAATATTCAACATAATATCTGAAATGTGGCTTATTTGGGGCACCTTTCCCATGCGGGGCAACGGAGAAATGCCCTGGGCCCCTGGCAGCAGCAGGGGAGACGTGTTCCCAACCCAGCATACATGGCCATACGCGCGGGCTGCTGTTTAGGCTCTAATGGCTGGTAATGTGGGCTCCATGTTTACCGAGCGGTGGGTCTCCAGCACACAGGCTGTGACAAATTATGAAAGGCGGGCCTGTGTAGCCAGGCTGAATTTCATTAAACTTTAACTGGCCTTATCTGCGGCGCGACAGAGAACAGCATAATAAACGCTGACAGGTATCTAAAGATGTGTGTTTGGACTGGGGAGAGCGAACAGCGGGAGAGGCGCTGCCAGCTTTGTCACTAAAGAAGGGACATATGTTGTTGGCTATAAAATCCTAAAGCAGATGTCGCCCCTTTTTTAGAGACCACGGCCGTGTTTTGCACATACGCATGAAGGAGTAGCGTATCGCGTTTTGTTTATTCCGACACGCTACAGAACTAAAACCTCCCCTATTTTATCACTCAGAGCAAGTGAATTTGTGTTTATTTTAACTTTATTCACAATCCATTATACATTTACTTAAAATAGAGTTTAAACTGTATTTAATGCTTTGAAAAATATTGTAATCCTGGGCCTTTGGGTTTCATGCACATTAACCCTGATCCGAAAAAAGATGGAACTACGCAAATATATGTCAAAGAATAAAATTAAACATCTGGAAACCAATTAAACCCAATGATTATTAAAGCAGGGAAAATTTAAAAACAAAGGTTAGTACATTTATGCATCCTTGTGGCTACATCTTCTTTATTGCGAAAAAATGGACTTGACAAATGGAAATTTGAATTATACACTTTTACAGACAGCAACAGCGAATTTTGTTCATGAAACACATTTCATAGCATTATACTGAATATTATTCATGAGATTGTTGCAAAATAATGTTTGGTTTCTGTCTAGATCCTGCACATCCTTTTCAATCACATCATAATGTGCCTCTTTACAGAGAAAGAAAAGAAACATGGGGCTCAGACCAGTCACATGAGGTTTGTTTCATAAAAGGACAACTAACCAAGGCCAGTCTCAAAGCATGTTAAATCTAGAAAGAGAGAAGACAGTGAGAGAGACAGAGGAGAGAGAGGGGGGAGAGGACAAACAGTTGATTGATTCCATAGAACCTTCTCCATCAAGGCCACCAGGTTGGGACCAAAGATATTTGAAATGTTCTTAAGAAAGAAGTAGTTAAAGCAACAAAAAGCAGCTGAAGCAGGGCATTGTTGGGCCTCAAAGGGCTTAGGCTACATTCGCTTCATAGGGCACTCCCGTTGTGAGTGAGGAAGACAACCATGTAAATAAAAGCCAAGGGTAAACCTACATCACATCATGAATGGGCTTAGTCACAATAACATTGCACACATACAATTATCAGCAATTTTATAAATACAATATTTCATGTTGTGTGTGTGTGTGTGTGTGATATTACTGTTTTGTCACATTATTTTGTCAAAGTCCTTTTGAACTTCCAAACTCCATTCATGCTCGTGTGAGTAGTATTATGTTTTGGATATATGCCTTACATAATTTTATAGAGCATTCTTAGCACTACAATATCCTTTGACATGGCAGTTAAAATGTTGCACCATACCAGAATAGCAGTAGAATTCTGTAATAATTGAATACTAGATACTACACGACAGTCAACACAAGAAGATAAATGTCACTATAGCTGGATTTTTACACAACTACACAGGTAGAGGATCAGAGCGTATCAAAAGAATTATTGTTTTGTTTACAGAGTGCATTTACAGATTAATCCACTTGTAAGCTCTCTAAAGATTTTACACAGCTGTTCCTAATCACACTAGATGTTGCTGTGCTATCCAGACAAGATGCACGGAATAACTTTATTAAAAACATTGTCATAATATATTATAGCATGTTATGGTGTGAGTACACCCCTTAAACTGCACCTTAAACGGAAGGCTTCTTATTTAGCTATTAACCTTGAGGCAAATTTTTTGCAAATCAATAACAATTGTTCTGTAGCTACCATTAAACTATCATGAATAATATGTTACAGACACTTGCAGTTTAGAGGCTTAAAACAGCACTTAAATATTTACATATATTAATCAATATTTAACTAGTAGGTGCACGTATCGTCCTGGTATCACGGATTTGACATATGGTGGCAGGAAAAGAACAGGCCTATCCTCAGCGACATCTAAAGGAAGTGTCACCCAGATGAGAGGACAAGGCCCTCAAGCCAAGTCCACTCCCCCACTACGACACACACTCACTCACACACACACACAAACACACGTGTGCCGCCACTCAAGTGTCCCCTCACTAATCCAGTTGGTTGTGTAGTTTTAGGGTTTGCACAGGCCTCTAAGACCTTCCACAAACAGTCTGTGAGAGGACTTTTGCCCTGCTACAGGAATATTTGCCTTCCTCCAGCCAGCGGCCTGTCCGCTGTGCTACTTAAGGTGGAGGAGGATGGTCCGTCTTCCGATTTTAATGGCCAGCAGTGGAAAAAAAAGGGTGGGATGGGATGGGGTGGGGGTGGGGGTGGGGGGGTGTACAAAAATAACCTCGTCTGAATATGCTTCAAATTCCATGGCCACTCTGGCTTGTTGTCATGGCTTGTGTGCGAGAGAAAAAGGCAATGTAATCAATAACGCACAGCCTTGAAAATGTCTCCAAACAGATGGCCCATTGAGAGAAGAATTCCAGCCCCTGTGTGCCTGAAGCTTTAGCATTTGCAGGCTTCAATTCACTGACAAACTGCAAATTCTTTGCCATCTCAGGTTCGGGGGAAGCTTTCAAAAAAATTGGGATTGCTTTACAGATACCAGCTTGCTGTTGTCGCCCTTTCTCTATAATTTGAGTGATTGAGAAATATATCCACTGTTAGGCTCGTCAAACAGGTAAAGTTTACAAACCTGCTGATGAGAGCCCACAAAACAGTAAAAACAGAGCCCTATTAAAACAGTAAAGAAAAAAATAAAATGAAAAAAAAAAAAACCCAAACAAAAAAACAAACGTGGTTTTGCTTTAAGTGCTGGTCCGTTTCTAGCGTGTGCCTCCTCTCACTGTGCTCTTTTCTAGCACTGTGACTTGAGATTCAGTTGCTACGTCCGTGTAAGGCACGGCGATGCTTTGGGAGCAGACTGAATCCATGCTCTCTAGACACCGGCTCGGCTCTGGACAAGCGCGAGATATTGACCTTCAATTCAGCCAGCATTCAGCGACGATGAAAGGAGATAAGCACTCTAATCGTCCCTCCGTCTCCGGCACCTCTTTATTGACTGACACACACTCTACCTTTGGCGCAAGCGTCGCTGCCGCACACACACACACACGCACACACACATACACATACACATACACACACAATCCAAATAGATATTTATTTGAAAGCAGGGGCTAATGCGATAATTGCCACTAAAGGAACACAAATCAATTTGCACTATCAAAAGGTAACCGGATATGGAGGTATAGTTTTTTTTAATGTGACACTAAAGCAGATACCCTTTTCCAGACGTGCTAGAATGTTTTTATTTATCTATCCATTTATTTATTTATTTTTAAAGTCGTATTTTCTTATTCACAGCGCCAGCCGTGTGACATGTCCTTTATGGTTCTCTCTTTCACAGGCATGCTGGTTTATCAATTGTTTGACACGAAGAGAAGCCTCGAATAGACGACGGAGACGGCTGCAGTTAAAAGCATGGCCGAGGATTCAGGTTGGGGTGAGGGACTTAACCTCCGATCATGTCGCAGTGTTTTTCCCCACGGCTCTCTGGGGTTTGGAGGCTTAAGACACTTGAGGATGAGTAGGGGAGTGAGAGCAGCCTTGTTGAGTGCTCTAGTCTAAGAAAGCGGACGGCAGTGCCCACTCACTCTCTGTTATAGAGATCCAGTAGGAGCAGATGACTAAAATTGGGCACCGTTCCCTCTACACAGACACACAGACACACACACACACACACACACACACAAACACATCACCCCAAAAATACTCACCATCCCAAAAGCCCTCTATTACGGCCCCTTCTGCTTATTTTTATATTCATATTTACATGTATATGAGGGTCTCCGTCCATGACAATATGACGCATGATATTTGAATTCCTGCCAGAAATCCGTTAATACCTCGCCTGGGCAGATCCAGTGCTTACATTTATTTGACTGACATTGTCTAAATTGAAGTTTGACACTCTTCACCACTCTAACCTTTATGCAAATGCAAAAATCACCCAAATATGATGGACAGAATTCAATTAACTGAGAAGACAGAGAATAATCTACTGAACTGAATACATCAGCCAGTTGAAAGGTAACATAATCATCATGCTGAGGTTTGGTGGTGGTGAATGGGAGTGAGAGAGCAAGGGGAGTGGGAGGAGGGGGCGGGGGGTGGCTGAGGATGTAGATATAGCCCATTTCCCCCGTCTTATCTAATGGTGCAAGCTCTATTCCTCCAAAGCGGAGTCTTCAGTCCAGTAAACTCTTGATCTCAAATGAGAGGTCTGAAACACTGTTGCTAAGCAATTAGGGGCCTTTATTGAGCAGCTGATTCCTGCCGCTCAGTGTCCATCAGTGCGATTTCGCCTCACCTAATAGACTTCTATACTCATGAACAGAATAACCCCTGCGCTCAAAGAAAAATGGCTCAGAAGCAGGACTGCAAATGAAAGCAATGGAAGCGGCTTGGCCCCCTCTTCACACAGAGTCTGTCCAAAACAACTGTTGCTCTCTATGCATGTCTTCAAATACTGTCTTTCTTAAAGGATGGGAGATTCACATGGGAGAGAAAGAGAGAGAACAAACAAATTGTATACAAAAGCCACTAGAAACAATCACTGATCTTAAATAAATGGGGCATTGTAATTTAGAATGCAATAATACATGAGGCATTGTGTATGTTGTACAATAAATCATACAACATACAACATGTTTTATTGCATTGTGCTTCTGACTCTCATAAATACTTTTTTCTACCTTATTTTTAAAGTCTACACTTATATTTATTACATTTCGCAGTTGGCCTCAACACATGTCTGCATCTCACATGCTGTAACAGCCATTCAGCTCATTTGGACTATGTCCACCAGCTCCATCAGACTTGTTGCCAGGTGGGGGCACCCTAAACCAAGTTTTAGAACACATTGCTGCTACAGTATTGTTCCTCTCAACACCATGATTTCAACAAAATAAGCCCTCTTAAGTGTTTGTGACTATCATAGCCTTGTATATATTTATATATATTATTGCAGATGAAATGATAAATTGTTTCAAAACAATGATTAATAGGTAATATGTTATTATATGAATAAGAGCATCCACTTAATTGGTCATTTAAGAGTCCACCTGTACTGAATTCTGACTGCTATGCCATGTGAAAGCCAATACAAAACTACAGCCTACCAAGCTAAACACATCACTGATTGCTTCTATGTTCTGAAGAGGTATATTTAACATGTTTGTGCTTTCAGTACCACTGCACAAACACTAGATGGCTCTGTTGTGATACATGAGAATTTGAAGCTGCTCATTAGTAGTTTGATTTATTCTCACATTATTTCAGCAGCATTTTCTTTGTGTCCTTTTTACCATTTGCAGTCTTTTGCAAAGGGATTAGTTATCTTTTAAGTGTCTTGGGCTATGCTAAATTAAACAGAGGTGAATGCTTATTGCTAGATCACTCAGTGCTGCTACTTTGAAATTCAATGTTGTTTCAAATCGCAGCTGAAAGTCACAGTATCCTTGATATGTGTTTGAGGGAAATACTGCCTGATATCCCTGAGATATGTGGGTATTATTGATACAGAGCTAAAAATAGCAAGATCGAATATTCCTGAAGTGTTTCCATCTCACCAGAAAGGTAAGACAGTGTCGTCTCAATGAGGAAAGAAGAACAGCACCTGCATTACATGCAGTAATAATGTATGTCATTTCATTAGAGTGTTAACACCTTCCATTTGTATCCTTCATCTGCTAATTCAATTACAGCATCATTAAATCAGGTCTTTTTCTAAGATTCATTTTATTCTTAAAATGAACCAGCAAGGAAAAGCTGCAAAGTAAAATTGAATCCATTAGCGATGGCTAAGTGATTCCTCACCATATCTGTTACATATAATGTAACTTCCATTAGCCCTCCAACTGACTACAGTACGCTATTTAATTAAATATAGCCTTTTAAAGAAACCCATGCAAGCAATTTAGAGAGCTGCACATTTGAAGCTTGCATGAGGTTACTAGTGCTTTTAACCACTGGTATGAGTGCACAGACTGTTAATTAACATATTCAGAATTAAGTAGATTTGTTATGCACTAATCAGTCTCTAATTGACTAAGAACTATACCCTTTCAAATGCGAGACGGCAATCACAGCCGCAAGGGCCCAAATATTACATAATCATTAATTACGATCTTGATAGTAAATAATTTTTAAAAAAAGAAAAAAAAGAAAGAAAGAAAGACACGGAATTACACAAAGCTCATCAATATGATTGGCTAATGGCTGCCAAGAGCTGTCATCAGAGCTGGGCGAACAGTGGGCATTTTGTCTGCAGAGTGAATGATTGCCCTTAGCAGATTGAAGTTGGTTCTGATTGCGCCACGTAGAAGGCAAAAAGCGACTGGGACAGGCAGACCTGGGGCATCTATTCAGATTGAAATTCACACAGTGAAAGGCAGGGACGGCATATTGAAAAAGATATATGCATGCAGAAGCATGTTGATTGATATATACTAGTAACTATTCATAGACGTGACTCTTCTGTCTCGAGGCAAGTGCGTGCACTCATGTTCAACTGTTGCCGGCAACAGATTTCCACAGATCACATAACCTTAGTGAACGGCATTTGTTATGTGTTTGTAAATGGCTGATGACCTCTTTTCACAAATGTTGATATGCTCCGATAACGCGCTGATAAAGGAAGAACGTAGCTTGTCCTGTCCTGTCTTTTCAAATCATATTTCTGTTTATTTCGAATAGTCTCTCTAGCACCCTCTGCAACTGAGCCACAACTTTCTTTTTAACTGAGTGGCTGTGGCTTTCCTCCTCCGGTTGAAAAGGGCAGTTCTTTCTTTGCTGCTGAGACAGCCTTGACCCCTCTGATCTCAGTAACATGGCCAGTATTGACGTGCAGCTGCCCATTGAGCGCTGCAGCCCACTGAACAGGCCTTACGCTGAACCTCTGCATTTCCTTTACCCAGGTGAGCTTAGGAAACTCAAAGACTCATGCAGGGTACTCCCACTATCTGTCTTTTCAAAAAAAAAAAGAGAAAAGAATGTGTCTGAGAGGGAAAAAAAAGCAATACACACAGCCTGAAGTGTTCGTATTAAAAGTAAGAATATGTATGAGAGATGATACAAAATGTAAAATGTAATTAATTAGTGATTTGTATTGCTGGTGGAAATGCACCCTACATTCTTAAAAATAAAGGTTCTTGAATGGTTCTTGGTTTGGACATATGATTCTGGGAGGGGTGTTAATTAGCACAGAATCTTACGTGGAGGTTGTTTAAACTTTAGAAGGTCCTTCATACTCACACAACTCTTTTACAATCTTGGTTGGTTTCTTCTAAAAACAATCCATGCAAAGATTTTGTGCAAAAACATTATTTTCAGCACCTTTTTTTAAGGATGCACGCATCACATTATAACATACCAAAATCTCGTTAAGCAGACATAAATGAGTATTCCACCGATACAAGGCCAAGCAGAAAACAGCAATGCTGATTAAACAGCAAAGCGAGTGAAGCATATCAATAATGCTCGCAGTGTATTAGAAGCACATCCTTCAGTGAGATTTACTGAGTGTCACGCTGTGATGGATCACGTGTCACATGCTGAAGCTGAAACAATGTCAACACGCAGATGAGCACAGCAGGAGTATGCCTCATTGCAGACCACACACACACACACAAACACGCCAACATCTCAACTGAGCTGTGAGGTTCTCTATCTTTGAAGCTCTCTCTAATTGAAATGAACTGCTGCAGAGCATCCTCAGCTCAGCCGATCACCTATGTTCATGTAGAGACCTAACAATGACTACGGTACAGAAAACAAACCAAAGAGAAATCAAACAGAAGATCTTTCTAGCACACCACTAAGGTGGTACAAGTAGTAAATGATCAGCTATAAAAGATGCCAACCACAGAGGTCACTGTGAAAACAGTGGCTTTCATGATTCTGAAGCTACTTTTTGTCAAGTTTATCAAAACCTCACATCTGTAGGTTTTTCTTGGTTATGCTATGGCAGCCGCTCTTTACATTGCGCAAACATTTTGTGATAAATGGACCAGTACAAAATTCAAAATTACTTAAATGACTTATCTTGTCACGCTGACTTCATGTATTTCTCCTATAAAAACACCATTGCAAAGATAAAAGGTTTTGTTACACTAGCAACAACATTACTAAGATAGTAGCAGATGATCACACTTGTTAGTACTTATTAGCTATTCGTATTCGAAACCAATGACTCAAATATTGCTTTCGTGAAAATATCCTGACATTTCTGTGTCGGCTCGGGGCTCAGAGGTACGGATGTTTCGTGAAAATAAAGTGGAGGCCTGGGTTTGTTTTCACAGCCCTTCACTCCTCCCCACTGCCGCTAGACCAGAGCTAGTTCAGCACCACAGAGCGCTGAAGGAACACGAGTGGCGCTTTGTTTGACTTCCTCTCAGCCTCGGAGACACCAGCAGGGTCTGGTAATGAGTCTGCAAACAGGACTCATGAGAAACGGCATGCCACTCATGACTAATTGTGCTCCCTCACTTTTCCTGAAGAGGACTGGGAAGTCACTTAGCCTGTAACTAGTTTTGACACACTTTAATAGTTTCAGTGGAAACTGCTGAGGGTGACTTGGTATGGTTGGGAACAGAAGCACATACTCAGGGCTGTAGAGGTCACAGATACACAATTTGCTTTAGTAGGTATGTCTGGGTGACCCTCCAATGGTTACTTAGATGTGCACAAAATAAAATGTATGATCAGACACATATTTCATTCGGCTGATACAATCAACCACTGTTAAGGTCCCATGGATTTACTGGCCTCAGCATAAATTCCCCTTAGAAAACAGGTGTTTTCAGTAGGTGGAGAGACAAAATAGGCAATTTGATCTTGTTTGAGAGTGTGACGTAAGATAAATTAAAAAGCAGTGTGATTTAACACACCTTAACTAGTAATGGGTAGTATGAAAAACAAATATATCATGGAAAACCTCCCTCTGTAACGTTTCAGTGTATATCACGATAAAAAAACATTATCCTTAAAATCTAGCCTGAGAATGAGGATTCAAATCTGTTATTTGAACACAAATCAAAGTATGCTAAAAATTCTCCTAGACTAAGAATAAACTGTTTCATCATTAGAGGAGAGGTCCTTGCATAAACAAACTATAATTGCATTTGTTAGTTTGTTTGCTTTTATGGTCATACACAATGCTAATTCCAGCAAGGTCTGAGTATGTGTCTGACCCCTCTGTGTTTCACAAACCCCACTGGTTGATGACCTTGTCTGTAATGACTCGTTTACATGTAGTTTTCTTCCGGTGATGGCGTGTATGTAGTAGCTTACTGTCACTAGTAACACATCAGTGCTAAACGTCTGTGCTGTTTGTGAGGTTTAAACACTGCGGCCTGAAGCAAGTTCTGCACTTATTGGTGAAATATCAGTATGACAATTACAAAGCTCATCCCTTAAGATGAATTTTAAATGGTATACCGGAATTGGTATCAGTAACAATATTTTCAAACGTGTCAGTCCTTAATAATGCACAAATGGTGCACAGGTATAACTGCAATTCTGTGACTGGATGTTATTTTTGTAATATTTTTTATGACCACCGTCACGCACGTTGACAAATGCAGGCAATACCATTAAGCTATTTTGAAATCAAATTTACTCAAGAAATGCAAGCCATTTACAATTTGTTTACAAGTTACCACTTCTGTATTTTAGGTATAAGCAAACATGGAAGCACACCTTCCCACCCATCATTGGAAAGGGAACTCAAAAACACACTGATAATAGCAAATTACAGGTCCAGAACAAGCTCGCTAAAAAACCCCTCTCGTTCTGTTGGAAAAGGGTAGCAGTATCATTCCACCCAAGCACCCCAAAAACAGATCGAATGGGACTTGGTGCTGTGCATTAGCTGCTCAGGAAGGCTGGTAAGCCTCTGTTTTATTCATGCGCATGAAGGCTCTGCCAGCCGAGAAAACCCCTGTGGTCTCTTGCAGCACATCAAGGTTTCACGCCTGCGCACGTCTGGGCTCGGGTCGCCGCTCTTGCACACCATATTAAAAAGCAACAGGGATTAACAAGCCCCAAGTCAATTTGGGGATTGATTGACTGGTCTACTGTAGGACAGTGGCAACCAGAAACAGAGCCCAGACCACCAGCGAAACCATCACACATTTATTCTGTTCATGGAAGTCGATTCAAAAAAGAGCATAAGATGTGTTCCATTTTTGGGTGGAAATGGGGCAGGGTTGTAGTAGGGGCTAAAAGAAAGACAGAAAGTTTGCACATCTGCTGAAATGCATTGTTACTGATAATCCGGTGGAAACAGAAAGAGACACAAGCCGACCCCAGAGAAGAAACGATGCAGTGGACTACAGCAGGAGGCTTACTGTCTGGTTATTGTGACTACTGAAGAAGCATGAAGATAGCATGGGGCTCCCCAATTTGCGAACCGTGTGGGAATGGAGCTAAAAGGCCACATCTTCAGAAATAGCTTAAGATATTCAACACAATGCACGATTTCAAAGTTTTTTCCGCTCACAGCACGACAATAGGCAGAAAAAGGGCCTATTTTCCATAACAGCCATATGCTGCTGTAGCAGACTGCTCTCGCCTCCGTCTGGATAAGCAGGGCTGTGCTTGGATAATTGGCTCATTTTGAAACATTAATTATGATCCTGAAATCTGTGCAACGTTACGTAACAGGTGTAAACAATAAGTGTAGTATCATGCTGGCACACTAAAACAACCTGACACTCACAAGCACACATACACACACACACACACACACACACACACACACCAATGAAGATGTTCAAGCAGGCCCGACACTTAATAAGCACAGAAACAAACACAAATGAGTCACTTTGCCAGCAAGAGGAGAAATAATTGGTCCACTTCCCATTATGCTAATAAACAAGCAATAATGATAAACAGTTCCGAGACTGATAAAAAAAAAATGATTGAAAAATAAAGAAAATACATTTCTCAACAGGAGGTCTTCTACACTACCTTCTCCTCCCCTTTTCAAAGCAATTAGATATATCTCACAAAGTGAGACACAACAATGTAAAGATTGTTTTTTTCAATGCCATCTGCATTTACAGTTTAGAGAACGTCTCTTAATTGCCCTCTCTGAATTTACCGTCCCAGGCTCGCCGTCATTACGGCTGCACTGAAGTCCTAATGAGTGGAATTGTCATCCACAAAGACTCCCCCCTTTTTCCCTGCTGTGTGAGCACATTAGGTCCAGACAGCTCATTTCCATTCCCCTGCCATCTCTCCAGAAATGACGTGTGATGCTTGAAACTGTTTATTTCCAAATTCAGACCTCCTCCGCGGCAGCCATCGGCTTCAATTACCAGTTTTCCTGAGCGCAGCCATCAGGCAGCCTGACACTGAGGTCCAACCTAATTCCCACCTTCTCCAGAGTCAAGAGCATAATGTGCAGATAAAAAAGGTGGAAAATAGCCTGCGCCTCATTAGCATGCAGCGGCTGCCTGTTCATTTGCTCGCTCGCGAATGAAAGTTCTGACACTCGGGTGCCTTCCGCAATATGAGAATGGTCCTCTTCAGACAGTGCGCTGTCCTTACTGCAATGGGAGGTCATTGGGGGAGGGGGCAGCAGTGAACTCTGCTAGCTGCTCCCTGCTACAAAGGGGCTGGTCAGAAGAGAGCAGGGAAGGGGGAGGGTGGGGGGAGCGGGTGATGGAGGGGGTACTGATTCTGGGAGCAGCTCATTACCTGCTGAATCAACACATTACGGCCGCGTTTGAAGCGTGTGCCGCCGAATTGTTTACGAGTGTCTTTAGCGCAGGCCAAAAGCTAGCACTGGCGGGGCACGACCGCATTCATTAGCTTGCGACCCATCCGATTAGATGTTATCCGATACGCTGCTATCTGCTGCGTCTGTTTGACCAGGGCTCCTGGCCTGCATTGGCCCCAGCCCATTACTGCCTTCAACCTCCCTCTCTCTCTCTCTGTCTCTCTCTCCCTCTTTTTCTTCATTTCGCTCACTGCTATCCATGAATGTATCCATTAGCCCACCAATGTGTAAATTGTTTTCACCTGCACTGCAGGCAGATGGGGGAGAAGTAGAGGCACCGGACGTGTGATTTCCTATGCATGAGCTTTCTAATCAGCTGCAGAGTAACACGATTCCCCTGCTTCTCATGGATATAGGGAGTGGAGGGGGAAAAAAGAGGTTTCTCAAATGCACAATCTGCAATCAATATGCATGCTATGCTATGGGGATATTGGAGGCAGGGTGGCTGGTGACTGAGTTCATCATATGAGCTTGCCTTATATAACGGAGATGGCTTAATGCGAAGGAGGCAGCACCCGGCCTGATCCCCATCCACTGGAGATGGGAGTTCAGATTGGGCTGGGAGAATTGCAGGATAATTTGACCTACAGAGACAAAGCCCACATAAGCACATTTTCCAGTGGCCGTGTCAGCACAGGGCGACCCGCCGTGAGTGAGGACGCGAACGCAGCCTCACACACACACAAATAAATGGTTCCTGCAGTCAATGCTCCATATAACCCCATGGTTCTTTTTTTTCAAGGCAGGTCATGGTGTCAAATAGGACATCCAGGACGGAGCTGATTGACCAGAGGTGAGGTTAGAAAGGGAAAAATGGGTAAATAATAAATGATGCCCCGAGAAGCGTGCAGTGGAGTTGACATTACAATTACTGCAGGTCAATATTTACTGCACAGAAATATATCAGTGACACAATATACTTAAAATAAACATCCATCCTAACAGCACATAAAAAGGAAAGACACAGTCATCATTAGGCCCGAGCAACTTATTATTGTTGTATTACAAGCTAACAAACAGGTATTCAGGGAATTAATCACCCTATTTTAGCTTTGAATTAGGGCCCAAATTATATGAAAATGTTGTGACCAATACTAAAACAGAATTTAAAGAGTTAGCAATTCAAATAGCCAATAACAGCTGAAATTAATAAAACATTAAATTTCAATAATTTTCAAAATTCAACTAAGCTTCAGTGCTTTGTTGACTGATTTTACAGTCAGATGATGCTAGCATTATGTCTGTGTATTGTCTGTATACATCAGGGGTCACCAACCTTTTTGAAACTGAGAGCTACTTCACGGCTACTGAGCCATACGAAGGGCTACAAGTTTGATACACTAGAACAAAGTTTACCTAAACTTATCTAAACTTCATGTATAATAAACATGTTTTAAATGCTTTTTTTAGATATTGTCATTTTCAAATCTATATAGATGCAAATGTGATTAAAGAAGAATAGCAACAGGATCAAATTAAATGTTAGACGCTGCTCATTGGTGAGTTGTGCTATTTTTAGAACAGGTCCGCGGGCTACTCATGTAGTCCTTGGGGGCACCCTGGTGCCCGCGGGCACCATGTTGGTGACCCCTGGTATACATTATATGTCTGTTACATTTCTTAAAATAAACAGCATAAAGCTATAAATAAGAAGGAACGCTATAAATAAAGTCATAAATAAGATTTGTCTTGGGGGGAAGGGGGCAGGGGCAGAGCTTTCTGTTGCTGTTCATTACCGCCTGTTTTTATTTTTTATCAGTTCTCTTAAAAAATGTTTTAGAATTGTGAAATATGAATGTTTTACTTTTTTGCTTTTTTAAACAACAGTGCAGTTTTTATGTTCAGATCTATTAGGTCCATCATACATTATGAAACAGAAGTAAGCAGGTGGTCATAGTCAATGTTTTTTCTTTACATCAGACTTGTCTGTTTATTATAATATAAAATCAGCCACTAAACACTGGTGCTCTACTGGAGGGATAAACTCTCATAATGATGTGCAGTATGGGCTGATACCATCAGCCAAGCAATCAAGCTCTACAGTTTAGTTACCAAAAACAATTAGCAAACAATGACTTGAGAAAAACAGTTTATATTAAAAACACAAATGACACTTGCAATTCCTGAAATCGGCCAGTAAAAGTAAAAGATTTTACAGATTTAGACAATCCTTATCCTTATCAGCTGTAACACTGGTTCAACAAGACCAATCATTATTTGTTAGTTAATACATACTACATGTAGGCAGCATGTTAATGCATACTATGTACTTAGATACCAGAGACTACAGGTGGTAGATATATTGCATTCTTTTTCACCTTTAAATCATATAAATAGAGTGGCATCATGCATCAATATTTACTTAATATCACTTGCTATTTAACATATGTTTTTGTTCTACTATTTTAACATTGCTTCTGAAGTCCACAAGATGGTGCAAGACCATTAATAGAATTAATGGGAAGATTCAAGTGAGATGAACTTTGTTGTGTGGTATTTTCCTTATGACTTTAAATGCATTTCAATAATATATGGAAGAAATACATCACAATGTATCACAGAATCAAATCGCTGCATCATACAATGCAAAGAATCACAACAATATGTATTCTGGCCCAAATATCATGATAATATTGTACCATTTATACCTAGTAGAGATAACAACAAGAATAACATGCATATAAAGTACTGATTTCCATCATTTCATTGCATGCTCTGTTTCTGCTGACTATCACATACAACCAAAACATTTCCAAAAAATTCATGACACTTCTAAAACTGTACATGACAAAGAATCTTGAATCTTGAAAAATGTAAATAAAAACAGAATGTGATGATTTGCAAGACAGATAGATAAAAATGTAGAAAGTCTTTGAAAAATTCTTTGTGGAAATCATCTGCGCATCCTATGGGCTAAAGAGGAGAGGGATCCTCCAGCTTGTCATCAGCGGACAGTTCAAAAGCCAGCATCTATTATGGTATGTGGTTGCACATGGCAGGGGTAGCTTGCACATCTGGGAACGCATCATTAATGCCGAACGATACATACAGCTTTTAGAGCAACCTATGCTGCCATCCAGATGACATATTTATCAGTGAATGCCAAACCACATTCCGCACGTATTACAGTGCCATGGTTCTGCAGTAGAAGAGTCGCTAAACTAGCCTGTCTGCAATCCAGACCTGTCACCCAAGAAAACATTTAGCACATAAAACGAAAAATATGACAAAGGAGACCTCAGACCATTGAGCAGCTGAAGTCCTGTAAAAATGGGACAGCATTTCACTTTTCAGATCTCGAGCAATTGGTCTTTTCAAAGAGGTGATGCACCACAGTCGTGAAAATGTTGTTGTCACGAGTTGCTGGCGTCAAATTGAAAATGAACACTTATATTCCAAAAAACCATTACATTTCTCAGTTTCAAAGTCTGATATGCAATTCATTATTTGCAATTCACTGCATTCTGTATTTTTTTTTACATTTCACTTTCCCTAAAATCCAGTACATTGGGCAATTCCTATGCAAATGTATATCCACTGAATTAATTTGCAGCAGTGGTTTATAGTACTTGTAAATCTCACTAAATTGTTCACATGCTGATGTCCTCTCAGTTTCTTATGCTAGCCCAGAAGAAGCTTCACTAATGTATTTTTTTTTAATCAGCCTTATTACATCTGTAGATGAAGCCAACAAGAGCTATTTTACACCTGTGCAAAAGTGAGAGACCACCTTTTTATTAAGGCTTGTGTCTGGTGATAGTTAACCAAGTTACCATGGTAAGAGCCCCCAGTGATTGCAAAAACTCATCTATTAATTTATTTTTTGCAGACTAGCACGGCACACACAAGTATTCCCACACATGAACTTCCCTGGACTTTTTAACATGTTGGGTCATTTGAGATCCTATAGTAATACAGGGCTGTTCTTATCAATTATATAGGTAGTCAAGTAATCTATAAACTATTTGACAGTTAAATGCATATTGAGGTCTTGTTTAAACCTTTAGACCAAAGCAGAATTCTAGAAGACTCTACACTCCTGCTAATTTCTTTGAAGGACTGAAGCAAAGAATAACCTAAGATGTTTTCACAAAGGAAAACAAGCTAATTCATTGGCAGTTTCTCACTCACTCACCTGTTTGGTAAGTGTAGCTGAGGGACTGAGAATAAAGTGGAAAACACAGAGATAGCACACTAGCTAAGCACTTCAGCTGATTCATGAAGGCTACTGAAATGTCCCTATAAACTGATATAAATCAAGGCTTCGATTCAGAACAAGATTTATGTTCACCTATTGAAGTTATTGCACTCATTCTTGGATAAGACCTTGGCCCTGATTAGTAACCTAGCTAAAATAGTGATGAAAACACACAGATAAACAAAGAGTTTTAAAAGATTTATATTTTGAGCTTACTTACATGTCATTGTTGTTGTCTAAGTGAGCAGAAATACTGTTTGACTCACAGTATCACACCTGAACACCCTTTCCAGTGCTGTAACTCGAAATAGACTTCTGTGCTAATAGCCCTTCCCAAGTAAATTGTTCAGACAGCAGAGCATGCCTTTAAGATGACCTGCATGTCTATCATTTATATTACGATCACTAAGTTCATTGTTTAGTTGTGCTCAATCAACAGGGAAGCTTGGGGGCCACTTGCCCTGCCCTTTGGGGAAGGCAGATATTATACCTGTACAAAAAACTGCCTATGGTACGATGTACATTTTTAAGATAAGAGATAAGATAAGATAAACCTTTATTAGCCATTCTAAGACCACAGAGTCACCTGCTCCATATCTTCGGAAGAACACTGTCATGCCTCAGCTTTCATGCAATTGGAATTCAGGTGAAACGGCCCTGGACAAACTGCATCAGGGTAAGCTAAGCCGCTACAGACACCACAGCCTCAGGTAGCAAAGTTAATGTAAAATTCCAATTTGCATTCTTTCTTACTAAATTAATCGCAGTTTTGTGATCAAACAAAAGATGACATATACTAAAATGACAAATGTGCTACACTGTGTTATTAATAATTTCCTTTATTTGAGAAAGACTGGAATAAAATGTGCATAAAAGCTTGGTGGAAATAAAACAATAAAGCATAAAATAACTCTCAGCTCCCAGTTAGACTATTTACAGTGGTTATTTTCTACACAGTTACTTGAACAAGAAGATTCTATTATGACCACAGGCTTAGCTCTAAGTAAAATGGGACTCCTAACAACCGTCCAAGACTCCAAAGTTGTCACCACCAGATAAACAACACTTAAAGCTTTCATCTGTGAGAGACAGAAGAAGATATCAAGTTCCATTCTTGTTTTAGATCTTTAAAAATCACAGGTGGTTTTTCACAGGTATTGTCGGTCCACTGTGAGAAAATCACTCAATACTGTATAGTGTGTATCTGTTCAAGAAGCCATTACTTAGAAAATAATTTCACACTGGCATTAGAACACTGAAACTGCACATCTGAGATGTGGATGAAGGTTTCTGGGCATTTGTTATTGGGCATACTTGTGAAAATCCTCCTACTTTTCCACATGTTTTTGTTTTTGTTTGGGTTTCTTGTCTCCTCCCCATTCCCACTTTCGTGTTAGTGTTTTCACCTGTGTACAGTTTGTTATCCCTCCTTAGTTGTTTCTATTCTTGTTTTGTGTATAAGTAGCCTATTTGTTTCGGTGTTCCTTGTCTGAGCTTGCATGAGTGTTTTCCTGTAGTTTCTTTGTTATTGTGCATTAATAAAGCCTGCTTGCTTACTATAAAAACTGACTAGTTGAGTTTATTCAGATAAATGTTGGACAATATTGCTTTGAAACAGCACATAGAACAAACTGAGTTAGAGTGAAGTTATATCTTGCATTGCCTATTAGGCCACAAATTTCCTTTAGAATTTCACTTGAGATAAATGGACAAACACTAGGAGGCATAATGAGGTATTCTTTTTATCTCAGAGGGGAAAAATCTGAGAATGAGAGAGATATTAGTAAGCTGCCAATTTTGTGAAATGTACCCCAAATGAATTAGAGGTAATTGACAGATTTAGACTGTCCATTTGATTTGAACTCTGATATATAACAGGAATGGGGGAAAAACTCATTAAATGACATTTCTATTACTGCAAGCAATGTCTATCCCACGATTTTTTTAAATGACTTTTTTTTCACATTTCTGCAGTAATGGACAGCTTTCACACCTAGGCGTTACTAGGCAGATTCTGTGCGGGTTACCTTTTTGTGACACTGCATGCTTTTAGCAGAGTCCACTCCATTCTGATCAATTTGGCCCAATTAAAATGCTTTACATTCACTAGTGCATGTTTTCCAGAGGCATTTCAAATTATCTCTCATAATTAGACACAATGACATCGACAACCTACAGAAGCCTTTGTTTTTGAATTAGTTATACCACATCAATTCAAAATGCGAGAGAGGTCATCTACTGCACAAATCAACTCTGAATTCTTCTGGTAGAGAGCGACAATTACTGTCACTGACAGGGGTGACACAGCGTCTTGACATTTGTTTGGGAGACAGGCTGTGTCCAATTCCCTGTTAATCTTGGGCTTTGAAGAAAAGCTTTCAGAGAACTGCTTCTCATCAAGTCCCACTCCATTTTACTTTATTAACGTTTCTAACACAAATTTAAAAAAGGGAGGGTTTTGCACCTTTTTATCCACTTGACAGCTCTTCACTAATTGCTTCTCCCTCTCCCTCTCTTTATCTCCCTCTCTCCCCGGCACACACACTCACACACACACACACACACACACACAAACACACATACACACACACACACACACACACACACACACACAAACACACACATCTAGAGACAGTTACACAAATACATTGGACAAAAATGCACACAAGAACATGTGTGGATCATGTGTAGAAATTACAACCTAAACTGGAATATTTAGCTTTTCAGAAACAACGCTAAGTCCAAACATCCCTTTTCAAAACATCTTAGAGGGGAATAGCTGTACTGTATATTATCATGTATATTTACTGGTCCTCTGATTAGGTCATCCTATTGTGTGGTAAAATAAAGTAAGCTTAATATAGATACTGCCTTTAAATATCACTGAACAAGCTCAAGTGTCATACTGCTCCTTTACAGATTCTAAAACTGTATCATTTAGGTTTTTCATATTAAGAATCCGGATCATTACTTGCAAATTGCACATTCAACCTTTTTGATATACCTGTGTCAAAACGATACCTCAATGATGCTAACCATAAGTGTCCATTTGCTGGAACAATGATAAAAGCTTGGTCAAATTCACTTTCCTGATGGCACAAACCTATTATAAAACAAGTGACCATTGAATTAACACAGAGAACTTGAAAGCTTTTATACTCTGATGTAGAATACATTCAGAGTAAAAATTAATTCACCTCATTTGCAATTGCTCTGTGACTCTTGAGCCACACGGAGACAATTTACTCAGATACAGAAAAAAAAGAAAGATCTTTATTGTTCGCTTCCATAGAAAAGTGGCTGGGTGCACACGTCTTTATATCTAGCATTTGCTGCTGAAGTCATTTTTCTGCTGCAAAGAATCAGAGGTTTGAGTGAACAATGAGAGAATGTATGGCACAGTCCATTTCATGCTCATACACAATAGAACATGCTGGGCTTTCCCATTATATGCAAGGCTCTCAAAGAAGTCCAGGTTAAATTCACCCCTGGACATTACTTTAAAGTCACTCCCAATTGTGAAAAAAGTGATCAAGAGTGACAGGCATGATAATCAACGTCACAACAGAAAAACGGGCGCCAAACGCAGATAAAAACCAAACAAGGCATTCAGCTGAGCCAAAGGGTTCCTGATTTTACACAGGAGACAAAACAGAGCCTTCAGCGGGGACAATTTGGAGACTATTTGTATAAGCTGTTTATCAAATTATTGAACAGACAGATGTTTCTGACTGCTCCACTGCTGCACCCTGGATCTCCCAGGCGCAGAAACAAAGGTCTGAAGGAATCATTTGTGATGTGCCCGGAATATCAATTCAGTTTACTGCTGTTAATTCACATGCAAATTTTGACCTCTGTTAAGGCATATCAATTACCCTACATACAGTATCTGAGGGACAACACGCAGTGGGAAACGAGGGGAATAACAAAATATGGACAAATTGTAAGGATGCAAATATTTTTTTCCATGCATGTATAATTCAGAATTCCATTTATAATCTGTAACAGAACAAAATGAAAAATACAACATTAAACATATATTGTTAAGACCCCCTCACGTATCACTCCTTATGACAACTTGTGTTAATCTATGGGTGAAATAGAAATCTTCCAAGGCACTGACTCCCTATACTCAACTGTATATACAAAAATTAAAGAAACTGCATTATTTGTGGTCCAGATCCTACAGGCTTTTCTTGCTGAAAAACAAAATCCAATTCTGAAAAGAGAATGAGAGAGAAAGGCAGAGGGAGAGAAAAAGAGAGTTCTTTAAAAAATTATACATGAAAAAATTTAGAAGGATCAACAAATTACCGTTCTTAATATTTAAGAAATTTTCATAATTGTCAAATTAATAATAAAAATCCATATACACAGCTATGGTTTTTGCAATAATCCATATGTAGATCCAAAGAGTACGTTAAGAAAAACAAGACGTCAACAATCAACATTTCTACATTTCCTCTTTCAATGTCAGTCTTACTCAGCTCAAGTGTTCTGTTCTAATGCCTCATCACTGTGAGCAATATCTAAACCCACTCCTGTGTTATGAGTGCTTAGTGAGTGACACATTTGTCAAGGACTGATTACTCTGAATCTCTGAAGAAGCTGTGTTGGCTCTCAGAGACAGAACAGCGTTTCAAATCTCACTGTTATCACCTCCAAAATAGTGCCTTTCAGCCTTGCCTTGCAAACAAAGAGCCACGCAACAATATCAATTATACATGCAGGAAGCAAACAAGAGGATTTATTAGCCAACAAATAGCCTCACAGAGTGACCATGAATGGAGGAGATTAGCATGTGAAAAGCGCAGCAAACCTCCCTGGTTCAACAGCTAAAGAGCAATTTGATGGGGCTGGAATTGGGGAAATTGCTTGGTTAGAGCCTATGTTGGGAGAGAATAAGAAGAAATCACCTTAGTTGCAAGACACAGCAATATAAAACATCAGCTGTCAAAACATGGCAAGAATGACTGTAGGTAGGCAGTGATAAACACTGCCCTAGTAAGACACTGGCTTCCTAATTAGAACTCCAAAAGCTTTCAAGGCAGAGATGGGATACCCAGTAATATCTGTTTGTCCTTTAACCAGTGCATTTTTAGTGGGCAATATTCTGCTGTTAACCAATGTTAACTCAGGCT
The DNA here is from genome assembly GCA_037974445.1 of Brycinus macrolepidotus. Lineage (NCBI taxonomy): Eukaryota > Metazoa > Chordata > Actinopteri > Characiformes > Alestidae > Brycinus > Brycinus macrolepidotus. The sequence continues at coordinate 35,225,875 of JBBPCZ010000001.1, forward strand.
GCCTTCTGTTACAGAAAATGTTATTTGAAAATTTTATATATTTTACTGCAGTAATTATCCAAGGATTGTGTTCATAGATCAATGATATTTGATGGCAATCAGCATCAAACTAAACAGCTCATGTATGGCAGGGTTCTGTTAAACAGGGGAACGACAAGTTCCAGCATTTTCTTTAAAACACTTCTCTTGTCCTTCCACCACCATTACTACTGACCTCAAGTAAATGGCAACAGTAACCCAGGGATGGTGATTTCAGTGCACCCTTTCAGAAGAGAATTCTATTATAGTAACACAGGCTGGCTGGGAAATGGAAGAAGCTGCAACCACATATTATTAGTTGCTAGAATAGGAGAGCAATTTACAGTAAGTGGGTTCAAATTCTATCTATCTCATCTTGGTGAAACTGTGAAAATCCTGAAGATTACTACCTAAACCGAATCACAATTGGTGGCCAATAGTGTCACCTCTGTATCCCTGTCAGTGCCCCCTTACTCACCTCTATCGACTTGAGAGACACTTACCTTCATGCACCGAGCATCAAACTCACAGTTACTTGCCTGTCCTAATAGAAAAGCCCAATGAGACTTCTGTAAAATTCAGCTTTTCCCTTTGCTCTGCAGAAATGTGAGATAGATATCAGTGGTAGTTCTTTCTGATGAGGGTCAGTAGTCTCTTCAGCAAGTTCTTTTTCTCTGCCATGACTTCAAGAAAATCGGGATATTTACCTGCTGCTTGGACTTGGGGTCATGAAGAAGAGTGTGTTGATGGGTTCTCAGAGTGGCTTACAGGGCAGATGATTGGGAAAGGATATGATGAAATGGAATGCACGAAGTAGAGCGTTATATTTCAGGAAAGCAGAAGCACTTGTCTCCGTACTGCTCCAGTACCTAAAGAGGCAGGCGGAAGAGAGGGCGAGTCAAAGTTGAAATTGCTGGTGAGAAAGGTATAGCATATAGGGCAAAAGATGGGATCAAGATTTTATTATTACATTATAATAACAACAACAACAACAACAGCAACAGCAACAATAATAATCAGAATCAGAAAACTTTACTGATCCCGGAGGAAATTGCCTGCATGGAGGAAATTGCTTAAATATAAATAATAATACTACTACTACTGCTAATAATAATAATAATAATAATAATAATAATAATAACATGGCATTCTCCAAAAGAGAATAAATAGTTGATCCGTCTACTGAAGATAAATGAAAAGAAACCTGAAACTAATACACATGCGAAAGGCACATGACATGCTAATGTTTCTACTGAGAGGACCTTTATTTTAATAATCAATCATCAATATCTCTTCAGTAACTGCCATTTCAAAGCATAATTTTAGTCTGTTTTCATAAAAAATAGTCAAATACTTATCATGCATTGTATGAAAATGCCAACTATAAACATTTTTACATTCTCTCTCTAGCATAAGCTAAGGTTAAAGCTCCAACTCTCACTTTCTGTAAGATATGCAGCGTTTACATACAGCAGGAAAGTCTTATTCTGGTTTATTGAAGAACCAACCCAAACTCATTAAACATGTCATGTTTGGTCATGTTTTGCTTCTCAGAAAATAACAAAAACATTGTACACCTTACTCACCAGCTCACCAAGTGTAACACTAAAGCAGTATAAAACCTCAACAAAAAGACAGTCTGTATTTTAACAAACAAAAATGTGGATGTGGGAGCTGAGTAATGCTATTTCTTGTCTTGCTGTGTGTGTGTGTGTGTGTGTATGTATCTAAAAAAAATTCTAACACCAAGCATGTCTGACTGACTACATTTGGGGCTGAAGGAAAATCTGAAATTATGGATATATTATTGCTTTCATTTAAAATGTGTGAAAATGTGTTGAGGGATGAATGTGTTTGAGAGTGTCTTGTGGGGGTGACGGTAGAAAACAAACATTGTGTGTGTGTGTGTATGCATGCTTGTGTGTGCATGCATGTGTTTGTATGCATATGTGTGTGCATTTGTGTGTGTGTGTGTGTTTTCTTAACTGCGATAAGCTTACCGTTCAGGTACACTGTGTCTGAAACTGTGTAACTAAAGAAGGCGCGTTCACGTCAGAGAGCCCGAGCGCGCTCCCGCTCCAGCGTGTCTGCTTGTTTACAGTCGGGCAGTCTGGGTAGCGGTGAGCATGGCAACCAGAGTAAACACTGCACTGGAGCTGCTAGTATCCGAGGACGGAGGACCGTGCTATGACTTTTTGCCGTGCAGAGTACCTCGACTCTATTGAGTCTATCCAGAAGAGCATACACGACCGGTAAGTTCTGTTGTTTCATACATTTTTCTCCAAGGTGAGAGAAGAGTCCAGCAAGGCCCTGAATGAAACCGCGGACTCGGGTTCCAGCCCTGCCCGAGTGTAGCCCGAGTGTAACCCGTGCATCCCGGCCACGGTTAGTGCTACCATTAGCCTACCTGCAAGAGGCTAAAGCTAGTATCTACATTTGAAATGTCTAGCTTCCCTAATTTGTCTTTGCAGAAATGATCTTTTCAACCAGCAATAGGAGCATTAGCCGTGGTTTGGTTGTAAATGTTAGCTAACGCTAATGTAGCTAGTTAGCAAACAGGAATTCACAGCAATTCACAATTTCTACTGACACCTGGTAAGAAAAAATAATCAGTGCTAAATTAAACCAAACTGCTCAATTACAATTACTGTCTCCTTGTCTTTGTCAGTCTCTAACTCTTTTTCTCTATTTCCACGGTGTTAATATTTGTCCACGTGTAATTATATGTCCACTGCGGTTGTTATTACTAGTTTGGAAAGAACTGAACACATATAACGGATTGTAGGACCGTTAGAGGTTCTCCTGGCTGTGGTTTGGTTGTTGAAGACTGTAGCTGTAAGCTAACGCTAATGGAGCTAGCTAGCAAATCTCCAGCCACTTTCCATGCATTCAGCAGCTGTAGATGGTAAGTAAGCAACAAAACGTGGAAAGGAAAGTAGCTGCCCGGTTTTTCAGACCAGTTTTTGTGTTTTTAGTCTCAACCTCGTAAATCAGAAAGGGGACAAGTACGAAATTTGGGTACGATCGCTTTTCTGTCTGATACAGAGCCGTAAGTTTTATAGTTCATTTATTTTAGACCTGCTTTCAGTCCGGTTTTTGATTTGTTCTGCAAAACAAAGGATTTATCTTTATGAAGAGAGAGAACTACAAGATAATAAAATAGATTTAGACTGTGATTTTTTCTATTTTAGGGAAAAAAGGAGGCATGGGTTAGAAGAAGATCTGTTTGCCTACTCCAGATCAGAAGGTAGACAGTAAGTGTACTTCACTTTTTTATTAGACTGTGTGTGTGTGTGTGACTACTGAGGTAAATAAATTTAGACTACTTCAATGTGTGGTTAAAGATTAAAAACCACAGTTAAACAATGGTCAGTTTTTATACACTTAAAATAATATTATTGTCACTGTCATTTTCATCATTGACAAAAGCAAGTCTGAATGGTTCTTTGCAAATGATCAATTAAGACTCAGACTGATAATGATGCTATTCATTGAGAGTTATAGAAAGAATGAAGTATAATAAGAAATGTGTCAGATGTTCAAATAGTGATTTATAATTTAATGGCTTTGTGCTTGTCTTTTACATTAGTGTTATTTTGTGCCCTAATGTACTATCCATATGTTTATATTGTTTGAATGGGGCCTCACCTAGAAACTTTTGTTTTAGGACAATTTGATGACTCTCTAAAATGTAGCCTCCCCTCCTCATGAATTATACAATGGCAAAGTGCTGGAGACCTGTTTGTTTTTTTTTTTATGGCCCCACCAAATTCATGGATGCAAACAAACATTTTATGATGTTGTTAGGGCAGGTAATATATAAGAGGTTACTGGATCAACCTCTATGTTCCAGATTCTGAGTTTACCCATCATTTTGCTTGTTTGGTATTTTAGACACAAAAAAAATTGCTATGGAGTACCAATTAATTAACTGCTTGTAATTAAACATTTTCGATCAAGTTTCTATGCATAGCCCTATTCATACAGGATGATGCTTTATCCACATCTATGTAATGGGATTCTTCATGGTTTTTGCAGAGCCAAGCTAAAATGTACTAAGATGAGGCACTATCACAAGGAACTGTGCAAGAGAGAACAACAAGCAAAGGCTCGCAACCTTGAGCTCCTGAGAAATGTCGAGAGCCTGGTGTCGAATGCGAAAGAATTTTCCACTGACTGCAGTATACTACATCATTTAAAGGTAAAGCCTTGGATAGCTATTTCTGTCCTTACTGTACCGGCATGTGCTCTGCAGAGTGCTGATATTTTCATATCTACTTTTTCTGTATTTTTGAATGCTCCCCATTGATATAGACCACACTTACTGCACTTCTATTAGCCTATATATTTTAATTAAAGATGATGTTTTGCTTATTTTCTTAAGGAAGTTTTAAAGTCCTTTCAGAACATAGAATTCTTCTAGGTTCTTCGAAAACAGTGTCTTATGTTCTGTGTGTCATGGTATTTATGGAAGTCAATACATTGATTTAGCCTAATATATTTGTAATAAAAGCAAATTGCCCTGAAAATAATGAAATCTTTTAAGACAAAGATTTTTCTCACACAGTCTGTAAGCTTTATTTAGCCCGCTCCCTATAATCCCGTATCATTTTCTAATTTTCATCTGCTGTTTGAGCGTTTACTCTCATTTTTGTTTTAGTAACAATTGTAAACACTCTAACATTGCCATTTATCACTGCAAGGAAATGAGAAAAAGAACACAATGGCTGTGGTCGATTATCACTTAAAACTGAACGGCGCTTAACAGCTTAATATCAAATTTGCCAATTTGTTTAATTACACTACCCCAAATTAATTGCCCACTATTGAGTCACTGAAGTACCTCTGGTTTTCTCCCTCCCTGAAAGGAGGCAGTCTGTCTCTGTTTCATTGTGTTTGGATTATATTTGTTTAATTTTTAATTAAAGGAAGCATTGTATTTTCAATGTTGTATTAATGTTATCGATATGATAGCAGCAATTCCCCATTGCTACAGACACCTGGTAAGAAATTAGATTAGATTTTTTCCATGCTAAATTAAATTAAACTGCTCAATTGCCATAACTTGAAATGACAGCCCGCACTGTCTCTTTGTTTTTGTGAGCCTCTGACTCTTTCTCAATGCTCTTTTCTCAGTTTCCTCAATGCTAATATTTGTCCGTGTGTAATTATATGTCCACTACGGTTGTTATTACTAGTTTGGAAAGCATTGCAAATAGATAACGGATTGTGCTTAGCAAGCAAAATGCTTCCTTTTATGGAGCTGCTATTGTCTTAGGGGAATGAAGTGGGTGGCTGGAGGTAATCCCAATGCCCTCACTGCTGCCATTAGGCTGTTTAATTGAAGTTTGGATTAGGCCAGTCAGTCTGGCTAACCACAAAATTGATTAAGAGCCCTGGCAGGCAGTGTTAAGGGTACTCAGAGGGGAATACCCACACTGAGGGACACTACATTTTCAGGGATAAACATAAGCCTCTCTTTTCCCTCCTCTTTTCTTCAAGATCCCTGTTTGCACTGCCTTCTTTCTACTGTATGGCTTTATGTGGTTATGAGGTTGTTATGAGGGAACATCTAGCACATCCACTGCATTGTAGTCATTCAGAGACACATCATGAAATGTTATATCCAACTTTTCAAAGTACTAAACTGTTAACACTTGCCAACGCATTGCTTTTGTAGACTTGCTAAGAATTTTCAATAATTGTAAGCTGAAAGAGTCAAACTCTTCTTGGCTAATGGTGAATTTGATGGGATTTCTTGCAGCTGGAATGTAGAAATCACATTACAAGAATTCTGGAGAAGAGGCAGAAGAGGGAGAGTGAGAGGGAGCTTGAAGCACAAAAAGTAAGACAGACTTATCATGTCATCTTTTAGGATTACAATTTGGTGGAAATTTACAAAGCTATCTCTCAGCCTTTGATGAAATTATGATTCTATGATGGGATCCAGTATAAAGTGTTCCGTTTCACTTTTCAAAGAAAAGAAATGAGAGTTGGGGAGAAAAATAGGCTAGCATGCCCATTATTCTGTTCAATTCTTCTTCTTCAGTAGACACTTTTTACAGTTTATATGGGGTATCAATGTTCAAAAGCTACAATTAATTTATAATCAAAAGCAATTTAGGAAGTGCTTGAGATAATTACTGTTTTGCTCACAACTTCAAATGGCTCTTTTACTTCATAAAGACGCATCCGAGTCTTTAAACCAAATTATGTTATACACTTTTTTTTGTGAAGCTCTTGAAAAGGAGAAAAAATGAGTACTAGCCACCAGTTACACTATGACCACTGCGCCACTCCTGTCATTTTAAGCCTTAATATTTCATTTTGGTCCATGACAACGGCTTATTATGGCTAGCTGTATAGCCATATTAAACAGTTCTTCAGTCTGTAGTCCTGAAATACAAAAGTTGCTATTATGAAGCTCTTGAAAGGAACAAAAGTCATTTTATGTACTAGCTACTAGTCTTGCTAAGACCACTGCACCACTACAGTCTTTTTTAGTCTTTTATATTGCCAGAGTTAACAGTTGTTGTTAGCGAGCTGTGACCGTGCTTCATTCTGTAGTGGTGAAAACCAGAAGTCGGCATTATGTAGATGGCTCAGTGGTGGTGGGGTGGGGTTGGAGGGGTGTCCGTTTTTGCCGCCATATCTGTGATGGCGCAGGTGTCTAATCCGGCCTGCTATGACCGTGCCACCGATGTAGTTCAAGCCTGTGGCTGCTTCTTTCTCTCACTTCAAGCAGTTTGAGCGCTTTCAGATGAAATGTGGAAGACAGCTCATAATGACTTGGAGCATGCTGTCTTGAGCAGTCACTTGTGACTGTGCCCCCCCCTCACACACACACATACACACACAAACACACACACTTCCTTCTTTCTCCCTCCCTCCCTCCAGCCTGGCGATATTGTAATGAGCAGAGATGGGAGGAATCACTCCATTATGCATACACGCCACTGCTGGCTGCGTGCATGTCCCCGAGGCTGCAGCATTCATTAAGGGGAGCTTACCGGCCTGAAAGCTGGGAAGCCATGATAACGGGATATGATTTTCATATTTAATACATTCCTTGGAAGAGCAGGCGCGTGCTGCAGATTGATAGAAGAATCAATTGCTACTTTAGCAAAACACTTTCTACTTTGCCCCGCAGCTAGCGATGGAATCACTCAGCCAAGAAATTAACTTTTCCTCCCTCTCTCTCTCTCTCTCTTGCTCTTTCTTTTTTTTTTCTGCCCCTGCACTGGATCTGCCAGGCAGGCCGCGTGGTTTACAGTGGATGTTATTAAGCAGCTAACTGTTTGGTATTTAAGACCCTTATCAGAAAAGAAACAGAAGCCATGGTTTTTGTTATTTTGTGTGGCAGGTTTTTTTTCTTTCCCCTTCACCACTCCGTAGTACCATGGCAGACATGAATCAGAGCTTGGGAGCAAAGCACTTCTAATAAGATTAAAAGTTAAGACATTGATCTCAGTACACTCAGCTGAAAAAAGACAGTTGGCGAAGAAATCTAACCTTGACCCAAATAGATCCCAGGAAGTTGTTGAAAAGGCAAAAAAAGTGGCACTTTTAAACACTTTTGAGTTGTGTTTGTTTGAAAAGGAGCTGGAATGACCTGAATTGTTGAAACTGACATGGGGGAGCTAGTAGGCTAGGAGAATAGTATGGCATAAATTAAGACTGTAGTACGAGAAGGTTCTAAACTTTGTGGCAAAGTTTAGACAAAAAAGGTTCTTTAGGATGATGCCATAGAAGAACTACATTTGGTTCCCTAATGAACCTTTTGTTTGGTAAAGGAGATGTGAGTGTTAATTTTTTTTTTTTTTAAAGTTATCCATAATGTAAAAGTAACCTCCACAAAATGTAAATGTTACCAATTAAGCATTTGTTTTTTCCCAAGAAAAATGCAACCCTGAAACCTTCTAGGCACATTTAAGAGTGTAGACTTTGTTTTTTTTTATGTTTGTTTAGTTTATTTATTTATTTTTTTGGGAAAATAATTTGCAGGAACAAGGCAGGTCACTTCTGCACAGCATCCGGCGATCGCCCCAACCTGCTGTCATCTTCACGGGTCGGCAAACCCTCAAAGGCACTTTGGTGGAGGCTGGCGTCACGAGCGCACACTCACCATCTCTGACAGAACTGATACCTAATCACCCTTCAGCTTGCTTGCCACAAAGTGGCCCTTTGATGGATGCCCGAGTTTCAAAAGCCAACGGCAGCGTGGCTTTATCTGATGACATTCTAAACTCTGACGATTTCCCTGCCGGCACCTGCGACACGCATGAGAAGCAGCCGGCATCTGACTTTGGCTTCTTTACAGGAGCAGAAGAGGAATGTGGGCCAGAGCAGCTGGCCTCGCCTCACATGACCTTGAAGGCATCTGGAGTGTCCTCTCGTCACAGAAGCATGAAGAGAGCGGAGAGCAGTGCGTCACTCCAGCGCCATCCTAGCCAGAGCCCTTCCCCAGACACCACTTACACAAGAGACCCCTCACGCCACAGCAGCTCTCGAGAGCAGGCCGGGGGAGCTGGTGGAGGGGCCAAGGCAGAAGCAGAGTCAGCAGAAAAGCATCCAGATGGTTCAGGTTTGAATTCATTGCTTATTGAAACCTTTTTGGTTTCATTAATTATTTTAGCAACAGTAACAGTCCAGTTCACTTAACAAAATGGTGTGGTGAAAATTCAAATTTACACAACCGTCCCTTTACCCTAGATGAAGATGTTTGATGTTTGTAGTTTTAATTTTGCACTGGAGTTACAACTGTAATGTAACTAACAAGTCTAGTAAGTATGGACATAATTGAGGCTTCAAGATGGCTGCCACCTCTGCTTTTTAGGTATGATTACTTTTCATAGAAGTCTGGGCTAACTGAGGTTTGTGGTAAGAATTAAGTAAATTAGAATTTTTTGCTAGACCGTCACATTAACCAGTTGTCGATATTCACATATTGTTATTTCAGTATTTTATACTTTGAAAAAAAAACATAAGTAATCTCGACCTGTGTGCACTCTCGTTTTTCTCTGGCTTTCAGATCAGGGTGAAAGCAGAAGCCCCAGTATCCCCACTTCTGATGTGGATGTCACACCTGAGCCTTCTCTGAACACAGCCAGCGACGTTTCTGTTTCACTCAGTGATAGTTTCCATGATCAGGACAGCCCTGGGGGAGATGCTCCAATGCAGGGAAAAAGCACCATACCCAGTCAATGTAGTGGAGAGCTGAAGGACAGAGTGGAGTCTGGAGGGCCTCTTTCCCCAAAGCTGGAATCTAGGTAGTACTGCATGGAGCAGCCTCTCAAAAAATAACTAAAAATTACTTTACAAGCACTTAAAGCAGGGGTGTCCCACTTTGGTCCTGGAGTGCCTGCGACCAGCACAGTAAGGTGATTTACCTACTGTGCAGGACACGGATCCTCCCAGAACCCGAGTCAAATGCTTCTTGCTCGTTTGCTTACAGTAAGGGTCATCTTAAACCAACTGAAATGTTTATGTAAAACACACCTCGTATTCATTTTAACACTGCACCATTTTTTAAACATAAGATAATTCAAAAGATAATTAAACAAAATCAAATCTACTTTTCCTTACCATGACTGATGCCTGAAGTTAATTTTGCTCCAGGGCAATGAGGACTCTAGCTAATAATAGAAGCCCAAGTGCATCAATAAGTATGGTGGAAATTGCATACCTAAATCATTACACACTTTTTTAAGTTGTTAAGTAATCACAAGCAGGAATTTTGTTCATGTATTCATTTTATTGATTGTCATACAGTAAAGTGTACAGTGTAAAACAACATTTGCAGATTTATTTGGGATTATGTAACACTTTGAGACAAGTGATGTAGGTGTGTAATTCACACAGCGCTAATTATTGCTTTAACTGCTAATCTGCATTTGATACTATGGTGGAATTTGATACTATGGTGGCTGCCTGATAAGGGCACAAGAGATTCTTTTAAATGTGCAAACCAAGTCAGCCACAACATCTGCAAGCCGCTCTATTTGCCAGTTCAGTTTTTGAGTGTGAGTGTATGTGTGGGTTCAGGCTGTGCACATGTGTCTGGGTAAGTGAGAATATGATGAACCAGGGTAACGATCCAGAGGGCCTCACTCATTGTGGCTCAGTGACAGCTTCAGGACACCTTGTAGGCAGGGCTCAGACCCTGAATCCAACGTTATTGCCTTAATCCTAGATAATGCTCTAACGGAGCAATTTTCTGCTCGGGAGATTTGCCCAAGTCCCAGTGGAGTTGACAATTTCTTGACTCCCAAGAGTGCTCTGAAGAATGAAAGTGTGGACAGCACTTTAGGAAAAGAGACCATGAAATGATGTCCACCAGTTTAAACAATGCTATCACAGAGAATCGCTTGGTAGTATATTTGATTCTAATCTGATCCTCATGCTCCTTATATATTTTCCAATTGAGTTTCTTCATACTGAATATTTTTTTTTTTTTTTTTGGAAGGTATAATGTAAATATGTGTCTACACTTGGCAGGGTGATATGAGATAGAATAGGGAAGTAAATTTTCCTGTGGATTCAAGCATATCTTTCTAGAATGCCCCTTTATGTGTAAACGTATAGTGAAAAATCTAGTGCATCAGTTTTTGCAAGCTAAATAAACAGACCAGCAGCTTTTAAAATGTAAAGTATATATAAAGTATATAAAGATAAAATATTTTTAGAAAACACATTGTTCTGGTTCTAAAATCTGATTTACCAAGCCACTTCTAAAGCCGCAATATACTCTATATACACCAATCAGGCATAACATTAAAAACACCTGTCTATTATTGTGCAAGTCAACTTAACAGCCCTGACCTATTGAGGCATGGACTCCACAAGACCTCTGAAGGCGTCCTGTGGTATCTGGCATCACGACGTTAGCAGCAAATCTTTTACAAATAAGTTGCGAGGTGGGGCCTTCAAGCATCAAACTAGTTTGTCCAGCACATCCCACAGAGACTCGATGTCACTGAGCTTTGGGAAATTTGGAGGCCAACTCAACACCTTGAACTCTTGTTCTTCAAACCATTCCTGAACATTTTTTGCAGCATGACAGAGTGTATTATCCTGGTGCTATTATGGAATACTGATGTAAAGAAACACATGATTCATTAGATCAGCCCACCTTCTTCTGTGACTCCTGATGCTTATGGGCCCAATGTAGGTGCTTTCAGCAGTGACCACGGTTCGGCATAGGCACTCTGACCAAAAGTAATTTGTGCTACAGTGGCTCATGTGCAGGATTGGAAAAGACAAGTTAACCTTAAATCCCCATGCATATCACTTAGCATCGGGCACCCATGGCCCTGTAACTGGTTTAGCTTTTGTCTTTGCTTGGGCCACTTTTAGTAGGTACTAACCGCTGCATACCGAGAACACCCCACATGACCTGAGCCAGTCTTCTAGCCATCGTAATTTGGCCCTTGACAGAGGCACTCGGATCTATACTGTTGCCAGTTTTTCCTACTTTCGGCATATCAGCATATCGACTGTTTATTTGCTGCCTAAAATATCCCACCCCTTGACAGGTGCCACTGTAACAAGATAATTAATGTTATTCCCCTCACCAGTCAGTAGTTTTAATGTTGTGGTCGATTGGAGCACATAGTTGACCACTTACAGTCACATGACAACTGAATGCTGTATTAATGCAATTTTTAAAATATGGAAAACATGAAAACTATTTTTTTTTGGGCGGGGTGGTTAAAAGTATTTTGCTTCATAACCTTACTGTAGTTGGTAGAAGAATAATTTATTGTAATTATTAACATTTGTAAATTATTTATTGAACATTGGTTTATTTTATCATATTGTATTTTATCTTTTTGCCACCATGACCAAAATCATCCACGTTGTGTGGTGTTTAACAATGCTGTAACATGCAGCCTCCAGTGGTTTGCTTCTTTAAAAAGCCATGTTTTGCAAAACAGTGATATGTTTCTAACATTAGAGGCTTCTTTTTGATTGGGATGCCCGTGTGCTTTATTTCAGCTTACATTTACTTCAGCGGTGCTGACCATGCAGCAGCTGCTGTTTTTGTTACACTGCTGTGTGTAAGTTGAGTGTAAGCAGACGAGTGTTTTAGTATGAATACATGGCCTTGTGAAGAGACGAGTGTAGCACAGACACTCATCCCTTTTTCTTCTCCCAGCTTCGAGAGAAAGCAAACCATTAGTGTACATCTCAGCATACCCTGACAATATAGTGGTGTGTGTGTTGTCTTGTTGAATGTAGGGTCAAGGCAACTGTCTATTTCAGTGTAGAAAAGAGCCCTCTTCTTTTGCCTTCACCTCCACTTTGACCAAGGTGAGCAAGCTGGGAGCTGTATTTTCCCTCAGCTATACAGCATGTGAATCTGCCTCCCTGCTGTGAGTAACTAGTAGTAGTAAAGCATTGTGATGATTTATTGTTATAGATTGGATGTAAAGATCTGCATATTCAGCAGTGATTGTATCATATCCTCAAAACGCAGTTGCACTCAAGCTGTCACTAGATCAGGGCTTGTGAACGAGCTCTCATTAGGCCATTTAGATATAGACTGATTATGAATGCAGTATTATGATTTGCGAGTTAGTAATAGCTGCGGGTTTATTCTGCGTTTTTTCTGTTGTTGAAATTACTTTTGCCCTGGTTGTTTATCCAGTTCTTAGCATATGTCCTTGTTTTGTTCCTATGATCCTATTATTGATAGGGCTTTAACAATGAATCAGTGAAATCGATAAAAATCTATTATAAAAATGGTTGGCAATGAATTTCATTATCGATTCTTTGTTGCACGCTGTGTGGTGGAGTTGAGTACATGGCAGAGATGGAGAAAATGCTTCAACCAAACTTATCTATACTATGCAAGCGCTTAACAGTAAATTCTATCATAAAGGGTCTTAGGTGCAGCATGTGGGAGTATGAGCATGTCGAAGAGAATAAGAGTTTCGAGGACAAGCCTTAAAGCTTTCAGGAGCAGCAGCTGTGTGTGTGAGAATAGAGAAACACAGGTTTTACTGACAACATCAGTCTAAACAATTTTTACTGTGTTTTAGCTACAAACTATGTAAAACTGATCTTGCATAGTACGGGAGCATCACGGTAATGAATGAATACCTGGAAAGAAATGGAGATGGAGCCATGGATGAAGGGGGCTCAACAACAGGCCAAGATACTACAAAGTCTTGATGAATTAAACATGTTTAGATCCATAGCATGTGCTGCATTTTGAAGTAAGGAGTTGTCTCACAGCATATAATTCTTCTCTAATAGCTGGTATTTACTTATGATCCAGCTTGAATGATCTACTTCTAAATTGCATGACAAATGTATTTAACTTCAGCTAACGGTTCCTGTAGAAACAGTGTGTGTGTGTGTGTGTGTGTGTTTGAGAGAGAAAGAGGTGAATGTGTATGTGTGAGAAAGTGTTACTGCATAAACAGTCTATCTCCATGGTCTTTGGCCTGTTTTCAAACATATGTGAAAGCAAAAGCAAAGTTTTTAACACTTAGTTTGTGTTTTATGTTTCTATTTGTTTTATTTGGTTTATTGTCTATTTGTTTTATTTGGTTCAAAATAGTCATTATTTGCAGCCCTAATTATTGATGAGCTTACGGTATATTCTCATGCTGTACTTAGACATCAGTTTCGTTATAATGGCAGACCCACACATTTCGACTTTTGGGAAGAATATATTAGCTGGATTGTAGATGGTCCTCCAGGGTAGACATGGAAAAAATGTGTCTGAAATCAATATAGACTGCAATACATGGCTATAATAAAGGTATAGCCAGTGTAGCCAGCAAATAATGTAATAGTGTTCTTGGGAAAGCTCTAGTATGAAGGGTCCTGCCAAATAAAATGGAGAGAAACCCATGCTGCTGCAGCCCCTCTGAAGTGGACTTAGCCCAGATGGGTTGCTCTACAGAATGTCATGGATATAATTTGCACGGGCGGCTTAATCAGGATGTTACCAGGAAACAACCTGCCAAAGAGAGGCAGCGATTGTTTGGTGGCCCCTGACCCCCGGCCCATTATAGATTGTCATAAATTCTTTTTGTGTCTTTCATGTGGCAAGGGCTCAGGATTTGGGCCTGAGCTTTGCTGACGCCATTCACTGAGGGCCACCCAGTGCTTAATACTCCAGAAAGACAGATATGGTTTCACTAAACCCAAATATATTAGGCGCATGGTTCATACCTTATTTGTACTACCACCCAGCATTAGGCTGATGGAGCAATGTTTCCATTTGCCATTAAAAAAGTGAAAGTTGGTCTTAAGTGAGGGTTTTTTATGGATTTTTTATTTACGTACACAAGCGTGAAATACAAATATGACTGTAAAAAACACTGACAGTAGTACCAGGTTTTCTTAGTGTGCATTGTTTATAATTATCTTAGGATCAAGTCCTTTTAATTGTATTTATGACAAAAAACAGATATAGTTCATTATATATACCACAAAATGTTTTTTTGCTTTATTTATAGTGTGATGGTCTGGTTATGTGCTTGTGATTAAATATATTTTAAATAGATGTAGTTGGGACCAAAAGTCTCTAATTTGCATGCTTTTGTAATTTTTCATTACAGATGAATTAGCAGTTATAATCTGGATGAAAAGTAGAATCTTTGGAATATCTACATACGTTTCAGAATTTCTTAGTATTTCTCCCCTTTTCACTTTAATGACAGCATACATTCAAGTCCACAAGTTTTACTGAAGATTGTGGAAAAACTCTGAGTAGATCAGATCCCTCTGGGAATAGTCTGAACACATACTTCAATGAAGGAATAAGACCAAAAAAACTGGCCTTCTTGTACAAAGCCTTAACATGGCCAATGTAACTCATTTGCTGAAACTTAATGGTGATCTAGAAATGGTGTAGAATATTTGTAATTCACTGCATTTCTAACATATGATTCATAAATTTTGATTTATTTTCAGGCTTTCAGAGGAAGGATTTTTTTATCTGCTGGACAGCATTGAAGAACGTCTTCCTGCCAGAAATGTCAAGCTGTACAGTAGTTCTTCAGTCAGTGAGCAGAAAGTGAGAGATATTATCAGGTACAATATTCTGCTTTGCTTCTTTTCCTGATTACTTGTTTTCACACTTCCAGTGGAAATTGCCCTATCCTGTCTTTAAGAGCACTCACTTTAAATTAAGTGCCATTACACGGCACCAACAACACTCTAGCAATAAATCTTGGTCTGGCTTCTAAGGGGTTTCAAATCACAGTGAATTCTCATAGTAACCCCTTCTTGTGGTTGAATTGTAGAACTGATAATTAGGATGTCTGTCAACAAAGTGATGTGCATGGCATCTTAGAATCTTTTTAATTTGCTTGCAGATTTGGTACATTATGAGGCTGTGAATAGTTATTTGAAAGACAGTTTATGGTTATCCTGTTAAATTTGTGTTTGTGCATGAGAAACTCACATACATATTACGACAAGTGTGCATGCAGCCCCACAAGGCTCCATGGAAATTGTTGATACAGCTGTATGTATTTACCAGGCTGTGCAGTCAGCATGGGGGGCTGAAAGGAGAGGAGCTGAGCGTGTGTGGAGCCGTGGTCCTGCAGCAGTTGCCCCAGTTGTCAAGGAACACGTCTCAGGGTTGCCTGCTGCCCCATGACCTGGTCAACATGCACTGGTCCACTGCTGTAGATGCAGCACAGATTAGGTACAGTATAATGCAACTCTCTGAAAGCAGCTACCAGAGCATGGTAATAGTTTTTTGGCTTTTCCTTTCTTTGTGGTTGTTCTTTTGTCTTTTTTGGGAGATTTAATTTACAGTTATTTAGGAAAGGAAAGTTAATGTGTTCAATGATATGTTTTATATTTGTTCTTTGCCCACCACTGTGATTATACTTCACATCAAAGTGAGTGGGATTAAAGCTTTACTCCAGAATGATGTGGCACTGACTGATATCCTCAGTAGTGGGCTGTAATTTAAGTCACTTGATTTATTATAGAAAATCAATAGCATAACATTGTATAACTGAATTGCAGCCTGCATGTTACAAATTCCTGTTGTGTACTCATGCAGGTCAAATTGATGTGCAGTATAATCAAAGATAATAATGATTAAATGTTTGTGTAATCATTCACTTATCATATGAAAACAATACTGAACAGAAAACATATTTTTTAAAAATCGATAAAAATAAAAATATGTATGTAATAAAAAAATACAAATGAAGAAGAAAGCAGAATGCAAATGCTGCACTATATTTTGCAATTAGAGACCATGGCTCATCATGACCATACTTTGCAGTAAAAATTCCATACATCCTCTCATGCTGTTTAATTTTCATCATTTATTTTGTGAAATAAATACCACAATGTATTAAATGATTACCATGTAATTATCCAATTTTTATAACAATAGTTTAATGGTACGTGGTACCCTGGTTATACATATGCTGATGAGTGTGTGTGTGTGTGTGTGTGTGTGTGTGTGTGTGTGTGTGTGTGTGTGTGTGTGTGTGTGTGTGTGTGTGT
>JBBPCZ010000001.1:35253826-35264042 GCA_037974445.1 Brycinus macrolepidotus
CCCTCTCTTTCCCCCCCATTACTTATTCCCTCCCTCTCTCTCACTTTTTCTTTCGCTTTCTCTCTTTCCTTCTCTCATTTATTGCTGTTATTTTGTTACTGAGCTGATGAGCAACATCAAAAGACGCTGGCTGGGCCCAAAATAAAAAATGGCTGCCTTTCTGTTGTCTTAGCCATAATTACGATGTGGCAGTTAAGCCGAGACTACAGCTGAGGGATTGGAGTTTAAAGCAGGGGCTTTGGTGCAAAAAATGCATTTATGGGCCTTTGTGCTTCTCCTCATTATGTGTGGGGCCGATTCATTAAGTAATTGGTTTGCAGTTGTTTACATGAGTATTAAGGCTCCCTATTCAGCAGCCTTTGAGAGATACATTGTGCAAATGTTGCATGTTATGAATGCCCAATGGGAGGCGGGGGGCCAGGCCTATTGGCCAAACACTGCACTCGGCTGAAAGGAGCAGAGAAAAGCGCCGGGCGCTGCTTTGCATAGCAATGACTCGGCCCTTAATAAGCTTTCCAGATTAAATACATGCAGTCCATACAAGATGCAAGAGATACTCTTAACACATTTATATGTGCTCATTTCACTATTATGCCACTGAAGAGAATTGGGGTCTTTCATATTCCTCTTATTTACCCCCCTGCACTCTGCCAGCCCTGCATATTGTTGGGAAATACTTTTTTAGAGCTCAGTGTTGCTTTTTTTGTCAGAGTCCTGTATTATTAATGACAGTGGAGCAGACAGATCAGCTACAGTTTATTAAGGATGGGCCATTCTGAATCTTTTGCTGGCATTGTGTCATGTGAAGCGACAGCGCTTTGTGCTCGAGTGTGGATGAAAGGCATGATGCTGGACGGAGAGAGTTGGAATAAGCAGCTGCACTCCATGTAAAGACCACTTGTTCCCCTCCTTTGTTTAGGGGTGCATGCCACAGCTTCCTCCTCTCCTGCTGCCTTTGTGTCCTCCCCTACTGTAGGCATGTGCTGTGGCTCTCAGCATCACATCGTGCCCTGGTTATTTATTTATTTGATCTTTTTTTCTTTTTTTTCTTCTTCTTTTTGCTGTAGCAAAATCCACATAATAGAGTGAATGCAGTAAGAAAGATGGAGGCTTGGGCATATTCTTTTTAATATTTTTAATTTTCTGTGCAAACTGCTTGAGACACGTGCACTAGCCCTACAATGAGGGATCTGTGGTCACTGGAGGGGAGGTAATGCCTACACACACAAACACACATTCTAACAATAGTCCTCCTGACCCATCAGCTAGACACTTGTAAATTAGTGGGTGTGCTATTGCGTTCGTGTGTCTGAGAGAGAGGGTTAGAGATGTTTGTGGCAGCATTTATCAGTATCAGCCAGTGGGGGTCACTCTGCTTCTTTGTGCTCTGCTACAACAAACCCAATACTATATGTTATAGTTTACACATACAAATATAATATGTAGTATAATATATACAAATGTAATAGTATGCAATATGTGCATATTTTATTATTATTATTGCTCATAACATAAAAAATGAAAGATAAAATGTGGGCTGTGCAATAGTTATGTCACATTTTATATTCTAAATAAATAGAATAGTGCGCTGCAGTTCACAGAAAAATACAATACCATATTTAGATTTGTTCCATACAGAGGATGTATTATCATATTTTTATCAACAAGATATACACACACTGTACTGTGTGTATTTTTTCATGAGAAAACATTTTATTGGAAGTTTAATGCTACTTACACATATTTTTTTTCTTGTTTTCCCTAATACGCATGCTAGAACTAGGTTTTACACATACAAGAAATATAAATGCTTCATTATGGTTAATGCCACCTTTGTCAAACAAATACGGCAAACACACACACACACACACACAGAGTACTGTGCTAAATCTTAGATTAGGAATTCAGTTGAAATATTTTCTGTCATACACAGCTTTAACTTATTTGTGTTACAGTAGTTACAGTAGTTTGCTTCTCATGAGAAAACGTTTCATGAAATGTTCAAGCAACGTATAGGGTGTTGTATAGGGTGTAAAAATAAATAAAAAGGGGAGATAGGAGGTTTTGATATTTTGCATTTTGATCATTCAGAATGTAAACAAGTTCTGTAACGGGGTGATCCCAGTACCGTCCAGGAGAGAAGGGATCTGAACTGTCTCGACTCAGCCTGGCTTTGTATTAAAGCAGCCTCTTTCCTATCGCAGTTCTGCTGCACGGCCAGCAGAGGGCAGTCGTATTTAGGCTTGCTTAGACAGAGTGCATGGGTTGCAGGCAGTGGCACGTAGAGGGCGCTGTGGCTGCTCTTCTGCCAGTCATTACCTCATTGTGAGCCCCCCGCGGCGCCCTGCGGCTGCCTAATCAAACCCAAATCAGCCCTGCTGCAGGTCAGTGCTGGGATGAGTGTAGGAGGAGGTGAGAATGGCGGAGCTGCCTCATTTTTGCACCCTTACACAAACATTGTTCCAGAGTGCATATGCGATTAGCATTTCTGTGTGGGTGGTAGAATTTTTATTTATTTATGTATTTATTTAGTTATTTATTTTAAACCAGGTAAATAAAGAGAACTGTCCTTAACCATGAGGGACTCATTATAACAGATGATTGTCAGTTCGAAATGATTCTTGACCTCCTCTCCTTGAGATGCAGATTCTTTTACGTCTTATGTGACATAAGCCATGAAGTTTAATCAAGAGAACAGTATTCTTTCTTTCTCTCCTTCTAGCTTTGAGAGTTAGAGGACAGAACTAAGAGAGACATACTTAAGTGAAATTAGTGATGGGTATTAATGGGCACAGTTCGGGGACGGCTTGTTTATTTCTTTCCAAAAATAATATGAGAGCGGGGAAACATTCTCATCTCCCTCAGTCTTTCATTGTGTTTAATCAGAGGTATAATCATGTGAGATCAGAGTCGTTATGAAAATTGACTGCACAGATGCCAAGCATGGAACACAGTGTATTTACATGTGGTAACAGTGAATCCAGCAAACTGTCAGTCATTTATTCTCAGATTCATAACAGCAACCCACACATGCCATATATTAATGTGTAAACTACTCGCCTGGAAATGAACAGGGGCACTCTGTGTCCAACATCACAAATACACCTGAATGTGAAAAACAGTGTGCAACAGTGAGGATGGGGAAAAAAAGGGGGGGGGGGAGCATAGCAGAGGCAAAAAAAAGAGGTTTCTGTCAAAGTGGTAATTTGCATCATTTTACACATTACATTCACCTCTGTGTATGAGACTCAGCCAAACAGTCGCCAGTCCAGTCTTACATATTCAGATTCGTTGCCTCAATTAAGTGAACCTCAGTGCAAGATGAACTGGCATAAATGTTTATGGAAATGGAATATTAGACTGGAGGGGTCACTGGCATTCGCAGCTCTCTATGGTAATCGTGTCTTGAAATCAGACCCGTCCCTGTCTGAAGAGCAGCATCTGATGGAGTGTTCCCATGGCACGCAAGTTATATAAAAGAATAGCCCAATTTACCCCCGAAACATGGATTTATTATTGTGCTTGTTATGACTCTAAAGAAAAAAGGCTCAAATGTTGTTTTGGATTTTCTAGCCATTAAACAGAAAGACTTTTTTACCTTTCATTTGTGAATTTCGTTTTTCTACCTTGCAGTATTGTTTCAGTGCAAGAGAAGCTATTATATATTATTGTTCCAAAAAGCGAGAGTAAGCTTCACATACATAAGATATCTCAGCACTACACTATGAATAATTCCACCTTAATTAGAGAAAGAAATATGTTTTTCTTTATTGCGTTAAATGTACTGTCATTATAAAAATGCATTTTGTAATGGAATGCTTCGCCTGTTCGTGCGAACGTGTGTGATTCCCCCCCCACTGTTGAACAGAATCTCTGTTTTTGGACACAGCCGGTTTTGTTCCAACAGCAATGATGTAAATATTTACAGAAATGACAGAAATGAATCACAATACTCTACTAAATGCAGACACTATCATTGTATGCATTAGTTTTTAAGGGTATCTAAAAAAGTTAAAAATATCTCGTAATAGTTTTATTATTTTGTCCTAATCATAAAAACTCATTGAAATATTTCAGCACTAAACTAGATCATAGTTCATCTTGTTGAATGGCTCTGACAAAAGCTCTCTGTGCTCCAGTAAGTCAGTGTACATGCTTGACATATTTTTTAATGTGTGTTTATTTTCACTTTGACAGTGGTGTCTCACTGACTTTTTTGTTTGTTTGATTGTTTTTTTTAATATATATTTTTCTATTTTCTGAACAGTCATGTAGGTAATGGTCAAAACTACTCTTATAAATAAATTGACTATGTGTATTTCAGGTATTTCTGTACACCCAGAGCAAACATATTAATAGTTTACAGTAGTTCTACATGGCTTTTGTGGCTGTAGTGACAAGAACAAGATTGAGGCTATTTGTATAATGTGATCTAAAATGATGTGTCACTCCTGAGTTGAACCGCACAGTTAAGTGATATGGAATATTTTTTTTTACTTAGAGGAGGTCTACTAGCCCTTTACAACAAAACAATATACAAAAGAGAAGAACAGAATAAACAATATGGATATAAGATAAAGCAGAGGACGCTGATAAAGATGAAGCCGAAGACGACATTGTTAGGGCCTGAATAGGCGCTGTGGTGATGTAAATTGAAGAGGAAGCCTGTATAAAAAGTAGCTTGGGCTCTTGCATATGCATTGCTTCAGATCAAAGGCTTGCCAGGGGTCACTCATTTACATAGAGATATCACTGATACTATGGGAACCCAGCAACCCTGTGCTCAGATCACTTATGAATAAAGAGGGCCTTGACTGGGTCCTTCAGCACAATTAGAGAAGGAGTCAAGGAAGTTTATTTGGCCACTCGGCCCATCTGAATACAGTCTTAGCAGGGAAATGGTGCTCCTCTGGGGTTGCGCAAGCATACAAAAAACATATATATAGGTTTTGGTCAGAAATTCAGAATACCTGATCTACCTGTGGAATGTAAAATCTCATCACTGCCATAACAAAACCTCATATCTCTATGGTAACTATGAAGGAAAAGTAAATGGTAATGTATTGAATTTAATATATTGGTTTGGTAATGTTTTGAGATGTTATTTCAGTTTATTGTGGATCAGTTCCATTGGTCCATTCCTCATGAAATGTGCAGGGCAAATTGGTCTGATGTTTTTTAAAATTAGGTCTAGATTTCTTTAAGTGTGCTTGTCTGATAAAAAAAAAAATTGAAATAATAATTACTGTATAATTGCCTTTGGCTTATCTTGCTGAATATGATCATTACACTGCAGTATGATTTAGTTAACGTCTGCTTACAATGCTGAAGTCTTTAGACTCCTCATGGAATAGCAGCTTTCACGGCCTGTCTTTTGCATCTGGCATAAAGAAATATATGCATATATCTTCTTGTGACCATTATGTTTTCATTTAATTACAGAAAGGATCCCAAGAGCAAAGTCCAGGCTTTTTCTGCTGTTCAGTCCAAAGGTAAGATGGCTATCTAAAATAAACTAAGGGATTGCACAATTGTAAAACACTCATTTGGTGTAACGATACAGTGCATTATATTGTGCAAAATTCAGTTTTTGTTGAAACGTCTCAGGATTTTTCGTATTACGTAAGGAGGCATAAAAGCTACCATAAATATGCACTGTTTGCTGTACTTTAAGTGACATACCAGGTGAATTAGATTATCTTTACCTTAACCACTAGTATATAGTAGTGTATAGGCATGGGAAATTTGGAATTCAAAATTAAAAAATAAAATTAAATATTATGCTGATAGTTTTAAGTTTTTTTAACTTGATCTGCGCAGACTGTCAGACTGTATATGAAAGTATTGTATATGGTATTTGTATATAGAAGTTTTTTTTTTTTTTAATGACAAATTTGTAGAATGTTCAGTTCAGTTATTGGTCTGCAAAAAATCTATATGCAAATATTCAAATAGTGAAAATGGTTGAAATGCTTTTTTTCCAGTCTATAATGGTTATATTTTGTTGCATGAGTGTGTATTTTCAGTGAAGTGATTCATACTTCACTAAGAGACAAGGATTATAATGTAGCTAGAGCATCAAAAACTATCCAAGCATATGTATTACTACTGAACATGTGTGTTAGCACTTATTCACCGGCATTATTCTAACAGTAAATTCATTTTCTACTTTTTTTCCCTCTCAGCGTTTTGGGGGGATTCGGATGACACCGACTCTGAAATTGAAATGGCCTTACGTCCTCAGTCCCACCATGCCAGTAACAATGATTTTGATGACTTTTATGATTGAGTTTTTTCTAACAAGACTTCGTCCTGTTAAGTTTGTTTTGTAGTTTTTGTTTTGTGACAAATTGCATTTTTTTGCCAAATAAAAATATGTAAATGCAAATCTCGACAGAGAAATAGTATTAATGTTTCATGAAAACAAATAAAGGGAGACCTCTTTATTGTGAGCAAAGAATGTGGAGAGTTTTCAAAACAGGATGGTGTTAACCCTGCTTGAGTCTCTTTAACTGAACAACACTTGGACCTGGTTGAAATAGATTAAACTTGGTTTTTAAAGTGATTCCTTTGCTCTGTGGTGAATATTATGCATTTCAGATGTTGCAGGCATCTCAACACATTTTAGCGTCAGAGAGTTGGAGTGGAATGTTGTGAGTCAACTCCTCTGAAAAGCCGGAGCACAATGGCCTCTCTGGATGCTGCTGAAATACCTTTGAACTCGCTCAAGTACCTGTGGCCCATTTAGAAGGACAAAATGCGCCGCGCTCATCTCAATATAGAAACAAATGCTCTCTATATTTGTAGAGGCAAAAGAACAATATTTGATGGCTTAACGCGACAATGTGTTCCAGTCTGCAGAGCTTCCTTTTGATCAAATATGAAGACATTTAAATCATTTAAATGGTAAAATTAAGCTGGGTTTACTTAAGCGTCCAAAGAAATATTTGATTTTGGTCAGAAATTCATCACTGCCATAACAGATTCTATTATCTTTGAAACATATTAGACAAAAGCATTTGATGTTTAAGATTGTATTCCAGTTTATTATGGACCATTTCTATTGGTCCATTCCTCAATTAAATGTTTATGCAATGTACAGGGTAACGAGTTTTCAAATGACGGGAAAAAAATATTCAGATACGACAGCAACGATCTGAAAATGTTTCTGTTTTTCCGTCTACAGTTAGCCTGTGTGATGTTTAATATTATGTTATTAAATCTCTTACCACGTCATTATTGTATATTTATCTTGATCTTTATTTTGCAGAATATGCTCATTAACTACATGATTAGTGGATGTCTCCTCCCAGTGCTGAGGTTTTTGTCTCCTCATGAAATGAGCTTTAACAATCTGTCCTTTGGTTTAAGGTATAAGTCGTATGTTTATATTTCACATGCCATTGTACTTCAGTGCTTAATGTTTAGTGCTCTATGCTTAGAGTCTCTTTATAAAACTGATTTCAGGGAGATTAGTAGATTTAGGAAAGCTTTATCATTTATAATGCATTAAAGCAAAGTCAAGTTACATTGTAAGCTAATACACTGTTAGTGAAATGTGTTCACTCTTCATTTTTGGCCACAGTACTGTTTTGTTTATGATATACTCTTAACAACAATTGTTTAGCCAAATCCAAAAATACGCCTTTGTAATACAGTAGAGCTGATCCAGCCAAACAGTATCATTGTTTTTTTTTTTAATATATATATACATTTTTGTTGCATCTAATCAGTTATAATAAGTGCTACCATTTTTAATGGACTTGAAAATAACCATACTCACTAAAATTACCACGCACTGACTATCCGGAACGGTTTTCCCAACCATCAATATTCCTCATCACCTGTGACTTACATCCGGAGGGGTGGGAGTATTTTGTCTGCTTCATAATCCTTTCCTCCCTCTAAGTTCATTTTGTTTTATCAGTGCGGTAATATATTTAGCATGTGCAAAGGCACAGAATCCTGTAATAATATAAAAGCACTGGCATTCAGCCCATCAGTAGGATTCCATTAGTCAGCTTTTAGGTGACTTTATGAGGCTGAACCTGCTAAAGTAGGACTCCACACTCATTAGCAGTAATGGCTGTAGCCAGCCTTGACCCTGGAGCAGCACACACACCGAAAGCCTGTGTGCATCATTTGGAGTTTGCTAAAAAGCTCCCCTCACATAATGTCTATGTTAAGGATCATGTCAACAGATACTTGTGTGGTGGAAGATAGCGCTGCGAGAGAGTAACATTGTGCTGATCTCGAACAACACAATAAACTCTTTATAAAGGACCTTTCTCTTTAAGCAGTTTAGCCTGGTAAGTAGCATTCATTGCACAAACCAGGACAGGTGTCTCAGAACCATTAATATTGGTGGTATGCTGTGTATGTAGATGATATAATACAAAATGTCACTGTAATAGCTCAGCTGTTGCACACATAGACCTTGAGTAGTTGTTAAACAGCAAGCGACTCTTTTGTGAAGCATTTTTTTTTATTATTCACAGGTTTTATATGAAATTAAGTAAACAGCGCTTTGCTGATATTGTGGTACATGGTGCTTTTTTTGGTGCTAAACTCCTGCTTAACTGCTTAAATCAGCAATAGTCAAGTTCAGCCTTGATGCAGATTTTGCCACTGATGATGGAGAACAAATATATGGTTCATATGACAAGAAGCTCTGGCATATTTTAATTCAAATTTGCTTGCTCGCTTAAAATCTCAGCTTTAAGCACTCTATTATACCCCTTCACAATGAAAACCAAGCATTTGAGTCTTTTGCAGCACCAACTCGGGCAATAAAAGAAAGGAAGACCCAGATGAAAGCAAGCAGCGAAGTTAAACACTTGCATTAACAATGATATGGTAGCATTGTGCAATTTGCATATTGCATGTTTGTGTAATTTATTCTCGCTTGTTGGGCAAGTTGAAGTTTGAAGTGTGTACCTTCCATTCTCCCCCTCTCCACTTTTATTTTTATCAGGGAATAATGATTTAAAACAAGGTCATTTGATCTTCTGTTTCAATGGGCCTCAATTAAATATTCATTCATGCAGCTATGGTTTCTCTGTCAGGGTTTCTGAGGGAGTGCAGTGAAGACACAAAGGCGAAGCTTTTTGTTATTCAAGCCTATGTGTGCTTTCTGAAAGATTCAGACATGGATGATCCCAAAGAGCTACTCAGACTCCAAAAACTTGGCCATACGTGACATTCTTGTGTTTTTAGGGACAAATCACAAATGATTTGGAGTAGTGTATGGAACAGCACTTTTATCTGCTCATTCAATATCTATAGTGATTCAGGTACATTCGGGTCAGTTTATCTATAGTCAGTATGATTCCTAAATACAGAACAGAGCACAGGACAAGAGGCATATACACACATATTTAACAAAATCTACGTTCATATACAAAGTTGGACTGTTGCAGAAACAGAGAGAAAAGACAGAGTAAATGTACTTACACAATATGAATCAGTCTAAATGTTAAAGAAAAAACTGAGAAAATAGTAGGTATTTTCATGTGGGAGTAAACAAAGCACCCACAATTAAGACATATAACTGTATTTCCAATACATTCAACTTGAGTCTTGTCATGAAAACGGGACATAATTCACCAAGATTCTGAAAGAACAGGAACAATATGCGCATTTGCACATGAATAGTGCACGTGAAAGAAGAGTGAGAGTGAACGAAGGCTTGCATGTGGTAAGGCCTGCTCTGGTCTCCATGTCCAGGTGAGGTCCACCCACTCAAAGGATATAATTTGAGCCTACATTAAGCAGGAATGATAATCATTAGAGGTATACATATCAGACCTGACAATGATTTATTTTGGTCATGAATCTTCAGACAGTTCTGTGCATCTTAAAATCTTTAAATTCATCACAATTTGTTTCGGTTTGATTATTTTGATACAATTCAAGATTATTCTTAAAATATATTGAATACACAGATGTGAGTGGAAGAACTATCTACTCAGTTGTGGAACATAGGCTACACAAGAAAAATAGGCCAAGAATTTTAGTTTGGCCAAAAAAAATGAGCCCATAATTTGCTATTAATTCTGACTGATTCCACCCTTCTAAACTGATGTAACAAAATCATCGCCTTCAGAATGCAGTGAACCAAAGCAGTTGTACACCGCTAGTGTGTGTCACGGCGGAGCGGGCCTGGGTTAACCAGAGGCTTGAGGCGCGTGAGCAGATTTCCATGATTTTATTTAAC
>JBBPCZ010000001.1:35264142-35274721 GCA_037974445.1 Brycinus macrolepidotus
CACCCTTCTAAACTGATGTAACAAAATCATCGCCTTCAGAATGCAGTGAACCAAAGCAGTTGTACACCGCTAGTGTGGATATATTTCAAATGTTCTGGCCCAGACGATATCCCACAGCAACTCATTACCCTGTCCCAAACACAGTGCTGTGTTTGAGCTATTAAAACCCAAACAATGCACACAATAAAGCTTCATTCCATTCCACTCACCAAATACTGTGGTCAAAAGGAAGATATCTCACTTTTTAAAACAAAGTATATCCTCTAAATTTACTTAGAGTAAGGGCTTTTCTTATTGATCACTTTCTTTACATTAATATTAATATACAGCTCAGCCACAACATTAAAACTACTGACAGGTGAAGTAAATTAGATTAATTATCTCTATTGCGGTGGCTCCTGACAAGCGGTGGGACATGTTAGGCAGCAAGTGAAGAGTGAGTTGTTAAGTTGGTGTGTTGGAGGCAGGAAAAATTGGCAAGCACAAGGATCTGAGTGACTTTGACAAGGATTAAAGTGTGATGGCTAGATGACTAGGTCAGAGCATCTCCAAATCAACAGGTCTTGTGGAGTGTTTGCGATATGCAGTGGTTACTACCTACCAAAAGTCGGCCAAGGAAGGACAACCTTGATGCTTGTGGGAGCAAAGGCTACCCCATTCAGTACAATCTAACAGAAGAACTACTATGGCACAAACAGCTGAAAAAATGAATGCTGGCCATGATAGAAAAGTGTCAGAACACACAATGCATCTTGGCTTGCTGTGTACCTGCAGACTGGTCAGAGTGCCCATGCTGACCACCCTTCCACTGAAAAAGGGCCTACAATGACCATGTGAGCTTTGGAACTGGACCATGGAGCAGTATAAGAGGAAGGCAAGCTACCAGCAGAGGCAGTGTGATATTCTGGGCAATGTTCTGCTGGGAAACCTTGGGTCCTGGCATTCATGCAGATGTTAGTTTGACACATAACACCTACCTACAAATTGTTGCAGGCCAAGTACACCCCTCTATGGTAACAGTGTTCATTAATGTTAGTCTTTCAGCATTATAATGTGCACTGCAAAAAATGTTTAAGAATGTCCAAGAACATGACAAAAAGTTGACCCCAGTTTCCCCAGATCTCAATCCTAATAAGCATCTGTGAGATACACTGGACAAACTAGTCCAATCCATGGAAGACCCACTTCGCAACTTACAGAATTGAAAGGATCTGATGTCAAAGTCTTGGTGCCGGATACCACTGCACACCTTCAGAGGTCTTGTAGAATACGTCTCTCAACAAGTCAGAACTCTTTTAATGGGAGAGGGACCCACACAATATGCGGCAGGTGGTTTTAATGTTATGGCTGATTTGTGTATATTGTGACGCTAAACTATGGGACATAACGAACTGCTTAAGATGAATCATGCTGCGGGACCTTAGAAGTCCGCTTTACTCTAGACCACTGGGCCCCTGTGTCTAATGCACAAAATCAAATTATAATTAACCACATTTAAGTTGGAGCAGCAAGTCCCTCCTTATAGGTTTTCCTGTGATCTCTGTGTTTTTTCCCCTTCATGCCCATGGAGTAATTAATATGGGGAGGCATCATGCTTGGCAAATTCCTATGAGATAGGCTTGCTAAAGCTGTTAAAGCCAAGAGGCTGAATTAGTATTCATGCAGGTTTTCCTGCTACAAGTCCCCTCTCCCATTGGGAGTGAAGGCTAGATTGGGTAGACAGACAACGTTCATCCTTGATTATGTGAGCAGAATGCCACTGAGCAGCATGGAAGAAAAAATGTTCCTTAGGCAGCAAATCAATTTCTGTGATATGCTAAATGGAACAACAGTGTGATTCTTTAACCTCAAATGCAAAATAAGAGGCATATTCAGAGTTTGTACAATTGCCGGCTATTACATATAGCAGAGCTGCTGCATGACTTAATAGCTATTTAGGTCAAAAAATATACACACATGCCATTGCTGTTATAAACAATGTCTTTACTGTACTGACCATACTCTTATTTCATCGATTAGTTTACACAATGAAACCAGTTTTCACTGACAAGGAAAATGGAAGCGGTTTTCAGAGAATTTCCACTTCCTGATCAAAAAGTTTTTTTGCTAATTAACTGGTGAATGTTTTAGTAAACATTTGGGTTCTTAAGCCTTCTAATTAAGAACCTCATCCTTCGTCTTACTGGATCTATAGCTTAAGCACATTCCATGCATGGTGGTGAATAATAGTATAGTATAGTATAATCCTTTATTATACTATAAAGGATACTTTCTCTATTTATATATACAGCTCCAGAAAAAAAGAAGAGACCACTGCAGTTTATTTTGAAATCAGCATCTCTATGAGTATGACAACCATCATGCCAGTGTCTGTTAAATTCCTACACAAGCACACCTCGTTCTGCTTTATGAGGTACTGATTAGGTGATCACCTGAATCAAATCTTATTTAAGGAGGAAAAGTATAAAAATCCACTGCTGTAATCAACACACTCCTCTTGCAATGTGACCAGTTAGATGGCAAAACGCTACTAGAAGTACATCAAAGGTAATTATTGCTATATCTTTGAATTATTCAAGTTCTGTAAATACTGCATCATTTCTCATATTTTGATGTATTGTCATTTCTTTTAAAATTATGTTTAAAAAAACAATATTTTTATTTGGAAACTAGGATAAATATTGTCAGCAGTTCTTAAAAACTAAGGCAAAGCTGTTCAGTTCAATACTTGTACCTATAAAAGATAAAACCTGAGAAACTGAACATTTTTGCACTGGTCTCTCATTTTTTCCACAGCTGTATTTGTGACTCATGATCTAAATCTAATGTTAAGTTCAATACTTTGATACTGTTTGCCTGCATCATTATACACATCACATTATACTTGTTTGCAGCTTACAAACTATAAAATCCTCCACTTCAATACTATTCACCTACATCCCTCACCTCCCATATAATTTAAAAAGAATGGTTCAGCATTCTATTACACTCAGAATTCATCAGTCTTATATTCTGACTGTCAAAAGGGGCATAAATGGTTAGTTTCTCTGCTTTTAGGAATGGTTAGCTGATTCTATAGATTTGCCCTCATTATGCCATGCTAAGTGGTGCAGGGATCATTTTTAATGACATGCACAGAGAACAGAAAGACATTGGCTTGATCTGTGCCTCCCATACAATAGTGTATGTACATAAGTTGCCAAAGCATGATTTTTACAGTTCAGTGTTGCACTAAATGTCCAGTTAGGAAACATGCAACCTGTGTGTGAATTCCAGAATGTATCTCTTGGACATTCAATGCACTATTTGGATGTTGAAGCTATGATTTCATGACCTATGCAGTGATTTATATAGGACGTAGGGAGATTCACCACACACCTAAATTTGTCTGCACTAACTGAATCAAAAGCTTAGCCATTTTCTGATGCACTGTAGACTAATACTTCAAATGTTTTTTTTTTATACAGTAATTGTCATATCTCCATGGTACAATGTGCTTACTCAACTGGTTTAATGATACACGATATAAGAATTATGTTAGTATTAGTGAAGAAAGTCTCTGAGCCTTCTGTAGACCCTGCTGCTTGTGTTTTTGTTGAACTGACCCTTTCTGCTCTTCTGCCAAGAGGGCTTCCCTCAGATCATGAAGTCTGACTTCCCATCAGGTAATTAAGCTAGAACAGTGTCTTATTGGAGGCCGTTCGGCAATCTGTCAGCAGCTAATTCACTGCTCACTGCATGCAGGACCACAGCGCTGGCACCTTATGCTCCATGATTGAAGGCAATCTCCAGGGATGGATAGAGTTATTCATCATCTCATCCTGTGGATAGAGGAAAGATCAGCAGTCTTATTTCTCTCTGCCTGCCACATATTCACTGACTCGCTGAATGCTCAACATGGCATCAAATCATCTAAAGAGGTGATACTTCTCATTTCACCCAGAAGAGGAGCTCAACTTATTTCCTCCCAATGTCTATGTATGCGTGTGTGTGTGTCTGTGTGTGTGTCTGTGTGTGTCTGTGTGTGTGTCTGTGTGTGTGTGTGTGTGTGTGTGTGTATCTGTTCTTAACCTGTTTGCCCACATATTCAAGCCCCAGTTCATAACCTGCTGTTACCTCCATAACATTTCACTTCATCCCTCTTTGTCTGTCTCACCTTCGGGAATACAAATGTTTAGAGACCGCCGGCCGTAGGCTCCATCTGGGCCAGCAGAAGTCACATTACGGTAATCTCTGCCTGGATTAAATCTGTTGTTCATGGAGATGTTAACAAAGGTGATAAAATAAGATTAGTGAAGACACACAGTGTGGGGATTGTAGAGCGTGTTCTTATTAGCATGCACTGTGCTCTGGAGAGGAGAGCAGGCTCAAAGCTTCTCATGGGGGGAACAGGGTTCAGCCATTAGCATGAATGGAAAATGCTAATGTCGAGTCTCCAACACCTGCTCCCCAACAGCAGCCCTGTTTAGATACTGATAAGGCATGGGGAAAGATTCCAGCCCAAAGCAAAACTGCATTTAAAGACAGTAAAGACATTTTAAGTAACAGGTGGTGGCCGGCAACAGTTCCATAAGTTGCCTAAAACTTAATAAATGCTTTGGCTACATAGTTAAGAGCATTTTATTATAAAATTCTACAGATTCGAAATCAGACATCTTAAAATTACAGGACGTTGATCATTTCACCATCTTTACAGTATGGTGCAGTATCATGCAGTTTCAGTGCAGTGTGCTATCGGCAAATGCAATTACTCTGCAGCTTCAGGGATGCAGTTTTTTTGTGTCCAAATCAGGGTTGGGGTCACTTCAGGAATGGACTCGACAATTCCATTTTAAACAAGGAAATAGAAATGGAATTGAACAACAGCTACAATAAACTGAATTTTAATTGAAATGGAGTTTCAGGAAAACAAATTCTGTCTAATTCTTGTTTTACTATTTCTGAGCATTTATTTGAGATTACATGTACTGACATACATTTGAACATTTCAATATTTATTAAACAGTACTGGTTTTCCTTCCAGTGCAGGACAGGATCAGGCTTAAGAAAGTAGGTACCTTCTCTGATGCTGGTAAATTTAAGATTTCCAATTAACAGTTCCAAATCTCAGTGTTAACATTGCAGTCCAGAGTTCATATACAAATTATACACAAAATAGTCTAAAATCACACACAGAAGCAATGCAAAGTCAGTCAAAAATCTCTCCAACATAACTAACACTAAATCTGTAGTCTCACACCATTTTTACTCCTAGATTATTAACCTTCACCTTGCAGGGAATTCTAGGACATGCTGTTTTAACCAAATTTAGGAAAATGTTGTTATGGACAGAGGGAAACTCTGTCATAAAAAGACATTCATGTTGTATTTATTTAATATGTGTGACATTCATGTAATTCTTAATATTTAATGTACACTATTTAGCAAATCAGGTAAAATGACCTCAAAAAGTACAATTTTGTGGAATTTATTTGAATTTAATTCTGTTTCCTGGCATTCCAATTTTAATTTCAGTTCCAGTACCAGTTCCAGGAGAATGTAAGGAATTTCTCATACATTCTCAGTTCAGTTCATGAATGACCCCAGCCCTGGTCTAAATAACTGCTCTTTACTGCAATTTAATGCATTTAATGCGGGTGTTTTAAGCTTACTGCAGTTAGCTTAATAAAGCAGGCAGATTCAGCAAGACTGTACACATTCCCATTCGTGATTAAAAAACATTCTTGTAAAACATTCAAGATAAATGATGTCATTGCATTAACTATCATCAAAGTCCTCTGCTATCATATAATTCTGCACTGACTGGCTCTAGAATCGTTAGCTTTAATGCTAGCTTTAGCTTTAGTGAACGGCCTCAGTTACACAAAACTGAAACATTAACATGGTATCAGAATGCTTTTCATTTTAAATTGACTTACTTTTTCAGATCTAGATGTCTGCACAGAATAAATGTAAATGCCTGTTTATTTAAAAATAATAAAACATTTCCAAGTGTACTCATCTGTGTTTCAAAGTGTTCCTTTGTGCTACAAAAACTTTTTAGTCTGATAGCACTATGAGGTTCATGAATTACTGCACTAAAAGTTTAAAAGACAAACCTAAAACATTTGAGGAAGATAAGAATTGAAATGGAAAAATTTGTGCAGACTGAGTGAAAAGTTGCTGTATTAGGGCATATTAGCGACAACATAGTCCAGCCTTATGGTATAAGATTTTAAACTAGAAACTCCATCAAGTTAAATGGGATTTTCTTTAACACTTTGTATAGCTTATCCAGTGTCAGAACAGTTGAGAAGGAAGAACACAGTACAGAGCATGGTTATGTCAGTGTGGTGTGGTGTGCACATATTCTACTTCTTTATTTACTTTTTGTTGCTATAGAAGGTCTAACCAGCTGGATGACATTACAAACCAAGCTTCTGTATGCTATATCTTTACATCAGGGGGGCTTTGTTGTAAGTCTTTGAGGAATGCTGTCTAATCCCACTTCTCTTGTTATGTTATAAAAAGCAATGTAGACATTGACCTCCACCCTGTTGGCTTGATTTAAAAGGGGAAAACTCACTCATAAAGGTGTGTGAAGAGCAGGAGACCACTCCAGGGTCTGCCATGCTGTTTATGTTTATTGTGTTTTAAAAAGGGAGGCAAGTGCTCTCAAGTTCCATAGCTGTCTGAATGTATGGTATATCAACTGTTCTGACAGTTTTTAGCCATATCTCATACTCAAAATAAGATGGAAAGGCCATCATTATTGTCCCTCATAAGTTAATCATATCTGCATTCTTCAAGCTATACTGAAGAACTGTGCTAAGGCTTAAACAAGTTGCAAGTGGATTCAAGGAGATGTTGTTAATGATGTCTGTTTTTTCTAGCATATTTTTCCTTGAGATAAGCAAGAGTTCATATTTTTGTCCAACCTGTTCATGGCTGATTTTACAAACTGTAGTTCCTGCTACAATGTTGCATGTCATCCCATAATCTATAATTGATATGCTGTATCATACTGAGTCCCTGCCTTGTGCCCGTAGACCCCTGGATAGGCTCCGGGTACCCACGACCCTAGTAAGGATTAAGTGGTTACAGAAAATGAATGAATGAATATTAAATTGTAGTACCAAATTTCACATTTTGCTGATTTACTAAGTTAATACCACCTCTGCATGGAACAAACATAAATATGATGTATTTCTGCAAATATGGAATATATGAACAAACAATTATTATTGAACTGGCTAATAATTACAGCATCCAAACATTTTGCTAACAGTACTTCTTTTCCTAAATTCAGAAATGCTTTCCACTTTTTCTCGCAGACTGCTTCCATATCCAAACATTCATATTCTTATATTCAAAATCATCTTACATGCATCGCATGTTCAAGATTTAATCACAGATTTTCAATGATATTCAAGATTGAGTATAATGAGGTTGTTTCTAAACCTTAATCTTTCTTGAATTTCTCGAAGCAGTTCAAGGTTGATTTTTACATATGCGCTGGATGGTTGGTGTATACTACAATCACTTTTCTTATTCAGTTTCTTCACTGACTGCAGGAAATTAGCTTCCAGGATTTTTTTATATTTAATAGATTTTTTTTCTCTCTATCTTCACAACAATTTGTGTGCCCCTGGCTACCACAGAACCCCAAAATATAAGCCACCCTGAAGTAACAATTGACAAGGCATTCCTTCATTGACATACTTCTCCATTTTTACCCCCAAACATACCCTGGGTGAATGTGGCCAAAGACTTTAACTTTAGTTTAATCAGACCACAGCAGAATCTGGTTTGTCTCAGCATTGTGTTGCATATCTCAGATTCTCTCTTCAATGATGAGCTCACAATCAGATGATGACCTTTCTGTGTATATGATAGTAGTGCAGCAGCACTCCACAGTAGGCCAGTATATAACTATTTCCATGCCAGCCAAATCTTCTGGTAGATTCTTGGAAGTGATAAGGTGTTTTGCTTTTCATACCTTACCAGTCTACGAGCTCGAGATGATCATTGGTCCTTCAGGTTTTGTCTTGACTTCAGCAGTTATCCTTGATATCTTAATTACATTTTGGATGTTTCGTTGGGCAGCTGGTGGCCTGGTGTTTAGGGAGATGTCCCTGCGATCTGAAGGTTGTGGGTTTAAAACCCAGGACTGCCAATAGCAACACAGAGGTACCCTCGATCAAGGTACCATGTCCACACACTGCTCCCCGGGCACTGTGTTCCTGGCTGTCCACTGCTTCACTTGGTGAATGGGTTAAATGCAGAGAAAGAATTTCACATTGTTCACATTGTGTGCTGTGGTGTGTTCACACGTGACTATAAGGGCCACTTTACTTAAAATTGCAAGCAGGAAGTTTTTAGATATTTTTATAGTTTTCTCTATCTTTGTACATTCTGTTTCCTACACCAGGGCTGTGTCTCAGATGGCTCCTTTCTGAGTATGTAGTCAAAGGAATTTAAATAGTGACTCCTGCATCCAAACAATTATATGTCTAACACAGTGGTGCCCAGTTAGGTATTTGAGATTCACCCATGTATGCTAAATTCCATACAGAACACTTTGTGGGCTTACACACTGTTTAAGGTGTAGGCAGTTTTAGACTCAGCTTGAGTTAATGCTACTTCAGACCCCAGGTCAACTCTAACTAGTCAGATCTAAGTAAAACTTAGAAGGTCTTTCTTGAAGCAAGTAAGACATTCAGATAACATCCTTTCTTACATTGCAGTTGTTCAGTAAATCATATAGCAAGCACTTAAATTCAAAATCTGTAAAATAATGAAGGAGCCATTCAGCTTCTTATCTGTCTTTTAGCCTGTTAGCTGGTACAGTTGTCATCAAGTGGTTATAAGTGTGTGTATATTGTCAATTTTAAACTGGTTCCGAATGCAGCTTAGCCACTAACATTTTAGGAATGTAACAATCCATTTTATTAATGTTTATCTATATCAATTATATATATATATATATGTATATATATGTATAATATACAGTATATATATGAAGGTGGCCTGGTCTGATGAATAACTCTTTTTTCACATCATGTGGATGGCTGGTTGTGTGTGTACCACTTACCTGGGGATGAGATGGCACCAGGATGGGAAGAAAGCAAACTGGCGGAAACAGCGTAATGCTCTGAGCAATGTTCTGCTGGGAAACCATGGGTCCAGACATTCATGTCGGAGTTAGTTAGTTTGACACGTAACGCCTGCCCAAATGTTGTTGCAGAGCACTTACACCTCTATGTGGCAATGGTATTTATTCCCCAATAGCAGTGGCCTCTTTCAGAGTAATGTATCCTGCCACACTGCAAAAATAGTTCAGGAATGGTCTGAGGAATGTGACAAAGTTTGAAGTATTTACTTGGCCTCGAAATTTCTCAGATCTTAATCCAATTGAGCATCTGTGGGATGTGTTGAACAAACTAGTCACAATCATATAGGCCACATCTTGCAACTTACAGGAATTAAAGGATCTTCTGTGGACAGCACACCACCTTAGACATCTTGTGGAGTCAGGTTAGAGCTATATTGGCAGGTGGTGATTGGTATATATACAGATTAAATCAAAGGAGAAACATAACTAAATAACAATCATTACAAATGTTTCCATGCAGGTGTACTGCATGAGAGATATTCTGTGAACATGTTCTGTGACAAGTATAAAATTGCTGAGCAGGATCAGTCACCTCTATTATTGATCAGGATGGCAAGAGAAAAAGGCCTTTGAAAGAGAGTTCAATATCAGGACTAAAGAGACATCTACACTTAGATCTATGGGAAACACATCAATAAATCAGGTTGGTAATCGTGTTTGAAAGCACACATGAATTAGTATGATATATGAGGAAAACAGAAGAGCAACTCTTCCTCGGGTGACTGACGATGTCAGCCGGATAGGGTCACCAAGAACAATCCATTTTGCTACATAGATGGGGATATTAGGGTTGAGCTGCAGTGCATAACCCCCTCATTACAAAGACAATTGACCATTAGAAAGAGTTCAGTGGTGCAAAACCTGAGGCACTGGTCTGCAGAGGAAAAATGTAATATAGTCAAATACATCATATTTTGCCAGATTCTCTACTAGTGGGTGAGTGCAATGGTACAGACCTGGCTGATTGACCCTTACACTGAGGGGGTTGTGTGGTTCTGTTATGTTGTGGGGGTATTTTGCTGGCTTGATTTGGGTCCACTTGTCCTGTTAGAGGGAAGGGTCACTGCAAATCAATACAAAGTATTATGACTGATCGCTCTTATCCTGTGATGAAACATTTCTGTCCTAATGAGAGTGGTCTCTTCTAGAATGACAAAGCACCCATCCACAGAGCTTAAGGAGTCACTTAATGAATTCATGAACATGAAAATGAGATAAATTGTGTGGTATAGCCTCACATAAATCAACCAAACTAAACACCAGTGGACGATTTTGGTCAGCTTTCTTCTCTTCAAAGTACCAAAAATGGGAATACATAGTTTTAAAGAATATGTGTACATTGAGGCATTGAGGCTGTTCTAAAGGATTGTGGTCGACCAAACACAATCTTGATTTTTCTATTCATTTGTTTTATTCTATTCTATT
>JBBPCZ010000001.1:35274821-35310979 GCA_037974445.1 Brycinus macrolepidotus
AATGAAGCTGTGGACACTGTGCGTGTGCGTGTGCGTGTGCGTGTGCGCGTGCGTGTGTGAATGGGAAGGTCTGTAACTATAATTTGGAAAAATCAGTGCAATAAAACATGGACGTCTTGACTGATAACTGCAGATGACTGCATGTCAAAAGTGGATTAAAGTGGAAAGAGACTAGAAATAGTGATATTGCTCTAATTTGAGACAAATTGCTCAGTATTAAGCTCCAGCTCCATCCACATAAAACTGCTACAAGGCCACTCGTTTTTGATCTGTAATGCATGTTTAAATTATGTTGGGTGTCCTAGAGTGCACTGTTTTGAAGCATTTCCTTTATGACCACTACTGAATAGGGAGCTGTATGGTTTGTTTTACTTGGCAGTGAGAAAATTGGGAATAGCTCGGTCCTCGAGCGTGAGTGTCTGTCTGTTCATGCAAGCATCTCCACCTTTTATTAATGTAGGACACGTTTACAAGTGCAGCAATATGTGCTATTCAGTTGATGATTCAAAAGACCGTTGAGCAGCGTCAAAGCCAAGGAAGGCCAAACCACATTCATTTGGTTGCTGCTCTGACTGTCTGCTGAACAGATCTCTTTATAATATAGGATTAATTCTCTTTCAACCTAAGCTTTTGTTTGTGGAAAAACTGTACAGCTTCTCTTTGCTTTCATTTAATCTTGCTTTTTTGTGAAATTTGATTTATACCTTATCACAATGGACATTTTTCATAGACTTCACCCTTTGTTTTAAGTCGGGAAAGTGCCTCTTGCCCTTGCACCCATGTTGAGCTTGACTCACTTCACCGATATCTGTCTTAATTGAGAGAATATGGAGCTTCTGCAGTCAGTGTTATGTTTAATCAGTGGCATTCTGTACTGTTTTCTAAGTTCCCTAAAGGAAAGGGCTTGGTTCAATGGTACAAGTGAAGGCCATAATTCCTTTTTAATTAAGATCAGGTGAATTAAAATCTAACACATGCCCGACCTATGGGGGGGATCTTTCTCAAAGTGTTGGGGTGAAATGCACTTTGCTATTATTGTTGGAGCGTAGCAGAAACAACAGCCAAAAATCAATTATTGGCTTCATATAGAAGCTAAAACAAATGTCCACTATTAAACCTATGATATAGTGTAATGTTCATGTGAATATCACTCTTAAAATTGTGCCAATTAAATGAGGTGCACCTGCTTCTGACTTATTTTCTGTTCCTGGTTTCACACTTGAATTCAAATCACTCTAGTACATTTCCCAGAACCCAATTTGTTGAGCTGTCCAGGCACCCTCTGATGTTCCATAATGTCTTGATTTTATGAGACAAGGGGAAATGACCAGATTCCATTTATCTACCTAAATAGCTATTATCTGAGTTTAGCACTTGTCCGGCCGTCAAACTGGCCTCAGTCGAGAATTAAACATGGTAATGTGTGCAAAGACTCTGGAAGGGCAATGCGGTCAATCAAAGGCTACCTTACATCTCTCAGTGCCGACGTTGGTGTTCCTCTCCATAATTCTCTGATTTGACTTTGATGTGCCAATTTGTGCCTGATGAATAATTGTCTGGTTTGCTGATAACTTGTGGGAGTCAAGAGCATTCTGGTGCCACTCAATGCAAATGGGATATTTGGGTTAAGCGAATCACGGCAGTGTCCCCTGTATATCTGCCATGTGATTCTGTGGATAAACGTACCAATTAGAGTTGTTTGAAGAAGCCATTTTTGATTAGTGCAATCAGTAAACACTGCAGCCTCCCCATGATTGTCCTTGTGATTAGATGAGTTGTCACTTGAGAAGTTGTTGAAGATTTTAATTTATGGCCTTATAGTCCTGAAAAGTACAGTAATTACCTGATCTGTTTTCTGCAGCACTCAGCTCAGATTAGAATGCAGCCACAATGTAAATTTGATAAAAATATTTAACCCTGTGTAGAGCAATGTAGAATTAATGGGACTGAATTAAAGAATGCAGGAGATTTGCTACTTTTGCATGTTCAGAGTTAAAAACTTTTAATATAGAATTTTAAGTCACCCCATTCTGCTCGGAATTATCTCTCACTGAGGAAACATTAAATCACAGTAGTGTTTTTCTTAAGTTCTAAAGAACCCAGTTTTCTCAAGTTTCTTCTTATTGAGCTTGATACTTTTTGTTTAGAGAATATGGAGCTTCTGCAGTTAACTCAATGTTTAAAAATTGAGATTGTGTATTCCTTTCTTACGCAGATTAGATTTGTTGTTTGTCGTTCATTTCTTTTTCTATTGCGCAAATGACTAGAGGTCGCTCTTGGATATGGAGAATTAAAGATGCTCTTGTCATGATTTGATCACGTGAAATTATTGCCATTAACTATAGATTTCCAGTCATTCCATTTGTTCTGAGCAGAATGGAAAGACTGATTCTAATCAATACTCTTAGAGACTTTGCATGTGTTGTGAGAGTAAGGGAGAGTGAGTGAGAGCACAGCTACAGGATTAGGTCTGATTAGGACAGGTTTAATATGCTGTTGTGATTAGGGCACTGTCCAAAGCCTGTTAATTAGCCATGAAGTGTGGCTGGATGAAGGATTTGTGGGAAAGTGCAAAGAACTGTTTGCAATGCACCTCTTCCTTGTTTCTCTCTATCCTTACCAACTCCAACAAAAGGCTCCAGGAGGGGTATTGTAAAGAGGGAGCTAAAATTGAGTTAACTTTTTCTTTCAGTGTGTCAGTACCCCTATGGGGCAGGATGAATGTGTCCTTACTTTCTCTAGCCAGGCCTAACCTCTACGACCAGCTGCTTAAATCAGGCCAAACAAACACTCCAGCATCTTCTGTGGCCAAGAGGCCAACCAGCTGTAACACACTTTTGTCCTATGTGCTTCCTGGCCTAATTGGCTTCATCTGCATAATGTACATGGGCCGTGTGTATCATATTAAGCGGGTTATGGGTAATGCATCAGGGTAACGGGCATGAAAAGTGATATGGAGGATCAAGTCTATAGACACACACTGGAGATGGAATGCTGGATAAATGGATTACTTTAATTAAGTGTTACAACAAATATAAAGAAACAAATTAACAATATTTAGTGATTTAATGTTTGTGTTGTTTAACTATTTTCAAACCTGTCCTTGAGGAAGCTCAGTATTAACAGTTCATTTCAGTTAATTAAATTAAATCAGGTGTGCACCTCATTTAACAAATCCATGGCTTTAGTGGGCTGAGAAGTAGAGAACCAAGCATGTGTAATTTTACCAGTATTATTTTAACCAAGAAATTATTTACCCTAAAAAT
This sequence comes from Brycinus macrolepidotus, assembly GCA_037974445.1. Classification (NCBI taxonomy): domain Eukaryota; kingdom Metazoa; phylum Chordata; class Actinopteri; order Characiformes; family Alestidae; genus Brycinus; species Brycinus macrolepidotus. The sequence goes on from JBBPCZ010000001.1 coordinate 35,278,088, forward strand.
TATATTGTGTTTATGCACTTGTGTTCATTCTAATGTTGTACAGTATTTTTGTGGCAAAATGCACTGCCTAAGACTTTAGCATGTTTTTCTGCATATATATATATATATATATATATATATATCGTTACTCTAACAAGCCACAGAGTTTCCAAAAAAAAAAACATGCACTGTGTGGATCTATCTATTTATGAGCCTCTTTTAACTTTTCTCTTTTTCACTATTTTTTCAAATTCATCCCTTTATGTATAGATACATACATAGAAGCATGGATGAATTAATGAATGGATACACTTTTTTCATTCTTTTGCTCTGTCTCTTCAAGTCTATTGCTTACATACCAGCTCTGAGTGGCTGACCCGCTGGTAGCTCAGGAGGAAGAGTGGGAGCAGTACGTGGGATTTGGGGTGTAATCCTGTTTGTCCTCAGGGGCACATGGACTACAGGCTATTGATTCCAGGAACAGTCTAGAAATTTATTAAGAGGAACAACAGGCATCTAATTGTAATGCCTTTCTTGGAGTACCATGTCTATTGATGAATGGTGAAGAGGAGACAGGTAGTCACAAGATGATAATTGGAAAGAAAGTGGGTGGTCCTGCTTGGCTCACTGGGTTTGTGTAGTCTGTGTATTAGGTTTACTGTGCTCTGTTTGTATCCGGGAATATCACAATGACAAATGCGCTGAAATGCTTAGGTTCATCTTCACTTAATGAATCAGACATTTGGTGCTTAACTTGTCGGTCTTAATTAGGCTGATTAAACTTACTACTGGGCTTATCCCATGGGTAAATGTAAAGATATGACTGTGATGTTAACAGCTTATGTTAACCTATTTGTCCCTAGGCTAATGTAAATATGGTCACAATGGTCACCAAATTGGTCCCATGAGCAGAGACCACTGGATAATTTAATTAGCAAATCACTAAATAGTCCTTCGTTATAGTCATTTTTCATGTTACGCTTCTCTTTAATGTAATAAGATTTCACTTGTTTGGTGCTTGAACTTTAAACATGTTTCTGTACATGTGTACATTTGTGTGTGTGTGTGTGTGTGTGTGTGTGTATGTGTGTCCATGAATTTGAATGTGAGTATGCGTGCATGTGCTTGTGCATGTGAAAATGTGTTTGTGAGCATGTCCGAGCAAGCACCTAAGCGTGGACATATAATGGGCTGAATTCTTTTAACAATGCCGCACACATAATAAAGCAAAGCCCGAACATATGCAACTTCATTCATTCCTCTCACACTTCTGAAGTGGTCACACAAACAGTTCATGCTATTGCCTGGCTCCATTTGAACCGCTACCCAGCCCTGCCCCTATAAACAAACAAGACCCAGCCTTGCAGCTGGCCATCGCCTTGGCAACTGTGGATTGGGCCGAAGCTGTGGACTAGTTAGAAAGTGTAGCATTGTGAAGGCCTTGCGGAGACCTGGAATACTTCAGCACTTCACAATGCGACTCATTCAAAGCTTATTTGAATTTTAGGGAGCGAATACGAACACTCACGTCTCTTGAGAATACTATTGTTATCTGAAGCATTTTTTGTCAAGGCATACAAATAGTTTGTAGTTGTTTTATTCAAATCAAATGCAGATAAATAGCCTCTGCACAGACATCAAAGGCCAAAAACGTACTGAGTGGGTTTATGAAAAAATTCCCACATGTTGTGGAGTAGATTAAGAGGTCTTTTTCATGCTGATCATTTCAGTCAGAATATTTGACAAACAGCAGCAAAAGGAGGAACTGAAGAGCAAAAACTCAAGCTTTTGGCTCATCATATACAATGAAAGAAAACTGAGGGTGGGGCAAAGTGTCTATTTTTTTTTTTAAGAATACAGGTACATTCTTGGAAATAAAGGTTCTAAAAATAGTTCTTTAGAGCAATGACGTACCACTTTTGTTCCCTACGGAACCTTTAAATGGATAGTTTTTTAAAATTGACATATGCAAAAATGGCTGATTGATGAGTCTTAAGTGTGTCTTGAATAAGTTACATAGATATTTCATACATACCATGCTTTAACCAATGTATGTATTGTTACACTAAAGTAACAATATATATTTTGGAAATGGTAAAAATAACAATGCAAGAATTCATAAAGTAGATTTTAGCTAGCATATCTGGCATGCTGCCTAAACCATTCATATTCAGGGGGGATGCTTCCGGTTTCTTACCATATGCCTAGCTTTATATTCCCTTTGCCCCTTCCATCCAAGTCCAATATGGTTCCTAATATAAACTATATTACTTGTTTAAGGGTAAGCAAATTTTCCTTGAGGGTTGTTTGCCAAACTTAATGAGGTGTAACTAATGGTGTGCTGCCATAATTACAGCTAGGCAACACCCGGCGGGTAGAGACAGACCAACCATTGATTCTTGGTTCAAACCTCTTCAAGTACTAATCAGCTTCTTTGGTTCGGCATCTCGGGCATTGCAAAGCCATTGTGGGCCTGTGTCACGCTAGGTCAGTAGTTATTAGTGGCGACTGAAAACAGTTTCTTTAACTACTTATGGGCAGTCTGAATAAGATGCATGGGGAACTTGGAAGGGGGATTACAGGCTGGCCAGTGTAGCACAGGCAGGGGGACTGGGAAGAATGTGACATGGTTTGGTAATAAGGGATGCTCCTACTCACTGCCCCCCCACACTCTCACTCTCTCTGCATTTCTCCTCCTGTAGATGGAAAGCAGAGCAGACCTCAACAGAAGTCTGAACTACCTTCTCAATACTCATGTTTTCATACCTAGCTACAGAATTAAACAGCTCTAGAAAAGTGTCATTTTGGTGGCGGTGGTGTATGTCTGTGTATTTGCAACAGTATGTGCGCACCGTAGTTCTCAGCAAAGTCATTGATGGAATGTACTATCATTTATTTAATTTTATGGAAATCTATTAGAGTGAGGATTACTTTCTGAGTCCTCTGACCTCCTTGAAATGTTTTTCATTCTGTCTGAGGATGATTATTTGCCAGCTATTTTCCCCCAGTTTGAAATGACTAGAATTAGGAAAGTTTGTTTCCTAGGGCACAGTCTCATCTTGTGCCTCAATAGCTGAGGGTTTCTCATACCCACAAAGAAAAAAGAGCTGCATTAACCAAACCTGTAAACAACCAATTACTGCTCCAATGTCATACACTGAACATGGTTTAGAATAGATAATTGACTTGACTTATCCTGTATAATGTTAAAAGATGTGGTTTTGTAAGACTACACAAGATTTTCAGAAGAAAATAAAGAACTGAAACTAACAAGTGAAGATCATTGACCCTCATCTTAACAGTGTTAGAATTCTGATGTGATGCGCTGGTTCAAAAATGACCTAAACAAGTCTGAGAACTCAAATTTGTTAGTGTTTGCTAGCAGGCATATGAAGGACTGAAATGAACTATTTTCAGACCTCCTGAATTGGTGGTAACAGAAGTGGCTCTTATGTTTGGGGACCCACAGCCTCCAACCTGCCTCAGTGTGCTAGTGGGGGTTGGGAGCTTCATGCTTGCTATCTCTCTTTCTCTCTCAAAAATTTAATGTGTGCCAAAGGGTTTTAATGATTTTCTAACAAAACAAGCAACATAAACAGACAAGCAAAATGCAAAATCATATCTACAAAAAAAATTCATTTACATGTTGCTGATTAACAGTTTCTTCCAAACAAGTATAACAAGTCTAATGTATAGCTGGTTCAGTGCTAAATAATTTTTTTAGTTGATTAGCAAACCACTGTGCACAATGAACTAAATCAATGATTCCACCTCTGCTACTATCACAGTCTCCTTTGCTTCTTTTCATGAGAGTATTTTTATGTCCATTGATATTCCAGGCTCTGGTGAAACATATAGCATTCATTGTCTGAGTACTACATTTAATAAATGATAAAATATGCTTTTCTTTTTTCCCTCTAGGACTACACATTGTCTTGCCTCAAAATAATCTGCAGCCATTGTCCTTATAATTTTGTAAATTATTTCATGAGCGCTGCATTTGTTCCCACAAACTGTAATGCTGACGTCAGGCAGCCTATTCCAATTAGTGCTGGCCAGGTTGCTAGGTCACCATGGTCAATTGAAAGACACATCAATAGAACTTGAAAAGGTTTCTCTACGATCAGACCTTCTGACATATTAAGTAGAATAATGGCAGGGGAAAATACAGACAAGGCCTCTAGCCTGGATTCAAATTACTCGCTGTTAAGAATTTGTCTGGATCCTGCAATTAGCAGCAAAGAATGGAGCTCCTAGAAATCCAGGGCAGAGATGGAGAGCAGAAATACTAAAATCTCTTTGGAGCTTTATATTTGTGTTTTGCAAATACTGAATGGTCAGAGAGTATAAAAAACTCTTGCAAGCTTGCAGTGAGCTTATAGTAATAAAACTGGAGTGAGATGAAATTCTGACACCTTTGATGAAGCATGGGTGAGCACCTCTCCATGTTGTAAACATGTGTGAGGTGAATGGTTGGTGACTGACAGGGACAGGTAGATAATATTATACACACTGAAGCTCTAGTCAGAACTGTGAACCTATAATTTACAATACAGCTCCATATCACATAGATGCAAATTAATTCTGAATGAGTGCAATTAAAGAATATTTTTGTTGCTTGCGTATTATCATGTTAATGTGTGTAATATATGATAAATGATTACACACACACACACACACACATATATATATATATGTGTATGTATATACATATATATATATATATATATATATATATATATATGCGCTGCATCTATCACAGTTTTGAGAACTTCAAGAGTCCTTGCAGCATAATGCTAAAGACTTAGAATAATGAGGACAGAACAAGGTTATAATCTGTCATTTAAATGCAGCCACTGCCTCCAGTACCATGCTATTTGGATGCAATTTGCAGATGCATTCAATCTTCCAAAAGCCCACTTAAAGCAATATCATAATCAGCTGGCAACAGGTTAAAGCATACTTTTCAAAAATGTTGGACTGTACAACCATTATCAGACAGCAGCTATCTGATAATGACCACATAATCTTGTGTAACAGTGACTGGACTCTGGGTTTGTTTTCAGGAAAAAATAGGTGCCCCAGGCCTATAATAAACTCCTATTTCTATTCTTAAACGGCTGCTAATCATTCTCTAAAACACTAGGTTTGTCTGTTAGACATGAAGTTATCACTGCTATCGATCAGTCTCCTCATAACACACTTTGAAAGTGGATGGTTCTGGTCAATAGCTGCAAAAAAAGCCTGGCGAATGGCTTGCTAGAATGTGTAATAATTGCTGAACAACATAAGGCTTCCCATACGCCCACTTACACCACCATGGACAACAATTAAAGGCAGATCATTTTAATTTTTTGTTCATTTTATACAGCTAAGTTAGAGCAAAGGTGGGAAATTAGGTGACCTCTGTAGTGACATTAATCTTGTTCTGCATCACTTTGTGTCAACTCCATACATATATGAAAAATTATTCAAGCCTTTTGAGCGCATTTGCTGATAGTTCAGAACTGAGTTAAAATAGGTTATTCTGCTGTTACAGAGCGCTTTTTCAGTTAAAGCGAGTCAGCAGGCCTTCTGACTGAGGAACCACTTTTCTCGCGTTCGTGCTCTTGGTAGATTTAGAACTTTAAAGTTGCGCAAGAGTTGGGGTACTGATCATGTAATGCAGATGGACTACTTCACTGTTATAAATTTGGGGCATTTTTAACAATACGCACTATGTTATGGGCTATTTGTTCTTCAGTAATTTCCGCTGTACACTTGAGTTGCTCTAAATGGCAAATACATTTAGCGAGAATACAGTCGAGAATTCTGAAAATGGTCCAGATACAACAGACAAAACATGGGAAATTTCCTCTTCTTCAAATAGACTCGTCTGTAATATTACATTTTAGTTTTGACATGGGAATGAACTATACTACAATAAAATGTATGTTTTTGTATTATGTGAAATATAATTAAAATAATCTTATCAAAACAAAATAAACAAATTACAAAAATAATAATATGAATTTATAAGAGGTGCAATATGTGGAAAATTGATTTTATATCAGTTATGGATACCAGTCATTCCTTTGTTTTTCTTTGCTCCCCTTTTTTGCACAGAAACTTACAGTCAGTAAAATAATTGTAGGTAATCTCTATATTATTTGACACAATACCTATGCCAGAATATTAACCCAAATCATTTAACCGAATTATTCTGTTGTGATGCATAAAACTCACAAAAAAGATACAGAACAGTTGTTAAGCACAAACATAATTAAGACACTAAAATCCCGTCCAATTAGTCCAGTTTTCTTTTATTGGCCACGTTTTTTTAAATATTTTATTTGTATTATTATTAATATTTTATTAATTCCCATTTTTCATTTCGTTTAGTTTAAAATACAGGCTCAGAGTTTGTGTAGTGAACTGAACTGGGACTCCAGCCGCACGTGCTTCTTTTACTAGCTCTTAAAATTCATTTGCCAGTGTTAACTTCACCTCCATCGACCTTGCTTTCCCTTCCATTTGTTTAGAGTCGTAGCATAAGGCCTAATGAAAATGCACTCCAAATTAATTCCCGGAGAATAGGCTTGCACTTCAATTCATTTATTGTTAACGTTCAATTGATCTGAAACATATACAGCAGCCATCGTGTATGTGTTTTATCTTAACTTACAAAAAAAGTAATAAAATAAACAACAAAAAAGGACATTTATATTACAGGTAAAACAGAAAACTCAAGTGTTAGCCAAATATACAGTCCCTATTTTTCATTAATCTAAATTGATACATTAGCTTACAATAATGTCATTAAAGTAAAAAAGCTCAGATGTTCATAGTTTTTTTTTTTGGGTGTTGGGGGGGGGGGGTGAGGGTGGTCGATGTGAGATCGGGCCTCTTGAGGATTTTCCGTGGATCTTAAGTTCGTACCTGATATCCTCCCATCCCGTTCCCTGCCTTTACCGTGGATAGGGAGCAGCGACCTTGTTCAACAACAGATAACCTTCTACTACAACAATAAGGGGAAGTCCAAAAACGCACGTAATCAGGCTAGGAACAGCTTGTCCTTCACCGGCAGAAGGGCTTCGCGTAGGAAAAAGTAATAATCGCGCCCTCAAAAACAATAAAAATAAAAAATAAAAAAGCACAGGTGGCGCGCGCATGGCGCGCCACACAAAAAGCCTCGTTTTATCCGTCCACTCGCTTCACATTCTCACATCTCGTCTGCATTTGACTTTGCAGTTCAGAGTATTAGAGTAAGTGTTGGTATAAAAAAAAAAACAAGGACAAAAAAACAAGTTTGTGAATAATGAGCAGTCCTACCACGTCCTGCCATAAAGCAGGTTTGACGTGACCATGTTGTTGGTGTAATCTACGGAAGTGTCTATTTGTCCCATGTTGCTGAGTGAAGAATGCAGGGATGGAGGACTCGGTGACATTTCCTCTAGATCTTGGGCCTGCACGAGCGCATTGACCTGCTGACTCTGGTGCTGGCTTAGAGCGTTACTCGTGGCTGGAAGCACGACCCCAGAGCTGTTCTGCTGATGCTGCTGCTGCTGCTGTTGCTGCTGCATCTGCTGTTGGGTGGGCGTGGGTGTGTTAGAGCCGTTCTGACACGGCTTGCCGTCCTTCACTAGCACGGGCACGGCCACCCGCCTGGGCGACTGCTGCTGCTGGCACAGGCCGCCCTCCTGCTGCAGCTGTTGCGCCGCCTTGTCCTTGGCCTGCCGCTTCATCTTGTAGCGGTGGTTCTGGAACCAGATCTTGACCTGCGTCGGGGTCAGGTGGATCATGCTGGCCAGGTGCTCCCTCTCGGGGGCCGACAGGTATTTCTGCTGCTTAAACCTCCGCTCGAGCTCGTAGACCTGCGCCTGGGAGAAGAGCACGCGCCGTTTCCTCCTCGGGGCGGCGTGCATGGGGGTCATGGCTTTGGAGGCGTCCGCCATGCCGCTCAGCGTGCCCATCCCCGTCATGTTCATACCTGTGGAAGGTCCCATGAATCTAGAAACTTAAAAAAATATACATAAAACACGTACGGCCTTTCAATAAGCAGGAAAATATGCGAGCTCACGTGTTAACATGAACCTTACTTTCCTAATTCACTCTTATACCGCACGCACAAGCATATTTATGAACTAATAAATATCAAGCACATAGCACATTAATGAACTAATAAAATGTAATTTATGGCAGACGCTGTGCAATAGTCAACCATAATTTGGCAAAACATTTTCTATATATCTAAGTCGATGCGTAAAATCCAACCCAAATTTCATGTTTGCAAATTATTAAAAAAAACTTGCTCGTTTTCCAGATGATAAGACTCAAAAAAAGCAACTTACTTGTTGAATATCTTGGGTCGGGGTTGGCGCCGTACCACCCTGTTGCTGCAGCGCTGTTTCTTATAGTTTCTTGGTAAGAGGGTAAATCCCCCATGTTGGCAATGCTGCCATTGCAGTATCCCCCCATAGCGCCGTGCGAGAACTGGGAGACGGAGTGGGGCATGTGGTAGGTGCTGGCCACCGTGGCGTTATGGCCCATGGAGTGCTGCTGCATGCCCGTCTGGGACACCTGAGGCTGCCGGTACGCTCCCAATGGAGACGCGAGGTTCCCCGTGCTCTCCATGCCACCAAACTTCTTGTACGTTTCTTCGATGGGGCTCAAAATGTCTGTCACTGAGAAAGGTGTCGTGTGCTTTGGGCTCAGCGACATGGTTCAGAGAGCAGGTGGATGTTTGGTGGTGCGGCTCTGCCGTGTTGTTGTAATCAGCGCCGTTCTCGTACAACGTCGACGTAAGAGAGTGCTTGTGGTGCGCCTGAGATCCGATTGATCGCCTTCGAGGAGGAGGCGAGCCCTGGCCACTCTTTAGCTCGGGTTTATTGTAGCTAGGCGCCAGGTTTACGACAAACAGGGGGGGCGGAGCGACGTCCAGGACTGCCAAACAATAGTCATTGACATCTCAGCAAAGATAATTGAGAAAAAATGCTGTTAGTTTCATATTAACTTAAGCATGGTACCAACTGAAACCTTTCCCTTCCCACAATTTCCCATTTTTAAAAAAAATCTACACTAGTAGTAGCTTCATTTAAATGAGGGTTCCCTTCTTTTAGCCAATGTTTTCATCCCGCGCAACGCGACTTCTTTTCTTTTTTTCATGCTCTGTTGGTTTGCGTCAATAGGGACTTCCATACTTTTCCCCAAGTTTGAGAGCACTTTGACGAGACATAAGCGCCAGCAAGCACTGCCAAAGAGGCACAATGAAGGCCCCCTCCACTGCATGACCTAATTTATGCGTCTTGAGCATCATTTTGCGCCACCAGAGAGGGGCTCTTCCAAATTAGCTCAAGATAAAAAAAATCCTGACCACAGAAAAGTGACATTAGAAATGTAAGGCCATTTTTTCTCCATTTCTACATGTTCCAAATAAGCAAAGGCATTATTTACCCAACAAAACTGTCATTGGCTCCTTCGCCGAACAGTTTAGAGCTTTTTTGTCTATAAACCTAGTCAGTATGTTTTTTTCACTATTATAGTTGTGAACGGATCTTACAAAACATTCTGAAAACTACTCGTTCCTGGCGGAAAGTAAACGTGAAGAGATAGCCATTTGGATTTTCCGTGAAGTTTATGAAGTTTTTTCCACCACTTTTGATATTCCAACACCGGAAACGGACAGGTTGCCAGAGTGTCCGTTTTAATATTTTCTTGCTTTAAGAGCTAATATGAAATATATTCTCCTATATTGTTGATAATATTAGGTTGTTTCTGTTCCACTACTACAGACTGTATTTGTTGCCAAAATAAAATACAGTTCTGTGTTAAGGCTGATAAGACAGGACTGCAACTGCTGTTATTAATGTTGCTGCTGTAATTTGCGAAATAACATCAAACAAGTGTGTCAATCTGTTTGAACTATTCTGCTTATTATTTTACGAATTTCAACGCAATTTCATGAGAAAAAAATGAAGATGGGTTGGGGTTTTTAGACTGACTGCAAACAGTTAAAATTCGAAGGCACTCGACAGTCGATTTTTTACGCGAGACTTGAAGTAAACACGGTAGGCCTTAAGCTGAAACATACAAAAGATGCGTTTGATCTGTTTATCCAAACCTGTCACGATTTTAAGATTCAAAATTTAAATAACTATTTCTACAAAGATTTAAACACGATGCCATCCTATATATCCACGCGTCACCTTACATCATTTAATTCTGGAAGGTCTGGCGGTCATTTATATTTTAAACGCTCAAACATCTAATTCCAACAAGAATTATTTTTCACTATTGAGCCGGTTAAGAGCAACCTTATCTTGTTTTAAATGGGTGTGTATTTAGAGGGTCCCCCCCACCACAATAAACACTACGTGACAAAAAAAAGGTAATGGCTTTTTATTATTCTTATGCTTAGTTGTAAAAAATAGGTCAAATCAAATGCTTCGAAAATAGTACTGTGGAAGGAAAGCCAGCATGGGGACACATTCCACGTTTTAAACCTGTATGAAGATTCTTCTTTATCACCTTTTTGACTTCCTGACAGATCTCCAGCGGACCTCGACGGCTGGTGGGTCTCAAATGGGTTTATTTATGTCCAGCCCTATCTGGCTGCTTTTACGCTGCTTGGGTGCTCCCAGAAACTTGGCTGGGATCGGCGCGTCTCGACCATTAGGTAAATGAGCCGGGCCACTCAACCTTGCGGAATATTAAGGCAGAGAGCATGACCGCGGGCCAGCGAGCCTCACTCTGCTCCAGGAGAACCAGGGGGCTGCTGCACCGCTCAGGACTTCAAGTGTAACAGTTCACTTTACAAACCTCCAGTGCGTCACCCAGGAACTGATCACCAGAATAAACAAATGCAGGCAGGACTGGGACACACCGGACAGCACCTTTCAGAGGTAGAGAAACATCACGTGCGTATATAATCACTGCCGTGAGTGTCTCCTGTCATATATGGATTATAACCAAAATGGAGCAAATACTTTGTTATTTTTTGTTTTCAAACATACTTGACAGTTCACGGTTGAATGCCTCTGGGTGCGTGTGTGTGCGCCTGTATGAATGCATGGATGCGTGTGTGGGTGTGTTGCGCGATCGCACACATGCGAAAGCAGTTGGAAACACAAACTCCACGGTATGTGTTTAGGACGAATGTGTGAAGGTGCAGTAAAGTCCATAAATGCATGACTAGCTTGAATGGTACATGTTGAAGTTTGTCCAGATGGGTCTGGACAAACTAAGTTCTAAGTGCTAGGATAAAATAAGTTCAACCTGAAGCTAAATGAGAAAGGAAAATACTTGGCAACTCTGTGTATTCAAGTTATACGTGCCAGTCTTACTCATCAGTGTCACCTGAACAGCATAAACATTAAAGTCGACTTGAAGCCTGTATATAAAATAACCAGTGAAGAGTCAATGTGAGTCAGTGGCAAATAATGTTGGATATATCAGTTTGTTGAAGTGACTGATGCCGCTGTAACCGTGCGATTCCTCAGAGAGGCGTTTCTGCTTGACCTTGAGATGGTTAGAAAGATATTGTGTGATCAAGCTCTTCTTTCCTCGCCATGCTGGACAAAAGCAGCAGAAACGTTAAGCGCCATTGGCCAATCATGAGAAAGAAAAGCGCTCTTATATGCTCTTTTTTCTACCTGAGATGCACTTAGTCTCTGATATGTATGAAGGCTCGCAGTGTAGTTCTGCCACACTTCAAAAACAAGGTCTTGATTTAAAGAAAAGTCTGGTGCGCGGCACGGTGCCCTCTGGAGTGCTGGGCGCACGAAGGCGCGCGGGTTTTTACCAGCAGCGCGTGAGGTTGGGGGGGTCAGTGAGGGGCAAGAGCGCTTGGAGTGAGGGCTAGGGTCCTGACCCACCATCTCAAAGACCCCATAGCGGAGCAAATGGTCCCGAGCGCGCAAACTGGTCTCCTTGCGATACAGTGATTTCATCTGTAGTACAGCAGGAATAGTTACATTTTAACACGGGCAGAAGACAGCCTGGAAGAACAGACTATTTTTTTGGACAGATGGAGCACGCGGCGGGCTTAGTGTTGCATTCTAGAGTAGAAATGCGAGGAACTGACACAGAGATTACTGATCTCTCCAAGGCGCGTATGAGGTCGCTCAATAGTGAGTTATACATGACTCAAAGCGCCACTTCCTTCTCAGTAAACAAAGCGCCCTCGAAAGAAAACAACTTGGAACTCACAGCCTGGGTTGCGGACGCACCAAGGCGCGCATTCAAGGAGCAGCATTCCAATTTCTGCCACGCGCAATGAGAATGCGGAACCAAAGATACCCGGCCAACACGCCGACCTCTTTGTGTCGTTCATTTAGATGACAATTTACATAAATTAAAATCATCATATCACATCCTTTACCTTTGTAATTGCAAGAAACCCGTAGGAGGCCAGAGCCTGTTGGGCGGAACGCTGAAGTTGCCTACTTGCTCGAAGCGCATTTATCTTATTAGGCACCTTAATGTCTATAGCCCGCGCAGTGTTTAGGGCTAGATGGGGTTAAATGGTGCAATGTATCTGTAGTGCAATTTAAACCAGAGTGTGGAGGGAAAAAAAACGAACCCATGCTCAGGAGCGCATTTCCTCTTAAGGTTCTGTTCATATTGTCCAAGTCGCCTATTCAAAAACTTTGCATTTCACAGTTTTGGCAAGTTCTTAAGTAACGCTTATGTGAAATGATTCACTCTCGTCTAATGCGATTAAATATTGGAAAAATCCTAAATGTAAATAATGCCCGAATGTCCATAGGTAATTCTAAACGTCATAATAAATAAAACACACAAAAATTCTGACAATCAAAAATTTGACATAACCTCAGAGACTGTCTGTAGTTGACTGTTTACAGTGAACAAGTCTCACCCTCCCATTCAGCCCTTTCTCTGAAAAAAGAAAGTTTTTATTAATCAAAATGTCGTTGATAATGTTGACATATAAAGATAAAAACATGTACATGACTATTTAAGTATTTAAAATGTGATAAATAAGCCGGATTAATTGATATCATAATTAAGTTAGGATTAAAGTTCAAATGATGAGGTAACAATAATATAACCGTTGTCCAACGTGGAAATAAAACGTAACGTTTCCTTTATTTTCCAGCTCCTGAAGTCAACGAGGAATTATGCAATAATAAGCCATGAATACATTTTTTTTACGTACATTGTGTCATATGTCATACAGACCTGATTTTATTCCTCTCTTTCAAGTCTTAGTATGATTTATGTCTTTTATTTTTTTTTTTAAACATCACGCGGTATTTCTTATATTTGATGAGGATACAGACGAATTACTAAAACATTACTTTAGGGAAATGCTTTAGTTTCTGAGATTTACTTTTAATACCTATTTCCTTTTGTTTTTCGAAACAATTTTTCTTCTTCAAGTTTTTTAAGTCCAGATTTCTCACTTTAATTGGAATTCCTCTGGAAAATGTTTCATATAAAGCCATGTTCACAAATTATGCTGTCGACCATTTTGTACCAAAGCAGGCAGGTGCTTGTCCCAGCTTGTAAGCTGCCTAGAAACATTTCTCCTCGCCCCAGCCCTTAAGCAGAGCATACCCACCGTTAAGAAGGTTAAAGGTCCTCCCAAGAGTACCAAGTATCTGACAGGCCTCTCCAAAACCTTATTCTTCAGCCCAAGTTTTCATTCAAATGCAATTAATGGACCTCGATGGACGAAATGATGCTAATAGGTTGCAAGAAACGCAGTGGAGACAGGACATTCTAGGGGTGTCTAAAAGATTATTGTGCGTTTTAAAAAATTATAGAGCATGACAGCTCGGCATAGCCTTTGACGCGCGCGGAGTTTGAGAATCGATACTGCATTTATTTGCTCCTGGCCACGAGGAATACTAGCAGTGTTTACTCGGCGAGGAGAAATTTGTGTTATGGAAGATTCTCCCTGCATTTATGTGAGTATTTCAGACTTAATCATTTTCCGGCTGCTGCTGCTAGTAGATTACACAATAATCTACAACCAACACGGTGATACTGAGTGAGGGAAATGCGCCTGTCTGTCATTGTATTTTCTTATGCAATTAAAAACAGACGCTATTCACATATTTTACTCTAAGGCTTTAACTTTGTATAATGCACGCTTGGAAACAGTTAGTTGAATTATGAATGGTTTCAGCAGAAAATGTTGTTAACTCAAGCTAAAACAGTTTAGCCTTTTTAGGGTTTGTTCAAAAAAATATATAGTATTTGGGAAATAAATCGCTGCCATTGCGTTAGATCTTTGGTTTCAAGATGACTTTTATTTTATGCTTCCTCTCTTCAAGCAGAAAGTGGTTTAAAAGAGAATCGCACAAAAGGCACAGAGGGCGTTTTTTGTGGCTCAGTAACGTGTGTTTTAAGATTCTGGTATATTGATATTGATGTGATTTCAAGTTAGAGATGTGACCTTATAGGATAATTAAACCAAAAGGATGTTTCAGTATATTAATATTAATCATCTAAACCACAAAAGGAAACCAGAACACTGGAGAACATGGGACTGACCCCGTTATTATTAACATTAGTTAAGACAATGCGTGTTTTCTAGGCATCCTTAACTTCTCTAATTACTTTCACTTTTGCTTTATTCATACATGAGAGGTGATTTGTATTAAATTGCTCATAACACAACTGTGTAATGGGGGAATTTGGGTCAGTGTTTGGAATTTTAAAAGTATTTGCAACAGGATCTTATTCATATGTGAGCCAGAGACATCTCTCTTATTGGGGTCTGCAGAAAATAGAAGGGAGAGCTGTATATGGCACTAAATACAATGACTCAACTAACCAACTTTCCTAACAGCAGGCTTGTAGTAGATTATGGGCTTGACTGCCCTGACACATATCTGACCCCAGCATACAAAGTAACAGTTGTTGCTGGGATAAATACCTTTTCGATTGCTTCTGCTGGTGCCAGAAAACTCTGGCTACACTGCATTCTTAAAAATAAAAAGTGTGAAAAGGGTTAAAGGAGTCATGCCTTAGAAGAACCACTTTTGGTCCCCTTAAGAATTTTTCAATGGATATTCTTTGAAGAACATTTTTTTTGTAAACTAGATATGCTATGTAATGACATGTGCATTTGTCAATGTTAAAGATGTATTAACTATATTTCCTGAATAAATTCATAAAGCTTACTTCCGTATTTATCATTTAGCGCACCAGCAATCTTACTGTCACTGAAACTATGTATTTTGTATGAGGATCTTGTACAATTATGCAAAGCCCACAGGACAATCTGGAGAGACACATGAGATGAAAAGTGTAATATTATGTCTGCAGTTTGACAAAGTGTAAACATCCTAGCTATGCATTTAGCACAAAAATCCTCCCTCTTGAGTGCATTACAGACAAATTCATTTTGGTCACTTTTGGCCTTAATGTAGGTACTGCCTTAGTGATGGGCAACCAGCAACAAAAAAATGAGTTCAACAAATTGATCTGATTACTCTGTAATTTTCCTCCATATTCTTCTTCTCACAGACTAAAAAATAGTTTGAGGGAATGTTTATGATAATGACACATTCCTACCAATTCTGAGCATTCATAGAATGGAAAAATGGGCATATGACCACTGGATCAGACACCTCTTCAGTCTCTTTAGTCTGAAACCTCTTGTTACGAAGCTCAAAAGTGCAAGGCCTTTGTACTGTATTTTTTAAAAATCACATATTGTTTTATTTCAACACTTAACATCAAGTATCTACAAAATTAAATTGTCATTTTGTAAATTCAAATATACAAATCTATTAGTTGTTTTAGTTTCGAGTTTTTGATTAAACCTGGACAGCTCAGCACAAAAGTACAGCAACCATTGTTTCAGAAAGCACAATGGTTGCCTTACTCAGGAAATGCAACAGAAGCACCACAGCTTCCCTATAACTATAGCTCAGAAAGCACTGTGAATATCCATTTCACCCGTTTTAGTGGTTTAGTAGTCTTGTTGTATGATGTTTGAAAAGCTTTGCAGTCATGCATAGTCCTAAACTGATGCATAATTTTACCTTACATAATAATAAAAGTAGATAGTAAATGAATAAATAAATGAACAAATGAATAAATGACTGAATGAAAATGTGCATCTGTCTATTTAAGACAGAATGAAATGCTTTTAGGTCCTACTGAATGTTGAGAACTGGCCTTTTAAATGAATGTTATGTGAAACATTGTAGATAGACTTAATGTGTAAATATGTGTGTACATTATGTTGTTAAGGTTCAAGTACTGGGGTACTCAGACCACAATGCTGGTCTTCATTTTGAATGTTTTTATGCTTTGGTTCATTATTAGTTTAAAATAATTCAATATTTATTTAGTTCAAACGATACATGAAAGCTGAAGATATCAAAACAATACCTATCATAGTATTACTAGTACAAGTAGGAGGTGAAGTAGCACCAGAAGTAGCAGGTAAACTAATACTAGTGATATGCATCCATCTGCTATATGCCTTTTGCAAAAAATAATGAACTGGCAGTATTAACCTTTAAATTGTTATAGTCATTTCTCTAGTTTTGAAGATGCTGCCCAAACATTTTACACTGGTTCCAGGGAGGAAGAAAGATGAGCAGTTAGCACTAGCAGCATTTAATAACACTGGGACAGTTTGTATTATGTAGGTATTATGTGACCATGAATTAAAGAGGCCATTTCTTCTTTTTCTTCCCTGAAGTCCATTTTCAATGGTTGTGTATTTCTACACCAGAGAAAACTCAAACTGATTATTAAATGACAGTTTCCCATCCTCTCCTTAAACCTTAGAATTAAACAGCCAGAATTAAACAGATTTTTTAATAATTGTAACCACAAGCTGGTTACAAATACGTTCCCTGATGCTGGAGACTTTTTTTAGCTAATAGTTTTTAGATACTTTTGTTGGGAGGTACATGGAGATTATTGCAAGGCAAAACTGTGTTTTTACACATCACCATCAACATTACATATAAATTCAATTCACTGGTTCTTTTGGATAATAAATAAACTGACTATTATTGTGTTGCAGACATCATGACTTCTGATTACCATCACCATTGTAAAGAAATTCGAGTTGGAAAGTTTCTCTACAATGAACCATTTTACCTCAAACCACTCAAAATGACTGTGTGCACATCTCAACAGAAAACTGGTGGATCTTTCAAGCACACATGCAGCTATAAGGCTGATATATGTAAATGAACTTTGTTCTGATTGACTTTCCAGTATAATGCCTCATTCAGAAAGCAGTCTGGGTTGAAAGAAGTCTTATATCTTTCTCAGGAGTGGGAGGGGCTATCCTGCTATAGGCCAAATACATAGGTGGATATGTGTAATACTCAGTTTTTTTGTGGCCTTAGAAAAGAAACATACAATGAATTTAACACAGGCTGTTTCTGGAGTTTAGTTCCTGCATATTAAATATGTAGACTGAGAAGGAAACAGTACATTTTGAAACTTGTTTCAAAACAAATCTTAAAAATAACTTATTATATATATATATATATATATATAATATATCTATCATCATCTATCATTATAAAAATAGTAGAAATGCTTTGAACTAGTAAAGAAAGAGAAAAAGACACAAAACCATGGACCATAACATTGATGACTATTTCACAGCTCCAATTAAGGCAAATTGCAGTGTCACTCCACCATTTAATAACAACAGTGTTGGAAGTGCAGCGGTGTTAATCAACCATTATTAACTCCTCCACATTGGTGCAGCACGCCAGTGGTCACTGAGGTGAATAATCCATGTTGAATAACTTCATTGTACTATGAAAACCGTTTACTTTTGTCTACGGGAGAAAAATTTCACTAAACAAGATGTTTCTTTCAGAAGATGGTTTTGTAAATTCCTTTCTTTTTCACAAGCACACATTAGACCACATATTTATTTGACATAGATCCCAGTAACGCCTTGGTAGAGAAAAAATGCCCTGAATGCCATAATCAAAAAACACTGAAAAAGCACAGTACAGCTACTGCTGGGCCAGTATTAATCATGTTTGATAAAGCAAAAAATGCCCTGATAGTCAATGTAATTTATGAATAGAACTGTACAACAAATTATTAAGTTTACCAAAATAAGGACTTCACAAGCTGAGTGCTCAGAAAGCAAAAACCCACTAACAGTCAGTAAAGACTTATTATTAACAGTGTTAAATCAATTATTTATGTTTAACTGATTGTGAACAGTGGATTGAAAAACGTAAGCAGTATAACACTGTATGATAGTGATAGTAATAAGGTATGTTAAAGGTATATTAAAGTATACTAAATATATTATGGTATATTAACATGTGTAACCTGAAGTACCTGAAGTAATGATGCATGAATATATATTAAGAGCAAAGAAATAGCTGATAAATAGCACAGAAGTATTTACAGATTTAATGGCTTACAGTTAGGTAAATGTATTAAAGCAGTGAAAGGGATATACTGGCGAAGGGGTTTTGTTGCTCACGTACTTCTTTTTTCACTCTAGTTTGCTTGATTTTAAATCTGTGCCTTATTTTCTTACAGCAATCCAGCACAACAAAATGGACAAGACTCTCCACATTTCTGCTCATCATCTCTTTCAGTAAAGGCATTCTCTGTCTTTATCATGAATAGAAGCACCAAAACAGATAAAAAAAAGTAAGTATTTGGATGTAATGCTTACAATTGGTCAATAAAATCTTCTTGTATCTCAAAACGTAATGTAGATTTTATTTGTGGATTGACAGGTGATGACTTATGGAAGATTTAAAAATCTATTGTTTGGTAGAAAAGTGCAAAGAAAACAAGTCTGATACTTTAAAGAACCATAAACTTTAAATTGGCAAACTATAATGCTGCACTGCCACTTTTGAGGACTAAACATAAAAGGATACAGGGCCTTTCAAAACAATGTGTAGTTACTATGATTTGTGAAGATAACTACAGAAGCTGTCAGAAATATATTTACATATATCCCATTTTACCACTATACCTCAACCAGTTGATCATCTGTCACAACCATAATCTGTGTGTGTGCATGTGTGAAAGAGTGTACATACTGTTGAGCCAAAACATTGTAACCACCTGTCTAATGTGTTGTTGGTCCTCCAAAGACCAAAGACCTCTTTGAGTACCCGGTGGTATCTGGCACTAAGACATGAGCAGTAGACCCTTTAAGTCCAAGAGCCACTGTAGATTGGACCTGTTGTTCCAGGACATCCCATAGATGCTCGATCAGATTGAGATCTGGGCAATTTGAAAGACAGGGCAGCAGGCTGACCTCTTCATCATGTTCCTCCATTCATTCACGACGATGAATGTGTGCAGTGTTGCAGGGTGCATCATTCTTTTGAAAGAGGAATACCTTTGGGTAATAACATCGCTCTGAAGTGTTGTAGCTGGTTCATAACAATGTTTAGACAGATTGGCAAGTGTCAATTTGACATCCACATGTTAGAACCCAAGGTTTCCCAGCAGAACATTGCCCAGAGCATCATACTTCCTTCACTGGCTTTTCTTCTTCCCACAGTGCATCCTGCTGCCATTGCTTCCGAAGGTAAATGGGACATATGTACCTGGCCACTCACAGGATGAAAAAAAAACGAGACTCTTCAGATGAGGCAACCTTCTTCACAGCTCCACTTCTGAATTGCTCTGACTTTACTTACTGTGTAATATGTTCCAGATTTTGATATATATGCAGTTTCAACAGAATAATCAGCATTATTCACTTCACCTGTGAGTGATCATATTGTTTTGGCCATTTATACCCACCAACAGGCCACTTTATTTAGCCTCTTCTACTATAAATCTACATTCATGCTCATTTTATCAGGTCCAGTAATCATATAGATGTGCTTTGTAATTTATAATTACAGACTGTAGTCCTTGTGTTTCTGTACATCATTAGTTGCATCAATATATGTAGATATTATCACCACTTCCAAAATCACCTTCTTTAAATGATCTTTCTTTAGTGGAATCAGGTGTTTTATAGCAAACACAAAAATATGCAGGGCAAGAGGGCCTCCAGGACTGTAGCTGGGAAATTGGTTATTATACTTTTCAGAGGGGCAGCTTCAGCTAATAGATGAATATGAAATTGCAGGATACCTAGACAAATGTGCTGTATGACCACCTGCAAATAAAATAGTTCAGAGAAAAATGTTATCAAGAACAACAGTGTGGCTCAGATTTTATAATTTTATAGTACTCATTAAAACGACATTTTGAAGCAAAAGTTTAAAGCAAAAGCCAAAGGGTTTCCCTTCAAGAAAAGATCAGTATTATCTGAAATAATAATTTATGAAAGTAGCTGTCAGCCAGATGCTTTTAGGCAATTTTTATGAGTGTGGAGAAGTGTCCTTCATGTTTTAGTGTAGTCATATGCAAAAGTTTAAGCACATTACATGTTTTGCTGAAGTACACATTCTCCATCCGTACATTTTAATGCACAATTACTGTTTATTTGAATGTAACATACTGGAAAAAAATATGACACACATATTCTTTTATTATATTTTATTTATTTACTACAGTCTGTAATCATAAATTACAAAACACACCTACATGATTACTGCACCTTGAAAAAGTCACTCAAGTGTTTATGTCTACCTATTCTCCCATATCCATCATGGCAACTGACTGTTTACTTACCGTGTAATATGTTTCATATATTGACATACACAGTTTGAACAAGCATTATTTTGAATCAGCATTATTCACTTCACCTGTGAGTGATCCTATTGTTTTGGCCATATATCCCCACCAACAAGCCACTTTACTTAGTGCATCTACTGTAAATCTACATTCATTGTCCATTTTATCAGGTCCAGTAATCACTTAGGTGCTCTTTATAATTTACAATTACAGACTGTAGTCCATCTGTTTCTGTACATCATGAGGTGCATCAGTAGATGTAGATATTATCACCACTACCAAAATCAGTGATAATATAAAATATACATGCTTAATACAAATACTACAAATTGTACAGTGAACATCTATGTACATTTTACTTTTAGTTTTATCTGCACTGAGTTGTGTTCACGGCTTCTTAAATACAATGAATTTTGGATATAAATTTCATTCATTCTCAATGCTACACAGCTTACTTGAAAGTAAACTCTTTAGCTTTTGCCATAAATGTACAATAAATGTATAATAAACACTTTCCCGACCACTGTCCTGGAGGCCCCCTAGTCGTGTTTTGTGTTTGCTATAAAACACCTGATCCTTTATGAGCTGAATCAGGTGTTTTATAGCAAACAGGACAGTGGTCGGGAAAGTGTTTATTATACATTTATTGTACATTTATGGCAAAAGCTAAAGAGTTTATTTTCAAGTAAAGCTCTGTATTATCCGAAATAATAAAAAAATTAAAGTAGGTATCATGCTTTGTGCGGAGAAATGTCCTTCATGTTTTAATATAGTCATATGCAAAAGTTTAGGAAAACTGAATGTTTTGTTGACACACACATTCTCCATCCATCAATTTTAATGCACAACTCCTGATTTTTGTTTAACTTATTGAAATAAATAAAACATAAAATACAATATGTTCATGACATTTGCAACAAGTCACATTTGTTTCCTAGCATGTTAAAGTCAAATAAATTTGTAGAAAAATTGTAATTGCCATAGTTTAGCTTGTTCATTAGTTTTGTATGGCACAGACTAAATTCAGATGGGCAGTATCAAATGCTTTGGAATTATACATGTATTATAGCATTCAAATATGTATAATTGTTGTTCAAAAGCTTATAATCAACGTTTTCTACAATATAGAACCAATTTGGTTGCAGACAAGTATATGGAATGAATATGTAAGTTCAGTGCAACCCTGTCCTAAAATGAATCAGAAAGCTGTGTAGCATTGAGAATGAATGAAATTTATATCCAAAATTCATTGTATTTAAGAAGCCGTGAACACATCTCAGTGCAGATAAAACAAAAAGTAAAATGTACATAGATATTCACTGTACAATTTGTAGTATTTGTATTTTTGTATTTTGAAATTTATATTTAGTTATAAGTTATAACATTTAAATCCTCAAGAAATCATTTATATGAATGACAAAACATTCTTAGTATTGCAAGTGATTCCAAAGTTTGAATGCTAATGTGTTTGTAAACCACTGCATATACACTATATGGCAATAATGTGGAGACCACTTGTAATGAAAGAGTTTGGTTATTTCAGCCATACCTATTGCTAATAAGCACATAAAATTAAATTTACAATGTATTCTTCATAAACAAACAGTAGAATTGCCATACTGAAGAGCCCAGAAAAGAGCAGACCAACTTAGTTTTAATGCCAGCGGTTTTAGTATGAGATTTTTAAACATTTAGTAATTTGAAAAAGAAAGCTGATTCAAATTCCAGTCAAAATGACCATTTAGTAAAGGGTATGTGAAAAAAATCTATAGGTGCTTCTGTCCATCCTTCCGCTGTAAGGAGACAACTCAAGGCTGTTTGTCATGGAAAAAAATGTAGCTATCAATAAGTAAAGGAAATATCAATAAGTAAAGGAAATATACAAAAATGATTTTATGAACTGCAACCAACTTCTAAGACTGAACTTTGGGGGGATTTACAAAAAGCATGAAAGTATACCTCATGCATCCATGCATACCCCAAGTGTTGATATATGGATTTTTTTGTGTAAAACTGGAAGTAATTATCCCAAAAAATAAACAAACAAACAAACAAATAAATAAAATAAAATAAAATAAAATAAAATAAAATAAAATAAAAATAATAAAAGCAAAGTGGACACACTAAATACTGAATATTTTAAATTATATTTTGTTTTTGAGACTTTTGATATCACACTGATGTGCTTTCTGATTTGTTTTTTGTTTGTTTGTTTGTTTTTTTGATGCTGAAAAACAGATAACTTAATAACTGATTGCTTTGGTTGGAAATTAATAAAGGGTTGTCTCTGACAGAACAATACTGTGCATGAATGATGTTCAAGTGTCCTCATACCTTTGGCCATGTTATGTATGCATGTTCATTTATGAATGGTTAAATCATCATTAAAGATCCACATTAATGTAACCTTTACATTCACACAGACACACACACACACACACACACACACACACACACACACACACATTTATTGACATTGCCGTCACACTCCCCTAACCTAAGCTCTATTAAAAACCTGTGGTGGTTGAAGAGGAGAGGTCAAAAAAGAGAACATAGAACCATGGTGGACCTGAAGAGATTCTGTATTTAAGGGTGGTCTCAGATTGCTTGTCTCATAGATATTATAGGAGAAGACTTAGTGCTGTTATGTTGGCCAGTGTAGGATGTAGGGACTTTAATGACACTGCATTCAAATACACAGACATTAATATGGAGTTGGTCCCTCCTTTGCAGCTATAACAGTTTCCACTCTTCTTGGAAGGCTTCCCAAAAGATTTTGGAGTGTTTCTGTGGGAATGTGTGCCCATTCATTGTGTACAGCATTTATGAGGTCAGACATTGATGTTGGAAGAGAAGGCCTGGCTCACAATCTCCGTTCCAGTTCATCCCAAAGGTGTCTGATGGGGTTGAGGTCAGAGCTCTGTGCGGGCAAGCCAAGTTCTTCCACACCAAACTCATCCAGTCATGTCTTTATCGACCTTGCTTTGTGCACTGGGGCACAGTCATGCAGGAATAGAAAATGGCCTTCCCCAAATTGTGTCCACAAAGTTACAAGCATGGCATTAATCTCTGTTCTTATTGGCTACCTTGATCAAAAAGCTGTCAGAACTGAAATGCAAGGAATAATCTTTTAAGTTTGACTGAAATGCTGAAGGATGTCAGAAATATATAAACTTCAGTTGTCCCTTTCAGATGTCTGGGTCCTTTGATAAACTGCAGTGATATATTTGCTCTCTAACAGTCAGAAATAGCATGCTCTGCAGACTATCAGCAGTAACAACACTTCTTATCACTTAAATATGAATGCATGGCTAATTTTCTTAAATAAGGATTCAGTTGTATGTGTTCATAGTTATGATGATATAATATGGACTGTATGGCAGAAAGTATGGTTTGGAAGCTTCATTTTACATTTTTACATAGTACATCAAATACTTTTGTTTAAAAAAAACAAGGAGATGTGGTTTACCTGTCATGTTATGACAGCATTCTGCCAAAACAAAAATAAATCTATTCAAATGTAATGAAGCAAGCAGTAGGAATGTCCAAAATTTATAAGTGCCCAGAACTGTTTAACTGTTTGATTGCCAGAAGGTTTGAGGTCTGGGCAGTGCTGTATAAAGGGCTTTCTTCTGAATCTCTTTGTTAAATGAAGTTAAATACCCTTACAGTTTTCTACACTGTCATTTTTGGTAGCCTAACCAGTTTCTGCACTTAACGGTATAGGCATAAATATTTTCTTATCTATAAACATCTTTCACTGAACATTGGCCAATTGCTGTGGACAAGATAAATCAAACCTCTTTCTTTGTGATAGAAAATAATAAATGCGTGAGCCAAACTGAGTGTCAATGAAACAACTTAGAGACTTACAGTGATTCCAAGGTTGCTATTGTCTATAGATCCATTTCTTTCATTGCTCTCATGGTCAGCATGGTCTTGAGTTACAAGCTGAGTCAGATGTCAAGCAGTTAATATGCTCATATAATGAAAGGTATATATTAAGAGTGTACAGTTCACAACAGTAAACACTTACTACTGCACAATAAAATTCTCCTGACTAACAATAGATAGTATACAGGCATTCTACTGACTCTAGTGAATTATGAGTTTAATAAAGCTAAAGACCATTAAAGGGGAATTCATCTGAAAAAAAAATGTTCTCAGCAATGCTTTCATTGCATGCACAGCTAAATGTCAGCTTTACATCAGTGATTCTTTCTGCCTAATTGCTGCATTCACAGCATAGTCATCACCACTGATGGCATCTAAGTATATTTCAATAGGTAGTCAATAAATATATATCTTTACAAGGAACTACAAGAAAATAGCCACTCGCCTAAACTTGCCCATATCCAGAGTCAGAGCAATAATTAAAAAAATTAAAACAACTGGAAGTGTGACAAACAAGGCTGGACGAGGAACCAAGTTTATCTTGCCACCATGTACAGTGAGGAGGATGGTGAGGTAAAAAATTCTCCAAAGTTCACTGTTAGAGAACTGCAGCAAAGAGCGGCATCTTCGGATCACCAAGTCGCCATAACAACCATTAGATGCTGTCTACATGCTAACAGGTTGTTTGGGAGGCATGCCAGGAAAAAACCTTTTCTGTCCTACAATCACAAATGTAAACATGTGGAGTTTGCTACTGGGACTTTAAATTGAACCGTGTGCTTTGGTCAGATGAGACTAAGATTTAGCTTTTTGGCAACAAACACTCCAGGTGGGTCAAGCGTAGAACAAAGGATATACGGAAAAGCACCTAATACCCACTGTTACGTATGGTGGAGGATCTGTGATGTTATGGGCCTGTTTCTTCCAGTGGCCCTGGGAACCTTGTTAGAGTCCATCACATCATGAACTCTTTGAAATACCAGGACATTTTAAATAAAAATCTCGTGCCCTCTGCCAAAAAACTGAAAAGTAGTCATCGTTGGGTCTTTCAGCAGGATAATGATCCAAAAAATATGGCCAAATCAACACAGAAATGGTTCACCAGACACAAAATCAGCCTTCTTCCATGGTCATCTCAGTTCCCATTGAAAGCCTGTGGGGTGAGCTGAAGAGCGCATAAGAGAGGACCCAGGACTCTGGACGATCTAGAGAGATTGTCCAAAGAAGAATGGTCAAAGATCCCTGTCTCTGGATACTCCAACCTTGTGAAATGATAGAGGGGATGATTAAGTGCTGTCCGATTGGAAAAAGGGGGTTGTACAAAGTATTAACAGCAGGAGTGTCAATAATTGTGGCACACATGATGTCATGTAAAAAATATATTTCTAAATGTGGGATTTTTTTCCCAATGGAATAAATGTACTCAAATTAAAGGTTGGATTTTTCTCCCTTTTTTCATTGTGATGTTCTATTATTCACAAAAAAAAGAATTTCTTTGAATCTTTATCAGAGGTGTTGATAATTGTGAAGGGCTCTGTATATATACCCATGAACCCATGAACTAAACACCACACAATAACTGGAAATGCTAGCATATTGCACCAAAGTAAGTTAACAAGCTAATAATTGTTAGTTTTACCATTATGTATCATGCATGCAGGTCTATCCAATCAGTGGAGCTTTAAAATAGTATGTACGTGCTATGCATTTTTGTTGTGTCAGGGGGTGGATTCTGTCAGGAAAGGTGGCAAAATGCTAGCATACTAACTGTACTATAGTACTAATGAGCACTATACACTGCAGCATTTCTGAGGACATTTTCCTTTAAATATCATTTCATAGCAATGCTCATGAAAATAATGAAAGGCATTGACTACAGAGTGGTAAATCTCTGAGTTATGCTGGAATGGCATCTACTTGAGCTATGATAGCTCCTTATCAGTAAATGGACTCAAAATACTTGAGTAATAATACCCATTATGATACCTGTGTAGTTGAACTTGATTAAAACTACATTTACTTTTAGAAGATTAAACATTGGAAGATTGTACATTAAAAACAGTAATTGCACTTGAGTAAAAGTTGCAGGAAAAAAATACTTTTTATTCCTTAAATTTTCATTTGGACCTTCAAAGTAAAGGAGATATATCTCTTTTCCTCTGGACACTTGGATTTCTGTGCATTAGAATTTATTGTTTTATTAAAATATCCTACCAATTTCCAGTGTAAAATGACACTGCCCACAACTATGCTAAATTGCCTTTGTGCAAGAACTAGTTTGCTGCACTTTCAAAGAGTCACTGTACCAAATCCCACCCCACCACATTACACCACCAAACAAAGAACATATTCAATTTATTTGTTAATACATTTTTCCTTTTTATATTCTTGAGTATGTTTAAATGTTTTACCTATACCCTTTTATTTTCACAATTTTGGCTCCATACTCCTGCCCTAAATTGAGTACGAAGTCTGCATATTTTCATTTAAATATAACTTTTGTCCACTGCTGAATGATCTGAAGCTATAGCAGAAAGAAAGTGATTTGTATCATATGTACAACCCAGTACCCAACAGCCAACATATTTATGACAAAAGAACTTTGTGTAAAGGTTGGCTGTGCTAACCTTATATAAAACTTTATTCCGACTTTCGTCATAATTTGAATATACAGCAATATTATTTCTATACCAGGGCTACTTGCAAACCATTATTTTGGGCAACAAATAATTTTGGTTGTACCTACTGGGTTGTGTCCATTTCCTGATCTAATATGTGTAATTTAAAGGACCACTAACATGTTCCTTAGAGATCATGTGATCAAAACCAACTGCCTGCACTGGAGTGATGTTATAACATGTGTGTGTCGATGATCGCAAAGAGAGGATCCATTCAGTGACACGGTAAGTACAGAAACATAACATTATGTAGATCATTTTCCATTTTGTGTGTTTAAGCAATAGATTTTTACTTACTTTTAAAACCTTAGCAGATTTAAAATTATTAAAAGTCACATTTTTTAACAGCATTTCAACCATGGAATTCAAAACATTCACTAGTGTTTGTCCGTGAGTGACATTAGTACCTACAATAAAAGGACCCATTGAGTATCAATCTGCAAATTTTGAATACCATGGAATCCCTGAAAATATCTAATGAAATGTGTATTATTGTTGAGCATTGGTGACGGTATATTTCTAAAGGCCCCAAGTCCCTTGACTGTACTAATGGTAAAGAATTTGTGCTTTTTGTGAGAGTGGATTTCTCTCTCTTTTTTAATGCCCTTGCCATAAGAATGATCACAATGTTATGACACTGAAATCTATCAGGTTCTGTTGCATGAGTAGTCTCGACCGCGTGACATGTAACAGTTAAGCTAACATGCTAGACAAGTTTGCCCAATATATCTTTCTAATCACATCAGTATCTGGAGTCGCATGTGCATGCATGTCCGTCTGTAGCTAGTAAAACAAAGATCACTTTTAGCAATGTTAATTCATTATCATAAGTAAAGTTTGTTGACAGTTTACAAAAGTAAAAAAAACACTTGGAAGCGTCCTACCATGGGCCAACTGCCAAGTCATGTTCAGAGTTAAGCCCATTTTCCTCTGGTGAGCGACCAGTGTGCTTCTAGCCAGTGTGCTTATAGCTTTAGATCCTGAAGAGGTCCACAGACACAAACACGTGCTGTTCTACACATTTAGATTAATTGGCTGCTGTAGAATTTTGGCATTGGTAGTTTTCTGTTTGCATAAATAAACAACCAAAATTCTTAATATGAGAGTGTTTTATAGCAACAAAGATAAACAAATGCTTAAACAAATACCCACAGCTTATCTCCTCTCCTCGTCAGTTTGACTACGTAAGATATAGTGGTTCTCCATTTTTAAGAAAACTTAACACTCACACATGTATGGCATTTAGCAACTTCCATTCCCTAATTACAGGTGACAGTCTCCCTTAAGCAACTTGGGGTTAAGGGTCTTGCTCAGGAACCCAGTGGTGCTATGCTGAAGGTAGGATTCAAACCCATGACGTCTTGGTGCAGAGGCAAGTATTCTACCCACTAGGCCACCACCGCAGGCAGTTCTTGCATGGACACATTTATTTGGCACAGTACACACATACACATACACATACACGCACACACACACACAAACACACACACACACACACACTTGAATATGTGAAGTTCAAACCCAGTAATAACTTCATAGAAAGATTTCATGTGATTAAAGGCAGTAATTTCAGGTGCTGTTTGGGCAAAGTCAGCTGTAAGGAAGCAGACTGAGGCTATTTCTGTAAGCAAAGGCCTAACATGCTGACAAAAGCGTTTCTACACATATTCTGAAAGTCAGCAGAGATGAATGAATGATGGATTAATTGTGTATTGATTTGTTTTCCTGACAGAGGACAATAGGCATAAGCTGCTTTAGCTAGCCATGTCAGAGTGATCATGTCAGTACAGGTGTTTTTATTTCTGTTTGACCTATCAATGGCTGACTGAGTTATTTAAAACTCACTTTCTCTTTTCCTCTCAGCTCTACTTTTCTCTCCTCTTCTTATCTTAGCTAGCTCATTGTTAACAGAGGCAGTTCACTACACCTTGTCTGATATTGAAACATATCTCTGATTGGTCGGGGTACTTTAAAAAGTCATTTAGACCAATCATGTCATAGACAGCGGGGCAGAGTAGGAGGGTGGTGGCGTTTACATCTGAATGGATGTGGCTGCTTTGCTGGAGTTGGGTTAATTTTCTCATCCGCCTTAACTGTCCAGGCCAGCTGACAAGCAGGTCACTGGGAAATATATGCTCACCTTTTGTTTTCAGTGCTTCTTTGGAGTTGTCATCCTCCCTCTTTTGTTTTTCACTTCATTTTCTTCTCTGTCAAACTCTGTCTCACTTTTGTTTTGATTGTCACTTTGGTTTCTGTGACTGTGAAGTGTGAACTCCTTGGCTAAGGTGGGGCTTTTAAACAAAATTTCAAAATTATATGGCAAAACTGACATCATAACTATATAGTATAGACTAGTAACCATATAGTTCACCAAGGTCTGTTTATAAACAAGCATGAGAATGTTTTATTTATTTTCCTTTTTCCTATCAGATGTTGTATACTTGCAAAGCCAGCAACAAAGTTCAAACATAGTATTTTTAAAATGGCTTGCACAGATTTATGATTAATAGATCGATTCCAATATAATTCACCTTGTTAAAAGGCTTAGGGATGAAGAGTCAATTTATCTTATGTTGTTATGTAAGGGAATTCTATCCTCTAACCTGTTTAGATTTCCTAGCTCAATTACAATATATTTTGTATGAACATATTTATTAAAAAAGAAAGAAAAACAATTTAGAGGGTATTAAATATAAAGAAGTGTAAGTATTTAGTATAAGAAATCCTTTACTCTTTGAAGTAACTGGGAACCATGACTGTTGCTATTAGTGAGGTGCCAGCGTTCTTTGATCATTTTGGGTCAGTAGGTACTATAGAGCTGACTGAACAGTAGAATGAAAATAAACCACAAAGAAAACATCTGTCATGTTTGATTATAAAGATTATTTTATGATATTTGGTTATTTTTTTGACAGAGTGCTAAAATAATAGAAGACCCAAGCCTATATGTAATCAATGCTTTACCTAAAATTTTGAGGTTTTTGCTGGCTTATGAATGCTGGTGTGACACAAAAGAAAAGAGAAATGGACAGGAGAGTCCTCTGTTTGTACCATGCATGTACTCACAAGTCCCAAATCAGCCATGTCCAGTGTGTGTTCAGTATTTCGCATTACCAGCTCCAGGCCCCAGAACAGAGAAGGAAACTTGAATGGTCACTGAAGGACAACGCAGGACTCTGAGGTGAGAGTTCTTGACCAGTCAGACCTGGGAGAACTCCCAATACCCAACCAAGTATGCAGACCAAAAGGCTGACTGATTTTTCATCTGTCCCCTACTCTTGAGACCCTGTTTCAAGAAACTGTTAAACTAGAATAACAGTAATCTACATGGTTAACTTTCATTCCTTTTCTCACTAAACAGCCCTGTAGAAAGACTTAAACTTCATTTCTGCTTTTATAGAAGTGTATTAACAATCCTAACCATTAATGCTACCTACAAAGTACCAACCTTGTTCTCATAGTTTCATTCACTTCATTTGGTGCTGTTATTATTAAACTGTGATGTGTGAACACCTTTCCCAATGCTTGTCTCCAGATTTCTCTCTTTTATGATGGCTTCGTGGTCTGTTGAATTGTTATATTGAACGTATTTTATTTATTATTATTATTGTTGTTGTTGTTGTTGTTGTTGTTGTTGTTGTTGTAAATAATTGTCTAAATAAAATGTTTCTGTCAATGAAATTAAGAGCCCACAAACCCTTAAAGCTCTACCCTGTTTAGTTTGTGTTTGAACATTGTCATGACCAAGAAGCCACTGGGCAACACAGCAGCCTTCAATGCAGCCAGAGCTATCCATCATTTGTACGCTTAAACTTAAAGAAAATAAATTGGTGCAGGGCACGAGGACACACTTGAAAGCACAATGGAACTGAAAGGTAAACGGTGTAGGCAGTCCACCATAGAAAAGCTTGCCTGTGTTTGGGAATCATCAGTATAACAAGAGCGCCACCCCACGCTGCACAGGCGTGTATGGGTAGCAACTTTATTTTCATAAAGTTGAAGGCACACCAGAAACTTTTTTTTAACCAAAGAAGCAACCCAAAAAATAAAGGCGTTTCACTGTGATGTAACACAAACCGCGTTCTTGTTACTGCTCATGAATCTTTTTACAACGATCAGCTTTCAATCAGTATCGGAGGTTGGTCTAGGACGATAACCATTAAAGCATTAAAAATTAAAGCAAATGCACATTTAAGAACAGCTATAAGGCTTGAAGAAACAGTAAAGTTCACGAGTTGTCTTTGAAGTAAACGACATGTTTTTCCTCCCTCGAGCCAATTGCGCCTCTCTGTGG
Organism: Brycinus macrolepidotus; assembly: GCA_037974445.1. Classification (NCBI taxonomy): domain Eukaryota; kingdom Metazoa; phylum Chordata; class Actinopteri; order Characiformes; family Alestidae; genus Brycinus; species Brycinus macrolepidotus. Next base: position 35,309,546 of record JBBPCZ010000001.1, read on the forward strand.
ATGTTCTCTGCAAAGGTGTCGTCCATCCCTGCCCTCCTTCCTCCAACTCTTCCATTCCACTCCCAGCATTCTGTGTGGACTGAGGTTAGTTGCTGACTTAACACTTTAAAAACTCTTTCACTATTAATGCGTAATGTTCTCGTTCAATAGGACACTGAAGACCCCTTTTAAATGGCGTTTCCTGAATGAAGCGCACCTCGGCCAATTAGAAGAACCGCACCGTGAGGTGTGTTGAGGAGGAGCGGTTCTTACAAAGGGCTCTGTCGCCATCTCGTGGTCCCCCTCGACCACGCTGCCTAAAGTGGGCCCACAGCAGCGGTTCGCACAATATCTGCTTCCTGACAGTGGAGGAATCTAATCTGGATCTTCTGAGAGGCAATAAAAGACTAGATTACTTCCTTTAAATGAAAGTCGCTCTTATTACGGCGCTGAGGAGCCTCGTTACTTGGAGATAAAGAATGATTTATGTTGAGGTTCAAATGGCCACGATTACGGAGATCCATGGACTCCCAAGTGCACATTTCCTGAAAAAATTCTATTCTGTGGCATGAAATGGTATTATCTACGGGTTAGCTCGAGCTCCCGCTCATCGCTGTTTGGTTGAATATTTGTGACTTTTATTTTTTTAAACAATGTCTTCTCAAATACCCTACAAGCGAAACCAATTTCGAATCAGTTTGGCGCTTCTAAAGAGGTGACAGTCGGATTATTTTGTTTTTCTTTCAGAATGATGCTCGGTTATGCTGGTAAACCAGATCAGAGTCTTGCCTGTTGGTCCTGAAGGTGCATAATATCTGAGGACCACTGCAGGACCACTGCAGGACATTCAAACATAAGTGCCGACGTTCAAACCGTAAAGCATTTTCAAAAGCATTTCAGTCTGTCTTTTAGAAATGCATGCAAACTATCTGATCGTTTAATCAACGCTAGATATCAACTAATAAACTTTGTGGTTTACCAACCGGATGTAGAAATTGATCTTCTTCTACGACCATTTTAAAAAATGACAAATTATAAAGTTAAAAATTACACTGGCTTAATTTAACTTTTTGTCCATATGTTAAATTAACTATTAATTAAATTGTAAGCAATGTCGTTAGAACCTGTACACATTTTCCTTTTCGTTTCATCCAGAAAATAAGAAATGAAATTAGAAGCAAGAATTCAGTTTTTAACAACTGATAAATTAATTGAGGTTTTTTTTGCTGACAAAACAGATAACTAGGTAAACAGCGAGGACACATCAGGAATAAGGCAGCAAAAACAAACCACTGCATTTTGGCGTCATAAATAGTTTTGCAGCAGTATATCGCCACAGACTTTGCAGAACAGACAATAATTATTCTCTTTCAACAGGAAAAGAGAGAGAGAGAGAAAGAGAGAGAGAGAGAGAGAGAGAGAGAGAGAGAGAGAGAGAGAGAGAGAGAGAGAGAG
>JBBPCZ010000001.1:35318289-35336063 GCA_037974445.1 Brycinus macrolepidotus
TATTATTATTATTATTATTATTATTATTATTAACAATATTGTTAATAGTGGATGTTTAATCGTTATTAATTTGAATCATTTTGAATCATTTTCAGTGCGCTGGACTAGCAAAATTCACGCTGTGTTAGAGGGAGAGAGAGAGAGGGAGAGAGAGAGAGAGAGAGAGAGAGAGAGAGAGGAGGCTGAAGGACAGAGATTTCTTGCAGCCAAATGCAAATAAATACGCCTTCAACGCATGACAACCGTTTGACGCCTACTTGCGAACTCCTTCAAAACCTGATTTTTCAAAGTAAGGCTAAAGACAAAAAAACTGCATGCGTGCAACACAAATGTGCCCGCGTGCTTCGCTCTACTGCCAACTTTCACCATTTTTAGCAGCACAACTGTGGGTAGCAAAATAAAAACAAACAAAAAAACATGGCCTTCATGCTAACAGGACAAGCAGACATCTACAGGAAACAACTTCAGACTGAATTCTGCAGGAAGGCACAGGAGCAGACATACTGGTAGAGCAACGGCATGGGCTTATCTATGAACACAAAGGCATACAATGAGGAAAAACCCCAAATAAAGGGGGTCGAACGTGGTTAACTAATTAATTTCCCGTAACAAAGAAAATGTCAGAGGAATTTACAGATAATATATATCAACTCTGTCCAAATTTGGAAGGAACTATTGTAGCTGATTGGGAAAAGAGGGTAAAGACCTTTATACATTTGATTAAAGAGTAAATCCCCAGACTGAGTACGCCAGAGGAGAGGCGTAGTCTATAATACCGTTGATCGTTTCTTGCTTTAATCGCTGAATTTCAGCGCGGTCCGATGCCTTGGGCGAGCGTTTAGGCTTTGATAATATAACCTCGTCTCCCCTTTAGTTGTATAAACTGACAAGAGCGATTCCTCGTGCGCCGTTCTCTGATTAAAAGGCCGCAAGTGCAGAATGGCCAGCGGCTGGAGGGACTAAGCCACTGCCCCGGGAAAACACCCCGCGGCACAAACCATTTGCTGCGGTTTGATTCTCCAAATCCAGGCACCTTTAGCCAAGAGGCGAACGCTGTGCCTTTATTCGTCTCAAACCGCCTAATGATTAAACATGTCGCAACGAGATTAACGCGGTTGCCCGCGGCTTGGGGAGAAGCCTTCATTTGTTAAACTACCAGTTTATTTGTAACGGTGCATTTCATGGCGCTAAATTCGCCGCCTTGGCGCCTTTATCTGCGCCGCCGAAACAAATTGGTTAAAGGATTATCATTTTAATCACTCCCACTTTCAATATCTTAATGTGTAAAGACTATGCCTTCTGACTCTTCCAGGCGGTTTGAAATTAATTACAAGATTTTTTTTTCAGCGCTCAAATTTATGAAAATCTGCAATTCATAACCTGAATGTGAATTTCTCAGCAAAGATTCGAACAGGGTCAGTGCTAAAAGGAGCAGCCAACCTCTTCCTCTGCTAGAAACTGCACGAGGAGATTGGTGGACACCAGTGCTGTCAATGTGGCAGGGCTGATGCATCTCTGGTGCTCTAGCGAACTCTACTGACACAACTCTGTACTGTCCTGAGGAGAGAGGAAGAAATTGATTCCTTCTTCAGCCACGGTGACCCGTAAAATCAAAAACACACTGGTCTCTAACAAACCTGGGACTACTACTACTACTACCACTACCACTAATTCTACTACTACTACTACTACTAATTCTAGTACTAATACTAATACTACTAATACTTGTATTAATACTTATACTACTACTACTAATTCCAATACTAATACTAATATCAATATTAATACTTATACTACTACTACTACAACGACGACGACGATAACGACTAATACTAATGCTAATACTAACATTAATACTATTACTAATACTTATACTACTATTAAAATAGTAATACTTCTAATACTAACACTAATAGTAGTATTAACACGACTACTAATACCTATATTAATACATATACTACTACTACTACTACGACTACTACTACTACTACTACTGCTAATAATAATAATAATAATAATACTAATAATAATAATGACGATGATGACAAAACATTCTATCCGCAACTACACCGTAATTGTGTTTAGTCTCCTTTACTAAAGGCAGTGGTCCTATACAGGTTATGGATTATAAGATTATAGCCTCTTATTCTCTACACAAAACCCCCAGATCACATACTGGACAACTGCAGCTTGTTTCATACGAAAAGCATTTTATTATAGTAGAACATGTAAAGGTGCATCACTGGTCAGTCAGGAGTGAAGTAGGCGCTGTGTCTTCTGGATCAGGAACGGCCTAATGCTACGAGTATCACTACAGTTCATATTCGATTAGTTTTGCTTCTTAAAATAGTTACAAGAATGAGCTGCCTGATGCTAAAGGGTCGAATTCCGTCTAAAAGACGACTGTTACACATAAGCACGCGCACACTCACGCCTTAATATCGCAGAGAGAGAGAGAGAGAGAGACAGGGAGACACAGAGAGAGAGAAAGAGAGAGAGAGAGAGAGAGAGAGAGAGAGAGATGTGCACTACTTTAGCGCAGTGTATGGAAGAGAGGTCGAGTGATAAACGTAAACGTGCTCACCTGGCGGCTGACGGAAGAGGGTAAGTGGTGTAGCTGGAGTTAAGACACTGTGTAGTTAATGAAATATCTCCAAATGGAAGTCAGGAGTGCACGCACCGATAAGCCCTGATGTGCTTTATATACCCAGGGAGCAAGTGCTCCTCTCCTGATTTTGCCCAAGAGCGTTTGCATAGCTGGCCAAGTGGCTCTGCCTGAGCTGCCTCGCCAGCATTGCACGATGTTTGTTTTCCCCCTGCAATGACGTGAGGCAAAATATTGGCCATATGTTCACGGGCAATAAATTGGTCAGAAGAGCAAACACGGCTGCCTCCTGACTGGGCTTTTAGCTGGCTCGAATTTAACTCATACTGTACCAATCGCCAAAGCTGTCATTTTCTATACTCTCAAATCGATTTGACCTTTTTAGTTTTTCTTTTAACTCTGCAATTGTTGCCCGTGCTTTAATTTAGACCACTAGTTATACCAATCAGTTCCCATAAAGGACTGGCCTGCTATATAAAGGGTTCTCTAATAAATCGCTCGGTTACCATGGGGCTGCACGTTCAAAAGAGCAGATGTGGCATGTTATTTGGGGGAAAGGCATCGTTTACTTAAGATTCTCCTGAATCACTTTTTGATATCCGAGGTCAGTGTGGTTTTACTCAGCCAAAAGTGATCTGGAGGGCAGCGTAGAGCTTGAACTCCCTCTCAGATCAAACTACCGGATAATACGAGACTCTACAATAACAGGCCGCTGGAGATGACACAACCTCACTGTAATGAGAGGAGTCCAAACGATTAATTAATTAGCCTACAAACAAATTACTACAATTGAATGAAGTGTATTCCCTTTTTAATACAGCAAAACTGTGTTAAAATGATAGAAATACTGAAGAATAATATTAAAATATTTATGCATGACGACATATTAAATTGTCATAGCGGTTGGTAAGTTGTTCCCACCGAAACATTTATGCTTACAGCCAAGCCCGCATGTCGTTTATCACAGTTCAGTAAAATGAACCGACAAACAATAAAGAATACAGTTCAGGATGAAAGTGTATATACGTGTGTGTGTGCGTGTGTGTTGTAAGGCTGCAGGCTTCCCTAAGGCAATAGGAATGGACGGGTAGAAAATGGAATCTGAAGTAGTACGAGATATTAAATAGAGGTCTTTTAAAAATTGCTAATAATAATAATAATAATAATAATAATAACAATAATAATAATAACAATAATAATAATAATTGCTTAGAGTAAGTGGTTTAGATAAAGGACTTCTCCTTATCACATGAACAATATCACATTCAGTTATTTATTTATTTATTTGGGCAATATCAGGTGAATGTGAATGCAGAATCAGGATAGGTGGAGAGTATAACCCAGGAGAACAACCTGAATCGATGAGTTTGCTGTGGGAAGCCTTAAATCCTACAATGATAATAATGGCGTTGCCAAGTAAAGCGGGCAAGCATCAATCAATGAGGAATACATTACTGATAGGTTTTGTGTGTCCCCACTTTGCTGATGAAAGACTGAGATTAGCCTGATGCTATCTCGCTTTTAAAGGGTGCTGCTAAGACCTGTGGAATACAAATAAATAAATTGGCCCTCATTACAGCCTTCAAATTCCACATTAACCTAAAGTAGCTGGTAAGATCTGCAATGTATTCATGCAGCTCCTAGTCAGTACAAAATCCTTTCCACTCACCCCAGCATGTGAATCCTCTTGTGCTGTGGGAGTTCCATTAAAGCCACTCAGAGGGCCAACTAAAAGACCTTCAGAATGAGGATGGGAAAGACAGACCCTTGCGGTCAAGCTATTAGAACTCATCCCTGCCCAAAGCCTGATGACTGAGACACTTCAGATGAGCTGGACGAGCACATAGAGCACATAAAGACACCAATGGCGTGCCATTCTTCAATCTATCAGTTCAAGTTTCGATATATCAGCCACTCAAAGAAGACACTCATGAGGAAGGAATGCTCCTCCATACACAAATGCAACTGAGAGCTTTGTGCATTCTCATCCAAGGGTGCACTCTGGGGAAAAAATGTTTAATTAACAGCCGGGCACCCCTGTACATTCTTAGTACGAAAAAGACTCCTGATCTGGCGGCTTGTTCTCTCTTTACTTTTTTTGGTAAGTGTGATGGCCACTGCTCTCGACTTAAAAGGCACCATTTTACTCCGCTCCCTGAAACACATTTCAAGAAATCTCTGCTTAATGGTGCCTTAAGATGTCAGGTCACATAAATAAGGATTCTGCAGCACATACAGAGACTAGAGGGATGATTCAAACAGAAAGGCTTGATTCTCCGTGAACCAGACAAAAGCAGTGGATTAAAAAGCGAGCCTGATGCTGGGGAGAAGCCTTGCTGGATGGGGCCAAGTCCAGAAAGGGCTCTCCATCTTCTTCATGCCAGTGAAACGGTCATGGAAATGCCTGCTAAAGTAGTGGTGCTTATCAAAGTATTTTCTTATTACAAGGAAGACTCTTTAGCACTTTAGTACTACTGACACTGCTAAAAAGATCATATGGCAATGGAATGCAATTTTAAAGACTGAGAAGTTAAATTATACACTAAAAGGTAAACTCTCAACCCAATGGCAAATAAAGGCAGTGTACTGTATTTTCTCCATAACTGCTACCAGTTAGCCACTCGTGTGAGCTTGGTTGGAAACACCAGAGCATTTCTTTATAAATAAAAATGGACAAAAACAAGAAAAGTGCATTTTTCAGTTTAATTTCTCTCCATAAACCTTTTTCTGTGAGATTGTGTCTAAGAAATTAAATAGCTCAGGAGCAACTTTAAACCATAAACCTCCAGACATTGTTATAGTAGCTGGAAGTCAAATTAGACTACTCTGAGCTGGTGAGAGAAGGTTTTCACAAGTAGTTTCAGAATTTCAGCATGATTTCTATGACTCCGAACATAGCTATACAGAGATCATCAAAAGAGGTCACATTCAACGAAATACAAGAGCTCAACAAAATACAAAAACTCCACCAGCTTTAGGGAGTTTTTCTTCACCCTTGTCATCATTGGCTTGCTCACTAGGGGTTCAGACCCGGACTCTGTGAAGCTGCATTGTGACAACATTGGTTGTAAAAAGCACTATATAAATAAAATTAGATTGAACTGACTACTACTGTACAATAGAGAGTACAATATGCTGCCCTTGTCTCTCATCAACGGAACAAAATAAAGTCAAAGATTTGGTCCAAGGTAACAGTATAGAGTTCTGCACTGAAGAGGCCTTTTTTGAGGATAGAGATGTAAGATGGGACATTTCTTTCAGAAAAACATATTAAAACTGACTGCTACTCAAAAGTAAGGAGCAGAAAAATAACCCAAATATCAATCTGCCACAACTGAACCATTTTGCTGATGACCTATTATTCAAAAGGGGAAAACCGCAAACATCTGGGTCAGGTTTAGTCACAGATTAGTTCTCCTGTAATCACCCCAAGGAGCTCACTGGCATTGTGGCATTCTAATAGTCATTTGAAAATCAAAACTAAAAGTCACTCAGCGTGTGTGTGCAAAGTACAAATAGCTCAAGTCAAACCAAAGAGGCTCAAATCAACCAAAAATCCAATACAAAAATTCAGTTCATTGATAAAGACCAGTCTGCAGTATTTTAGTTTCATTTTGCAGCATGCAGAGACATTTTTCTTTTAATGGTGTGTGTGGGAGGGGTGAGGACAACTGTACATACCCGTTTTCAACATGGTATCCTCTGTTGCAAGGACATTGCACTAAGCCAAGCAATCTTGGAAAGCCGATGATAAGACAGATCTGAAATATAAAAGGGAAAAAGAACAAGGCACAATTATCATGGTGTGCAAATGTCATCTTTGCATCATTCCTTTAAACCAGTTGACAGTATATCCTTGGCTTAATTTTCCTGTGTTCTTCTATTAGACATTTCTACAATAGAAACCATGAACAATAAGAATTCTGCAGCATGTTTCATGTCACCTTGCATGGTTTTCCAAATGATCGTTATGTCTGTAGTTTACCTGATAACAGGCTGTAAATCTGAAAAGTTGTTGTCCGTCCCTGCGTAGAGCTGCTGAAGTCTCTGGCATGGCTCTTTTTGCCACATCGCAGAGCTAATCAGTCCAGCCTTTGCCTGAGTGGCACTCGGCATGTTCACCGCTCCCCTCATACGGTGAAGCGGGCTGCAGCTTCCACAGACAGAGGAGTTCCAAACCATCTGCCAGGGCAGATCTCCCTTGCATACCCTCTCCAATCCTCCAGACTGTAAGCAGTTACTCTGACAGCTTGATATTAAATTCCATGTTGAAAGGCTGCCTAGAAATGCCATAGCTGTAGAAGTAATGATTCAGTACACTGCAACCTAAAAAGACAAAAGGAAAAGAATTGTGTTTCGGGTGGAAACTATTTTGCCCAAGAATTGTAGAAGTGGCTCAATAAGACAATGTTAAGTAGCTATCCTTCACACCATCAAAGTATAACAAGGGCTTACTCCACATTTCAAAAGCAGCTTTCATTCTGTTTTACTGGCATACGCTTCTGATGTACTTGAATTTATCAATCTTGTTTCAAAGTCTTTCCTAACAAAGGACTCAAATGCCTTGACAGTATTTAGATTTAAAAGATGCAACAAGTCCATCTAAACTTCCTTTCAAAAGATCATTTTTAGAGATACATCACTAATATTGGCGAACAATCATGCTAGTTTAAGAGAATACATGAGAGAGCTAATCTTGCACTGATCGAGAAGCTTGAGATAAAATTCTCTAATAATCCTCTTCTGGTAATCAACACTTGCTCTGTGTAGTTGCACTGAATGTGCAAAGAGCGAACAATTGACTTTAGGTTACAATATCTCTCCACTAGAGTTTTCCTCTGCAGAAAATGTTCTCCGAACTGGTACACTTTAAGGGAAGAGATCCCACTTGGTAATGCCTTAGGTAAAGTATCTGATATCATGACTTAAAAATGTTACGATTCATCATGGTGTGCACATATTATCCTATCTGCGGTATGTGTGCGTGTGTGTCTGTGTGTGGGCAGGTGTATTTGTGTATGTGCCTCAGCTTGGGTCTGCTTGTTAGGCAGCCAGAGTGTACTCTCTTTTGAATCGAGGGTGGGCTTGCGTTCTCCAGGTAGGAGGGCCATACAAAGGGAGGAGACCAGGGTATTAAGATGGTTGTAAGACTTACCTTGAACCAGACATCACCCCAGAAAGACACACATTACCCATCTGCTTTTTCTGAAGCCCTTTAATTAAAACATCCAAAATAAAAGCTGAGAAGAAGAGCAAGAAATTCAATGTGCCTTCTACAGATGGGCAGACACATTTCAGGATAATAGTGTAGTAAATATATTCTTTATACTGGGGCCTATGATGGCAATTAGCATGTTTTGTGAAGAGGTGAAAACTTTCCTCTAAAGCGGTCAAGACGACAATTTGTGATGATAGATGGAAGTCCATTTGTGAAGGTAATCAAATTTGCTGCCCATTCTTCAATACTGAAAGGGTGCTTTTATAGGGTGATATCAATTGGAGAATAAAATGCAAAGGACCTATGAAGAACTCATCTCAAGCAACCTTAATTGGCCATCTCCTTTTTTTGAAGCATATAAATACGACTCCACAATGAAGGCCAAATATCTCATCTAAATTTGCCATTCAGCATGCTGTAAAGCAAATTTAGATTCAATTAGCACAAAGAACAAGAATGCCAGAAAAAGCTTTTGGGCATTTAACTGCTTGACACAATCTAACCATGCAATAATATTTACAAAATTAACACTTACTATATGCTATGATCCTATAAGGTGTATCATGTAGATATTGTTTGAAAATGGCTATATATTGCAGAATTTTGATCCTTATTCCTTATTTTGTCTCTATAACTATACTTGATACACGGTCATAATGCAGATTTTTAAAGCCTGGAGAAAACCAGATTAAATATCATGTGAGTATGACTCTGATTTAGAAGCATTTGGATAAAAAAGATGCCAGGTGACTTGCAGAACTAAGTAAAAAAAAAAAGAAAGTAAAGAAAACTGCCACAATTTTTTGTCTGCATGTAAGTAGGCTGCAGGAGGAATCAGCAGTCACTGATACAAATGCATGTTTGTGCGCTACAGACCTTCTGGTTTTGATTAGTATCATTTTGTATTATTTTACTACACTCCTAACCTGGCAAAATAGAAGCAATATTATTTGCAATACTATTATGAGTTGAAAGCAAGCAAACAAGAATGCATCACAAAAAAGCTCGATATGGCAATGGCTCTGTATGCTGTGTGGTTGGCTAACCATCTTCACTCAAGATTTAATTTATTTTGCACATGCACAGTGGTCTTCCCCATAGACATGTGTGTACAATAAGCTCTTTCACATGGCTGTGCAGCATGACAAATTGCTCATCTACAAAGTAAGGTAACTCCCCACTGCTCACCTACTAAGCAAGGTAGCTCCTGCACTACTTGGTAACCATAGAGACATTTGCTGTGCCTCTCTTCTTTGCTGCCACCTAGTGGTTGTAACCTCATTGAGCACGGGGCCCATTACTAAGGCAAAGTACAGTAGAAGTACTAAATGCAGCACCATGTCTCCCAGGTAATTATTTCTTTTATTCACAGGCCACAAACGGACACATTCTCAATGGTTGTCATGTAATGGGCCATTATTTAAATAAATGGGGGTAATGACATGGGGTTGGTGACCCCCTTAGTGCGACGGGCCTCTCCATATGGGCACACCTGCCGAGACAAGGTAACGTTTATCACTGACTCCTTCTAGGGCAGCAAGAGAAAAGGGAGCCAAAATGGCAGCAAAGGTCAGGGCTGTAGGGCCATGTAGGGCCAGTCGCATCCCAAATTCAGCCATTTGCTAAAGCTACACTCTTGTGGTTGCCAGGCTACCGCCTAATAAACATGGCAAAGCATGGCATCAGAGAAAACAGAGGCAAGATATTGACTTTGAGATAAGTACCTCTTGAAATGTAACAGCACCATCACATCACATTCTAAACAACATTTTCAGAGGTGAACTTTGAATGGACCACAAGCTGGAGGGGAAAAAAAATCTTTGTATTTTGCAACTCTCTCAGACACCCACATTTGCATAGCAGTTAGGTTAGTTAAAGGCAATTAATTACTAATGTTTTAATTACAGCACATGAATAGGATAATATACTTCTTGCTGTTTTAGGTTTATTTCTCTAGTGCATGAGAGTGCATGTGCGCTTGATGCTGAGGCACTCTGACGTCTCTTTATTAAAGTAAACAAAAAGATAATTATATGTTCTCTTGCTAAACGTTGGTGTGGTGAGTACTTAGAAAGTCATTGTTGAAATGGTAACTGGAGAGTATATGGCTCTCCCTTCATCACTACTGTCTGCACTGGGACTGGTTCACTCTCTCTCTCTTCCCCTCTCTTTGATATGGTGTCAGGGGTCATGAAAATTGTTTTGCTGGCCCTTACAGCTGCTAATTGCATGTGACATGAAGGGATTTACACAGGAGGCTTGTTTGAGAAACAATATAGAAAAATATAGAGAGCATCTGATGGTGAGAATACATGATTTGCAGTGTAACCATATAAAGATGAAACATTGTAGTATTCACAGAAAGACCAATATAAGCACAATTAGCTTTGATTTTAGTTTTTGGTCCATAAACCTTTGCAGCGATTACCCAAATAAAAAAAGAAAAAAGTTAAAATGAGCAAAAATAATATACTGTCATATTTGATCTCTCCCATGCTCTCCTATGCACTGTTGTTTAGTACTGTTCTGTAAATTGCTGGAACATTCTCTGTACTGCAGTCTCTAAACTTTACCCACTGTGACACTTGATATTGCTATCATGCTCTGTCACGTATCACTTATTACCTCATTTTGAATGTTGTATAATATGTTCACACTTTTTTATTGTTTTAACTGTATTGTAATGTTGCACTATTAATTGTCTGTAGTCTGTGGAGAACCATTCAAGTAAGAATTTCATTGTATGTTGTACACTGTACTTTGTACATACGACAAAAAAAACTTTGAAACTTTGAAATTCCTCATAACTGATTTTGATGGGCAAGCTTCAGAATAATGAATGTTTTGTTCAACATAAAAGTGCTATTCATACACTACAATAAGTTATTTGTCTGTTTATGTTTAAAAAAGGTTTTTTTGGATAAGCATTTGAGCTGGTTGGATGATAGAGTTTTGGCCTTGCACTTGGAATCATTGTCTTGCTGAAAGGAAAGCTTTCTCCCAAGCTTCAGTTTCTAAGCAGGCTAAAGCAGGTTCTCTTGCAAGATTTTCCTGTATTTATAGTAATTATGTCAGTATCATAAGCCTCCCCACAGCGTGATACTACCACCACCATACTCCATTGTATGTTTGGAATTTTTGGGTGGCCTGAGCATTATTAGGTTTGCACCACACCAAGAATTGTGAATTGTGGCCAAAAATCTTTGTCTTGGTCTTATCTGATCATAAAATATTTCCCCACACACTCATACATTCCTGACTAACTTTTTTACAGCTTCTTTCTTGACACATTCCCATTTACATAGATCTGTAAGTACATCTCTTGCTATTGTGGACTGAGTACCTTTACTCCGCTTTAAGCCACTAAACTTTAAAGCTCCACCAAAAGGAATGCTTGGATTATCTAAGAGTTTTGCCTTACTCAGACACTGACTTTCATGACTAACTTTTTTACAGCTTCTTTCTTGACACATTCCCAATTACATAGATCTGTAAGTACATCTCTTGCTATTGTGGACTGAGTACCTTTACTCCGCTTTAAGCTTCTTTCTTGACACATTCCCATTTACATAGATCTGTAAGTACATCTCTTGCTATTGTGGACTGAGTACCTTTACTCCGCTTTAAGCCACTAAACTTTAAAGCTCCACCAAAAGGAATGCTTGGATTATCTAAGAGTTTTGCCTTACTCAGACACTGACTTTCATGACTAACTTTTTTACAGCTTCTTTCTTGACACATTCCCATTTACATAGATCTGTAAGTACATCTCTTGCTATTGTTGACTGAGTACCTTTACTCCGCTTTAAGCCACTAAACTTTAAAGCTCCACCAAAAGGAGTGCTTGGATTATCTAAGAGTTTTGCCTTACTCAGACACTGACTTTTAATAAAATGGTCTTTTCTAATGTCTAGGTTGTGTGGTTTCCATTTCCTGATTACTGATCCAACAGCACTCATTGGGAAATTCAAATATATATTATTTGCATAAAATTGTGTATAAATTATAAAATTATAATTTATATTTGAAAGACTTACGTAGTATGTCTTACTTTTCATCCTCATGCTTTTCCTTTAACACACTCACAGTCTAACCAAACATCTTTAAAGAGAGTGATTATTATTTAATGGTTCAATGACAGAAACCAATTGTCATTGCATTTTCGTAAGGGTTTCATTAGGGTTTCCATTTGTCCTTGGATCTTACAGAGCAGATGCTTTCATAATATATTTTAAGTATTATTGCAATGGTGTTCAGATTTTCAGAGAAACCCTTGCATGACTCACTACATGGTTAGATGCTTGATTGCTTGTTTAAGGTACATGCCTGGATTTTAAAGCAGGGCTGTGGTGAATTTCATGTATGAGCAACAGGGCTTAGAGTACTATAAGGCTGGCCAAGACTGATGAAGAGTTAGAAGACATTTTTCAAGAGGTTGTAACGAATCTTACAGTCTCTTGAAGCAGGGCTCTGCTGCTGATGACCTTCTAGAAAATTGAACAAACCAAACAAAGAGAAGCAGTAATAGTGCCATTAGTGAATTTTCATTTATTCATTTTACTACGAATGTTGTAAATAGTAAAAGGTGGAAAAGGTGGACACAACTACGGGAGATAGCTTTAGACCAGAACGAGCTTTAATGAACACAAGCAGGGAAAATGAGCTCACAGATCTCCAAACGAAACAAGCTTAACACAAGGCTTGTGCAGGGGCTGTTCCCGGAGGCCCTTCACTCCCTTGGGAACTCAAGCTCGAGAGACGGTGGTGTACTCGGCTGCTTATCCGAGTGTTCTAGATGCATTTAGGCTCACTCGCAATGGTGGCCAGTAGAGTTGCTCCACACTCCATGGAGCTGCTTGTGGTGAGAGCTCATCTTGGTGTATGAGCTTGATGACCGCACACCTTCTCTCCAGACTGACTGGCTTTTCTGGTGCGTAACACAGAGGGGCTCAACACAGACAACCAATCACGAGACAGAAACAATGAAGCTGTAACAAGGCTTTACTCACACACTCACACAGGACAGGTGGACACATAATCAGGTGCCTAGCAACCCAGCTAAGGAGCCAGTGAAGCACACAACCTACCGTGACATCACTGAGATGAGACAGGACGTGGGTATTACTAGTATTCTGGTGACGGGGGCCGCTGGGGGCGTGATCGAGGTGGCCCAGATGTGACAGTACCCCAACCTCAGAACCGGCTCCCGAGGGAGGGCGAGGGGAAACCCTGACCACACTTGGAGCCACACAGGGCCGGCCCCGGTGACCGGGCTGTTCCAATACTCTCAGCTGCCAGGGGGCGCCCCCCCAGTCGAGGAGCCAGCCGATCGCGATGGAACTCCTCCATGAGCTCCTGACTTAAGACGTCCCTGGCCGGAACCCAGCTCCTCTCCTCGGGGCCGTACCCCTCCCAGTCCACCAAGTACTGGAGGCGGCCCGCCCTCTCAACCTCAATCACTGCGGGGAGAGTGGGTTCCCCTTCATCCAGTGGGCCTGCTACGGCTGGTCTGAGGAGGGCAACATGAAACACAGGGAAAACATGCATGTGAGGGGGTAATTTAAGCTTATACGACACAGCGTTTACCTGACTCAGTATTTCAAAAGGACCTACGAACCTGGGGGTGAGTTTACGAGAGGGTAAACTTAACCTTAAGTCCTGGATGAAGAGCCAGACCTGATCACCTGTCAGGAACACTGGCACCTCCCTCCATCGCCGGTTGGCTAGTCTCTTGAACCGCCCTACCTCTCTGCTGATGGACGTGTGTGCCCTTTCCCACACCCGCTCTGCCCTGCGGTACCAGCTATCTACCTCTGGCACATCAGAAGGCTCTCGGTCCCAGGAACAGCAGAGGGGGCTGACGCCCAAGCACACACTCAAAGGGCATTAGGCCAGTAGCGGAGAGGCGCAATGAGTTCTGGGCGTACTCCACCCAGCCAAGGAACTCTGCCCAGTCATGCTGTCGCCTGTGGCAGTAAGTCCGGAGGAAACTATTCCCAATTCCTGCACTGACCGTTCAGCCTGACCGCTGGATTCTGGGTGGTAGCCCGAGGTCAGACTGACAGTAGTCCCCAGTTTCTTAAAGAAAGCTGCCCACACTCTGGACACAAACTGGGGACCTCGGTCGGACAGGATGTCCTCCGGGAGGCCATAGGGCAAGAACACGGCTTGGAAGAGCGCCTCGGCCACTTCTAGGGCGGTGGGTAAGGAACGGAATAGCAGGAACCGGACCCCCTTCGAGAAACGGTCCACGATCACCAGAACCACTTTCTATCCTTTTGAAGCCGTGAGGTCCATGAGAAAGTCGACTGCTATGTGCGACCACGGCCTCCGCGGCACCTGGAGGGGCAGCAATTTCCCGGTAGGCAACTGACAGGGGGTCTTGGACACGGCGCAGATGGAACAGGACTTTACAGTACTCTCCACGTCTGCCCGGAGTGAAGGCCACCAATACTTGCGGGAGAGCACCTCGGTGGTTCGGTGGATTCCCACCTGCCCTGTAACTAGTGTGGTATGTCCCCATTCTATAACTTTACTCTTCAACGCTTCAGGCACGAACACTCTATCGGCTGGACAAGACTGAGGTATGGAGTTTTGCGCTTTAGTGCGCGTAATCTCTGTATCTAGGTCCCAGCTAATATGGGCTAGGATGAGACCTGAGGGGATAATGGTTTCGAGCATCTTTTGGTCCTCCAGCGCAGGGAAGCGACGCGAAAGGACGTCTGCTTTCCCGTTCCGAGACCCAGGGCGATATGTGATCCCGAAATTAAACCTACTAAATAACAGAGTCCACCAAGCCTGTCGAGGGCACAACCGCTTTGCCTGCCAGATGAACTCCAGGTTATGGTGGTCGGTGAACACCACTTAGGGGTGTCTAGCTTCCTCAAGCCAGTGGTGCCACTCCTCTAACGCTGCCTTGACCGCCAGCAGTTCATGGTTTGCGATATCATAATTTCGCTCCACACTGGTCAGCTTCCTGGAGAAGAAGGCGCACGGATGGAGTTTCTCAGGCGAGCCATGGCTTTGGGACAGCATCGCACCTAACCCGACCTCAGAGGCAGATTTTGCTGGGTCCGGCAGTTTTAACACCGGAGCAGTGGTAATTAGTGTCTTTATCTTAACAAAGGCCATTCTTGTGGCTGGCGTGCTCTGGAGCCTCTTGGGCTTGCCTTTTAACAGGTCAGTCAGTGGTGCCGTCACAGTACTAAAGCCTCTGATAAACCGTCAATAGAAATTGGCAAAGCCTAGGAACCTCTGTAATTCCTTGACTGTCGCGGGCTCTGGCCACTCGGTCACCGCCTTGACCTTCCCGTCGTCCATCCCCACACCCCCAGGCCAATCCTATAGCCGAGAAATGAGAGCTCCATGATGTGGAACTCGCATTTCTCTGCCTTAACATACAACCCGTGCTGCAGCAGGCGACGAAGGGCCCTACGGATGTGTATTACATGCTCGGATAAGTTTTTTGAATAAATCAAGATGTCGTCTAAGTAGATGACAATGAAACGCTGTAACATGTCTCTGAATATGTTGTTCATGATTGCTTGAAAAAAGGACAGAGTGTTCGCTAAACCGTATGGTATTACAGAATAGTGGTAGTAGCCGGACATTGTACTTAAAGCAGTCTTCCATTCATCGCCTGCCCTAATGCACATGAGGTTGTATGCGCTCCGCAGGTCAAGGCCGATCCCCTTGGTTTTGGCCTCGGAGAGTGGATAGACCCTTGATCGAAGTGGAGTAGCACCCGGCAGGAGGTCAATCGTGCAGTCCCACGGCCGGTGTGGAGGAAGACGGGTGGCCTTAGACGCGCTAAAGACCTCGGCGAGGTCTCTATATGGTGCTGGAATAACTACGGTGGTTTTAGCTAGAGGACTCTCTATGGAGGTAGTCCTGAGATACGAGATACAGTTTTTCTGGCAATAAGACAATCACTGTTTAATGCGGGCTTCCTGCCAATCTATGTAGGGGTTAAGTAAGTTCAGCCAAAGAAGCCCTATGACTAAAACGGGTTCTTTATGCTCGAGCACCCGGAACTCGATCTTTTCGTGGAGCTTGGGCCCAATACTAAAGCTCAACGACTACGTGGTGTGGGTGATGGCTTGCCCTGACACTAAGCGCCCGTCTAAGGCTCTCACAGGTATGGGGGCTGACAATTTCTCCACCGGGAGGGAGAGAGATGATACAAGGGCTGTGGACATGAAGTTGCCAGCCGATCTGGAATCTACAAAGGCAGAAACAGAAAAACACACATTAGAGATATGCAGTTGAACAGGGACGGTGAATTGTGTGGTGGGCACGGGTGCCAGTGTAGAAGGCTGAGGCGTCCACTTGGTTTGAGGTTTGAGAAGGTGGCACGAAGATGCCCACTGCCCCCACAGTACAGACAGAGGCCCCCCTGGATTCTGCGTCTCCTCACTTGAGGGGTTAACTTGGCCATGCCTAGCTGCATGGGATCCGCGGGACTCTCTTCTCCCACAGGTGATGAAAGTCTTGGGGCTTCAACACGAGGCGTGACACTTTTGGTGCTCGGAAAAGGAGATTTTCCCCGTCAGTGTTGGTCCAACTTGATGGTCAGGGCTATTAGTTGATCTAACGACATCCCCTCGTCTCTGCACGTGAGCTCCATCTGCAGCTCAGTATTCATCCCCTTATAGTATACTGTAATGAGTGCTGGCTCGTTCCAGCCGCTGTCTGCAACGTGGATTCTAAAGTTGATGGAGTAGTCTGCAGCTGTGCTGCTCCTTTGTCTTAACTGCAGGAGGTGTGTGCTGGTAGTCTTCCCCTGATTGGGATAATTGAATACAGCTTTGAATTGTTTCATAAACTCTAAATAGTCTTGAATGACTGCGCCGCCCCCCCCCCCTCCCATCCAGAGGGCCGTGGCCCAGTTTTGGGTGCGCCCCGTGAGACGTTGAATCATCACGGTTCCTTCTGCGCAGGTATCATGTCTGGGTACTCTGCAAAATACAGTTCACAAGCTAAGAGAGAATTTTGACAAGCTGCTGGATCCCCCCCCATACCTCTCTGGCAGTGATGCGTGCCGTGGTTTCTTGGCACACATAGTGGTCACTTGTGTAGGTGCCGGTGGGGGCGTGACGTGCATCATATGCACCAGTTGGACGACCACTGTCATCAGCTGCTCCAACTGCGATTGATGGAACGCCATGCTCTGTTGGAGCTGCCCCTGGTCACTGGGCAGGGGGACTCCCACTGCATCCATGTATGCGGTGCGGTCATCTGTCATGCCGGGCGTGCAACTTGGACACAACTGCAGGAGACAGCTTTAGACCAGAATGAGCTTTAATGAACGCAAGCAGGGAAAATGAACTCACAGACCTCCAAACGAAATAGGGTTAACACAAGACTGGTGTAGGGGCTGTTCCCGGAGGTCCTTCATTCCCTTGGGAACCCAAGCTCGAGAGAGGGGGGTGTACTTGGCTGCTTATCCGAGTGTTCTAGATGCATTTAGGCTCACTCACAGTGGTGGCCAGTAGAGTTGCTCCACGCTCCATGGAGCTGCTTGTGGTGAGAGCTTCTCACTTAATCACGCCTGCAGAGACAAGGAGGGAGACACAGAGAAAAGGCAGACAGTCACTGACACACGTGAGTGCATAAAGGAAGCCTCAGCCTCACACTGGTCTCTCCTGTTCTGGTCCGCTTTTCAACTGCCACTTGGAGTGCGTCTGGTAGGAGTAGTGAGCTGGAAATGCACAGGCACGAGTCCGTGTTTCAGTCTCTAGCAGCGCAGGCATTAGATATCTTTAACAAAGGTAACAAACCCGAGTAGGAGCTTGGTGTATGAGCTTGGTGACCGCACACCTTCTCTCCGGACCGTCTGTCTTTTCTGCTGTGTAGCACAGAGGGGCTCAACACAGACAACCAATCACAAGACAGAAACAATGAAGCTGTAACAAGGCTTTACTCACACACTCACACAGGACAGGTGGACAC
>JBBPCZ010000001.1:35336163-35351419 GCA_037974445.1 Brycinus macrolepidotus
GGTGGACACGTAATCAGGTGCCTAGCAACCCAGCTAACGAGCCAGTGAAGCTCCAAGCTTCCACACCTGGGTTGCCTGGAAACTGGACACACAAACACGACCTACCGTGACATCACTGAGACGAGACAGGATATGGGTATTATTAGTATTCTGCCGATGGAGGAAGCTGGGGGCGCGATCGAGGTGGCCCAGACGTGAAACTAGGAAGCATGAGAGCCTGTCTGCTGCTGCATCTGTTTGAGACACTTGTCACACAATGCTGTTGAAAGCTCCAGCAGTACATCTTGTTATTTTCTATGTGAAGGCATGAGTGTATCCTTAAATTTCATATGTTGCTCCAATATTTATCCATCCAAAGGATCATAGTATCCTTTACACCATTTACCAACTGGCTTCTTGTAAGACTGCCCATTTAAAATGGACAGATTTTTTCTAAGGACTCTAAACAGCGGTCATATTATCAGTCTGGTCACTCAGTAAATTTCACATAAACTAAATAAACAACAGTCTGCTGAATAGTAAAGCAATGATCTGACATGTCTAACACACTAGCATTTTTTGTCATATTTCTTTGATTGCACATCCAGATAATTGAAACTGAACGGTATACATTACTCCTCACCGGTGGTGGCCATGGGTAATTTAGGATGTAATTGCATGTTTATTGTTAACATGTAGACTACTGATTCAGTGGAATGCAAGCTTGTGATTAATGTTATTGGTCGGCTTGTGAAATGTTGCTTAGTGTGAAAAATACAATTAATTTGCTCCAAAATAAACTGTCAACATAATGAGAATATGCCACACCAGACTTTTTGATAATGTTTGATTTCTCTTATCAAATATTATTGAACTTTAACTTAGAACTTGGGTGTGGTAGCAGCAGAAGAACAGAAGACATGATTCACCCAAAATAAATTCAGCTAATAACAATCGCTACTATTATATATACCTATATACATAGTACAAAGACATCAGTGCACAAAGAAGAGAATGTGCAGAAGACAACATTAATTGAAACATATTCTATGACAACTACTTGTGGAACTAAATATGTTATTTAAGAATATACAAGTGTGTGTGTTTGTGTGTGTGTGTGTGTGTGTGTGTGTGTGTGTGTGTGTGTGTGTACATGCAGTGACAATGGTGCATTTGAAGAAGAAAAGGCAAAGGGGGTGTAAGGTATTGACAGGGTTCATAAGTTGGTGGCCCAACTGAATCTTTCCCACAGCTAGCCAACACAGCTATCACCTGGTCCAGGGGCCAGTGAATGGAGCGTGGTGATGTCACCAGCAGGGTGTACTGATTGACCGAAAAGATGCAATTAAGGGGACGAAAACACACAAAGTAAAAGCTGTGTACATAAAGAGAAGGTCTGAACAATAGGCAGGGCAAGGCCCATTCAGGACCCCAGTCCTCAAGCACTGGCCAGGGGTCTTCTACAAGGACTGAGAGGGGTTCTTGAGAGGGGGTTGTGGGTGGGGTGAGGAAGGTTTGTGTTGGAAGAGGAGTGTGAGTGTCCAGGAAAGAGGACGCTGGGTGTTGCTAGGATGTAGCCGAGTGGCCATGAAGAGCCCAACTCTTGTTCTATGCAACAATCGAGATGTCAAGCAATTATTTTGGATGGCTCAAGGATGGCTGATGGGGTTGCTAGATGCTGTCTCTTCACATAGAACAGCTAATATGCCAGCAGACAACATTAAACAGATAACATTCTTAACTCAAAGTTATTTTTTCACACAATGTAAAAGGCAGCCAGAAATTTCAAATGATTCAAAAATTTTCAATGGACTAATTTTGCAAGTGTTGGTGCATCTTAACAAAGTCCATGATCAAATGGATCTCTGTTCAACAGCAAGGAAATTATTTATGACAGACATTCAAGTCATGGTCTAACAATGACAATCTAAGCTTAAGTGTCAACCCTGCTCTGAAGCAACAGTTCTTTAATACCCCTCACCTTTCTCTGCAATAATTGCCTTTTAACCGCCACCTGGCATTCATAGCTCTGAGGAACAGGACATTTTCAACCTCTGGTTGTCTGTCTTTAATCTGCCCTTCTTCAGGACTACATAGGGTCTCCTTCACTTCAGGTTGGGTCACTCACCTTACACATCCCCTCTATCCATCCAGATCCAACCACTGGCTCAAGCTCACAATGCTGTCATCGTAATCTGCCGCCCAGGTGTCACGGAAAAAAGTGGCCTCCACTCTTGTTTCTTCATCAAACGGCTCTGCATTAGCATTTTCTCATTAGACAGACACTTTTATCATTCAAATTTGTAGATTATCACTTGTACTACCGATGAACATAGGTTGCCCTTGACAACAAAACAGTAGGGAGTGAGGTACGCAGGACTCTATACAGAACTGAAGCCACTTCATGTGATCCAGTACCAAACGCTTGATTGTTTTGTACATTTTCAGAAATAAAGGTTCCTACATGGATCAAACCTTACAGTTCTAGGCAAATTCTTTAATTCTTTAAACTTTAAAAAAGGTACTCGACAGTCACACTCATTTTGAAAAATTAATTTCCAAAGAACTCTTTATAGCACCCTTATTATAAAGGCAGACAATGTTTGATACAATGAAAGAAGCAGACCCAGGAGGCTTATTACATGCAGCATGTGAATGTATTGGTGTTTGGTTCATTTAATCATTAAGTTTGCATTAAGCTTCAAACACAGTGCAAACACTCAGTATTCCATTTATTTGGCAGCTGTTAAGAATGCTTTATATATATGTATATATATGTGTGTGTGTGTGTGTGTGTGTGTGTGTATGTGTGTGTGTGACATATGGAGGTACAACACCAAAACCAGCAAAATGGTAAACTCTATAACCAAAACCTGAAAACCTCATAGCTCAGTACACAGCGTGGGATCAAAACCCAGCAGCAGAGAATGCTGTGACAAGCACAGAGGAAAAGCCCAGCAGTTGATGGATGGCTTGGTGGAAATCGCCATCTCATTAAAACACATGAACGGGGCCCAGTCTTCACACACAGTCATACATCAAGAGGGGCTGTAGAAGGGAGGAACTTCTAGCTCTTGCTTTACTTAAAGCAAATGATGTAGTGTATTTCTCAAATGTGTATATTTTTTTCGTTGTTGATCTGCACACTTTTTTTATTAAGCAGGAATAATCACTTCAAAATGAATAGCACATTATTAAGCCTTCTAGTGGCTCTTAGGGGATTTTTATCAGGGCTTTGTATCAGCGTGCAATTCATCTCCAGCCATTCTTCACTGGGAATATGTTTTATATGAGACCCCATTTATCATCCCCTGTCAGCTCTTAAACGCAGCATTATTCGCTCTAGAGTTATAAATTGGAATCATTAAACAGTTTTTCATTTAATCTGATGCAATAACGGCCTCGCCTTTATTGGCGTGTGAAAAGAAAATAGTAAATACAATTGTCCGTCAAGATGAGCCGAGATAGCGCCTGCTCCCTCGCTTTGCCGCCCGTGTGCGACTGAAATGAAATTAGGAGGCGCAGAAAGTGGGATCTATGTCAGGAGATTTGCTTGACTTTCAGCGTGGAGGGGACGCGAGAAGCAGGGCGAACCCCGTCACCAACACACGACTTACAGGCCATTTTTTGCACCGACTGAGTTGCATCCATCAGATGAATCTTTTCAAGCTCGAGAGATGGATTTAACACGCAACCACAATGGAACCGCACAAAGCCTGCCATCAGTGAACTCAATTAGACAGGCAACAAAACTGTCTTGTAGTCGGATGGACCCCTGTCCCAAAAGCACTGACCTAATACGCAACAGAGCACCAGAAAATGTAAAGAACTGGAAATAGCTGGACAGATCTGCGCCCCCAGGCACCGACCCTTAATAGAATGTCCTCCGAGCTGCTGAAGTTCAGTATATCTTCAGCGTGTCCTGTGAAAATTCATCTGAAGCGTTTTATGCCTTTCATGGCGACCTATTGGAGATTTCCATCAACTTCTCACACAGCTTCCCACCAAAGACCTCAACAGGTCCTAAACGTCCAGAACACGGCACTTTCCAAACCCTGCATTAAGCCCCCCATGACGCAAGAAAGACTGGGGTAAAAAGATTTGTTTTTTGTCACCAGTTCTGAAAAGTATCTGCGTTTCTGAATTCGACCTCATTTTCGTAACTGACCAAGCTCAACTCAGCTCCTGCAGCAGTTTTCCTTCCTGCTTACTGGAAAGAATGAGGAAAGACCGCCACCTTCTGGCTAAACCGTTCATCTTCAAGAGGCGTCAAATTATAGGGACCAAGGGGAAAGGTTTTGGGTCCTATACGATAGCACGCAAGCGTGTCTACCGCACCCTATTTAATCGTTTTAGAGTTTTGGACAGCCCTTGGTAGCACATCACCTGTATCTTTAATCAACTCGTTTACTCTAGGTTTAAGAGTCAAAAGCTGCATTCTGCAGGGTTCCTTAGCAGAACTGCTAAATAAGATAAGATAAGAAAGAACTTCATTTATCCCTTTATTTATCATTAACATGGTCAGTGCAACAAGAAAGAATAAAAGATAAAAAACAATAGAAAACATAAAAAGATAGACAATAAACAACACAATAAAAAGAACATAAGTGTAACGAATAACAGTGTGACACTGACATTGCTGTGTGTAAAGATTCAGAGTGCTGCACCAGCAGATCAGTAGTGCAAAATGGCTTAATGAGATGGTTATGAGATTAACCATACAAACAGAGCACAGGATGTGGGTTAGGGGAACTGCATTTGATTAAAAACCTTCATCCTGAACGCCCTGCAATGTCGTCATCAAACATAAAGCCAGAGATTTGAACTGTCTGTTGAGTAAACCTTCTGCAACCTCCTGTGAAATAGTAAACTATTGTGCACCTCTCTTTACACAGTTTGGGGCTCCATTCCAAAGGAGCCTCATTCCTTATGTTTTGGAATAATTCTTAAAATGCCCACTGTGCAGGGAACTAATAAAGGGCAATGAGTCTTCTGATTAAGGTTCAAAGGAGCGTCAGTGATTGTCTTTGTGCCTTTCATTTAAAGAGATACTTCAGCCAATGAATCTGAAAAGTGAAAAAAAAGAAAATAAAATAAGATCAGTGTGTTATATAAGCTCTCTTTCTTGTGTTAACTGCCTGTGTGTGTGTGTGTGTGCACAAGCAGCACAAATAGAATGAACTTTAACATAATATAATATAATATAATATAATATAATATAATATAATATACAACAACAACAACAACAACAACCACATATTATTATTGTTGTTGTTGTTGTTGTTGTTGTTGTTGTTTTTGTTGTTGTTGTTGTTGTTAAATTTACTTTTTTTGGGTTGTCAGTGAAATTAACAAAAGCACTCCTTAAAAATATTCTTAATGAACGAATGGCTTTCATTCATACCTCTAAATATCTGTGATTAAAGTTCTTTTTAATCCACCAGTAGTTGGCAGTGCTGCTTTATGAGAAGAGCAATGAACACACTTGGATTCCCTGACTGAGCTTCATTTACTCTGTACCTGGAATAGCGTTAATTATAATTATTATGAGTCAATAAAATAAGTTATTATATTGACTTTTAAATTGCTAGATATAAATAAAAATATGATTCAAGATCAAATTTATTCTGAAAATTCAGCAGGTGCAAAAGGAAGTCGAATGACTTAAGAATCTTGTGTAGGTATTACTAGAGAAATTAATAGAAAAGTAATAGAGAATTGCATATGTGTAAACTTTCCTGGTGCTCAGGTTCATTACTTTTGACATCATTCCACTTGCAGAGGATACCTTTGTTTTTCAAAATGTCATGAAAATGCTACTTCCATTCCTGTCCAGAAGGTGGTGTATTTCTTATAGAACACGTTGAACCGGTAAAACAACGTTCTACATCAGTTTATTCATAGGTGATATGTAAATGCACATTAATGTTATACGTTCAATTACTTTTACAAAAAATACAAATTTGGACCATTTAACCTTGTGTTAAGCTATTACATTTATGAATGTGCCATAGGATGTGTATACCCAGATCAGCCGTAACATTAAAAACACCTGCCTAAAATTGAGTAGGTCCCCCTCCTGTGGCCAAAACAGTTTTGACCCGTGGCATGAACTCTGTCAGACTTTGGAAGGTGAGCTGTTGGATCTGGCACCAAGACGTTAGAAGCAGATCTTTTGCACCCATTGAGTTGGGAGGTGGGACCTCCTTGGACTGGACCAGTTAGATGCTCAATCAGATTGAGATCTGGGAAATTGGGAGGCCAAGTCAACACCTTGAGCTCTTTGTCATGTTCCTCAAACAGTTCCTGAACAATTTTTGCACTTGTGCATTATCCTGCTGAAAGAGACCGCTGCCTTGTGGGAATATTGTTACCATGGTGGTGTACTTGGTCTGCAACAATGTTTGGTAGGTGGGACTACAAAACATCAAAGTAACATTCAAACGAATGCCTGGAACCAAGGTTTTCCAGTAGAATTTTGGCCATAGCTTCACACTGCCTCCAACAGCTAACAGCTTCTTCCCATATTGCATCCCAGTGCCATCTCTTTCCCATGTAAGTGACGTGCATGCACATGACCCTGTCGCCAGTTCACGGTTGTTTCCTTGGACCACTTTTGTTTAGTACTAACCTCCGGGAACACTCCACCAGACCTGCTGATTTGGACAGGCTCTGACACACTCGTCAAGCCATCACAATTTGGCCCATGTCAAAGTCACTCAGATCTTTACACTTGTCTATTTTTCCTAGTTGAAACACATAAACCTCAAAACCTGACTCTTCACTTGTTGCCTAATGTATCCCACCCCTTATCGGGTGCAATTGTAAAGTTTTTCACAATTCACTTCATCTGTCAGTAGTTTTAATGTTATGGCTGATCAGTGTGTATATCTGTGTATACCTTCTCATGCAGATCAGAACTTTCTGTTTTTCAGAACACAAGTGAGTTTAACTTTGAATATGACAGAACAGACAAATGTCCACCTCAGAGTCACTGAAAACAGTCCTAAACAATGTAACAGAAAATAAAAGTAAAAAGCTTTATAGAAATCCAAGATGACCTTCTATGAAATATTTTTGGAATGTTCACTTTTCACAGTAGCTTGCTTAGAGCATAATTCTACAGCTATGTCATATTTTAGTTTAGTTCATCTTATCACCAACTCCTCATTTTCCACGTGAGCACTTGATATGCCTGAGGCTACCATGCCGAGAATCGAGGGGGGCTCTCTGGTGCCCTGCTACTCCAACTAACATTCTAACTTTAACTGTACTGGGACCAGCAAATGAAAACTAATGACCATCAAGATTTAAGGTTCATTTCAGATGTGAAAGTTCTTTTTCCTCATAATGGACAAGTAAATAGTGCATTATAGTTAGTACAAGCTTTCTTTATGTATTTAATCAAATGCATTTAAAGTTTTAACATTCAGTCTTAAATGCATTTATTAACTTGTTGAAAAATAAAAACTGAATGAAATGTGCCCTCAACAGACTTGCTTAAGCTTGTTTTGGATCTAATCCAAGGGAAAAAGAAAGCAAGGGGAAAGAAAGGCTACTGATACAATGAA
Source organism: Brycinus macrolepidotus (assembly GCA_037974445.1). NCBI lineage: Eukaryota > Metazoa > Chordata > Actinopteri > Characiformes > Alestidae > Brycinus > Brycinus macrolepidotus. The sequence continues at coordinate 35,343,714 of JBBPCZ010000001.1, forward strand.
TCATCTTCAGAGCAGCACAGACAGTGACATTCACTCCTAACTTCAAGTCAAACATGTTACCTTGAGAATGCTAATAATGTCATGCTTGATTTAGCCTGGGCCTCCAGACAGCATGTATTGCTTTCAACCTGTTAAGCAAGTTGTATAAGAACTCCATCCACACTTTAAGCTTTAACACCTACAGAATTCCTGCAAAATGTGAGATTATTACAGCAATGAAAAGAAACAGAAACCAAAAAGAGTATGCAAATAAGCATGCAAAAGTCGAGACAATTATATAAGCTTGTATTTATAATCTTGCAAAATTTGAAATAATTACCGTATCCAACAGGTAGTCCATACCATCATGGTATGTAATGATAAAAACATGTGAATGTGAAGATATTGTATGTAGCACCATTAAAGTTTCAAAATACATAATTCACTTTACAGTCCATATCATCCATATATGAAACTATGTTGCTTAAATAGCCCATTTTTAATTCATTCATTTTGTGAGGTGACAAAAATCCATCAATTTACATACATCCATACATTCAGCATGAATTAGTTTAGTTCCAACCTATCACACTGAAGTTACAAGGACTGCTTCAGCCTGCAATTCTTTGAATGAGACACAATACAGTACAGCCAATCAGAAAACAGATTATTCACATATGTTTGGCACAGGAATGAAGGCTGTTTAATTCCAAGGGACAATAAGAGGTTACACCATGGCCGTGCAGAAATTAAGTAATACTATTTTTGACACATAAAATCACACAAATGTCAAACGTCAAAACTGACTTAATATTTAAAAAAAATGAACATGACATGGGCTCTTTATAGAGTTAAACGGTAGGCTGTTCTAAATAAAAATTCCTCCATACACAAGAGACCTAACTTTTCTGCAGATCTAAAGACAACAAACAATCAGCTGCAACTACTAATCTTTAATGTGTATTTCTGAGGTGTATAAGCTGCATTTCTACATGTGTTGAAGTGCAGGAGAGTTCTAGGTAAACCAGACTGGCTGTGAATATGTAGAAACATGAGGACTCTTATAAAGAAAGAGTTCTTGGCTTGAACATATGGTTCTAGGAAAAGCCCTTAATGAATATGTAATTTTTACATTATGAGTCGGTTTCTTGGACCGAGATTAAGCCTAATCATAGCTTATATTTTGCTTTTACAAAATCCAGTGAATTTTGAGCTAGGTTCACACATCTCACCTACTAAAATGCTTATTAAATGAATCATCACTAAAAGATTTTTAAAGAATGTCATTAGTCTGTGTCGTTACTGCACAGAACTTTTTTTGGCACCTTTATTTTGAAGAGTGTAGTCTTGCATAGTCTAGTTTAGCTCAAGCAGTTTAGTTTAGTACTAGCTCTTGTGCAGCCTCAGATGTTTTTACATAAAATCAGGCTTTTTCTTGGGCTTTATATGGAGACAACAGAGCGGACATTTATCCTTCAAATCTTAAGTCAGAGCAATTCTTTTATAGTTGCTCACTCCAGATTGCACTAAAACTAACATTTTTCCAGGCGAAACTGTAGAAGAAACTACAGAAGCAATGTCATTAACAGACTGATTACGTACTAAGGATGTAGATAAAACAACTGTGTAGTAACATCAGTGATTTGTAAGAAGCAGCACAGCCTTAGCTGTTCACCAAACATCAAAAGCCATTTGATAAGATTATCCAAGTGTCAGAAGTCTTTGATGAGCTGAGGATGGGGTAAGACTGCACACTGCATCATAGTTATTCATGGCCTACAGAGGGAACTGTGAGAAACCCATCATCAGTGTAACGGGAAAAAATAATTCCTAATGCAATAGTGCTGAGCATTTAGCAGTGATCTAGTCCCTTGAAGTTTACAAGTGGCTGAGACCAAGATTCCTTGTCTAAGGCCCGCTCTTAGTGTTGCTTAAGGAAGTGAAAATGGATGGAAAGAATGTTCTTGACAAAGAGTTAATTTACCTTAAATCTCTTTCAACAACAAGACATCAAAACTGCACTTAAAAAACAGAATTCCAGAGTAACAGCTATGGGTTCAAACAGATCAGATTTAGTTTTATTTAAAAAGCTTGCCTGGACAACACTAATTGGACCGAACATTAAAATGCTGAGGTACCTCGGCAGCAAGAGATCCGCTTTTTATATTGTAATGGATGAGACTGCAGTGGAGACTAACCTCATGCCTTCTGCAAACCCGGGGGGTTGATGCTTGTATCAATACTTTTGACTCTTTTGATTTTTAAAAACAGTATGTAACAGCATGTTTTATCATTTTGCATATGTCATATATACAGTATTGCACATCTTAACCTGCAGAAACCTAATATGACAGGAATTCTCCTTAAAACAGCATATAACTTGCATAATAAAAGTATAAAACTATTTACAAAGTACTTTCATAGCATTATCCCTCTTGCAAAACTGCTTTAGGATCCTGAAAGCTGGCCAGTATGCCTGGCATTGCTAGCCAACTACCATTTGGATATGTTGTGATAATCTGGATCTGCAACAGTTTAGCCTACTTGGAGACTGTTGCCAGTCTCTACTCCATGTTTATGTGAAGGACTTTGTGTGCAAAACAATGAGAAAAATGTGTCTTTCTCACTAAAAAATAAATCAGCATAGTCTCCTATCTGTCATAAATTTTCTGTGGATGGATAGTATTAGTAGTGACAGGGAACCAAGGTAATGATAACATATATCAAAAGCACCATTACAGATTGTGCTCACAGCACACACTATCCTTAGGAGTGGTGGGTTATGCGATGCTGTTAACATAAATTAATGCTCACTATGCTACTTTAATGTGTGTTGTCTAAAATGGTGTCAGGGATTTCAAGAAATGACTTTACATAGCTAAGCAGCTAAACACAAACTAAACACAATGAAGCAGTGGAAATGTGTTCTCTGTAGTGATGAGTCTAGGTTTAACTGATGCCAGCATACTGCCATCTCCTGGAATGCATAGTTTCAGCAGTAAAGTTTAGTGGAGGTGGTATAATGTTCTGGGGCTGTTTTTCAGGGTTCATATTAGCCCTCTTAGTTCCAGTGAAGGGTAATGTTAATGTTTCGATATGAGACATTTTACACAATTATACGCTTCGAACTTTGTCACTACAAATCACAAATGGTCTATTGACTGAACTGGCACAAATTGCCACAGATACACCAAAATCATATAGTGTCACGTCTGGTCCGTCTCGGTCACGCCCCCAAGGGAGTCCCTCAACTGAGTATTAAGGACCAGCCCTGGATACAAAGTACTACGTCATGTGTCTGTCGCATGTTTGGTCTCCACGTGCATAGCAGCCAGCTGTTAGCTCTTAGCTCATTAGCTGGTGGCTAGGCACCTGGAAACGAGTCTACCTGTGTAAGGTTCTGGTTAAAGATGTCTCGTTTATTAGTTAATAGTTCTGGTTGTGTGGTTGGTTGTCTATGTGTCTGTGTCAGCTTATAGCCACGCCGATTCAGAGAATCAGTGCGTGGTCACCCCCAGCTCTGCCTAAAACATGCTGGGTTTGTGCAATTCATGTTGAAGTGTGCTTATGCCTATGTGTTTGTTTCAGTCAGCCGAAGCCCACTGAGATTTCTGGAACACCTTCTCTGAGGACTGTTTCCCTAGTGGCAGTAGGGGAGCCTTCCCATGCAAGTGGCTTCGGCTCTTGGACTGGTTATCAGGCTTTCTGTGCTTCGCTCTACAGTTTGTCACGGCTGGGTGTCCTCTCTCACAACCAGCAAACGCTCTCAACAACAGCAGGTGCTCTGCTAAGCACTAACACTCCTAGTGGCAGTAGGAGCGGGTTCGAGCCCAGGACTACTCATCTCAAACATTCAAAGTGCTCATCCGTCTTCCGTGCTTCGAGTTTACAGACTATGGACCTTGACCGATTCACTACGGTATAATAGTGAGAGCTTAAAGACGAGCCAGATGGCTCCAAACAGTATCATGGCCGAGTAGCCGTTCGTTATGCTATGCTATGCTGGGCTATGTTTATGTAAGGTTTCTGTTTAACCCTTTTGCTACTACTAAGTTCCAGGTCTTATGTTTTGAGAGCTCGCTGAGCTCACTTTGAGTCCTTGTTTCATTAAAGAACTTGTGAGAATCTTCCAAAGGTTTCCTGCAGTCTGTCCGTTCTGAGCACGCCCAACATGACATATAGAAAGACTTCCTAGAAGAGCCAGGGCTGTTATAGCCACTAAGGAGGGAAACAAATAATGGACTTATCCCAAGTGCCATTGTCAGATGTCCACATACCTGAAGTCAATCTTTGATAAATTCAGAGGCAAATCAGAGAGTGACTTTGATAAGGTAATCAAGCATCAAGTACTAAAAGCAACACAGATTTGAGGCAAATGTGGAATGGTGTTCTGGACCGATTACAAAACTGAACTGCATATTCCAACAAGACACATATGGTATCATGCAAGCAGCAACTGCCTCCCTGCCAAGACCCACAGCTTTTGGCTCAGAAGAGCTTTTTGGTGGCCGTGTGCAAATTATATGAAATAGCTGTTGAGACTGCAGAATTCACTGTGCTTCTCCAGCACTTCAAAGTAGAAGTGGAACAAGGTAGAAGTGGTAACAAACTAGAAGTGGAACAGAAGATGTGCCCTACTGTCGTGAAGGTACTAGATGACTGCCCTCAGGACATTTCTCATTATGTTAGCACTCTGTTTAGGCCTCCAATAACAATGAGGCCGTTTTCGAGAAACAAATCAAATCAAGATATGCATAAGATTGTGTTAAGTTGTGCTTATTTGAACAGCAAGAATGTGCCTACGACTTACTCAGAACTCTATTGCCTCTAGTCAGGACCAAAGTCATGGAGGATTTTTCAGAATTTAGAATTAAGGCTCATTGGCAAGCCTCATATTAGTATTGAATCTCAAAAGATTCAACAGCTTTTCAGCCTTTGCTTTTCTTGGGTTATTATTTATGGATTATGATTCTAGGGCAAAATTGAATATACACATACAGTACTGTACAAAGTGTTCAAAGCCATTTATCTGAGCAGTAAGGGACCTTCTGCCAGATGCATGAGTTAACATAAGAATAAAGGCAAAAAAACAAGAAAGCATACTGTAATATCAAGATTTGTTTTGTTTGTAAAACATTTTGTGCACTGGTTAGAAGAACACAGGTTTGGTTCCAGATTTCACCTCGATGCCTCCGGCCTTTGCATGGCTTTGTGAAACTCCATTAGCAGTTCACCTGATTTAATCTAATAAGCTGAACCAGGTATTTCAGGTATTTGATGAGAACTATAACGCAATACTGGGCTTCCACGAGGAGACGTCTAGGAATGATTAAGAAAACACACAGACATACACAAAACCAATATTTACTGTATTAATATTATTTGCACACATTCTAATATTAGCTTTTAAAAACATATACTGCTAGGCTAAACAGATTTTAAATATAATTTTCTCAGGTGTCTTAGGCTTTTGCATGGTACTGTTTATATCATGATATTATATCTCCAAACTGGTAACTCTTCTTAACTTTTAATGCAAATGAATGTAAAAATATTTTTTCCAAGTAGTTTTGGACTATTTCTATTGGCCCCTTCATCAGGGCCATGCAGAGGCCATTAGAATAGCAGGTGCTTAAAAGAAGGCCAAGGGGCCAGTAATCAACACACATTTGTTGTGGTGGGGGTTATGTTGACTGGGGAAGACTTAAAGACCTGAGCAACTTTGTTATGGCTGGACGACTGGGTCAGAACAGTTTATATGTGTGCTATTTACCTGGGAAAGTGATGGCACCAGGACGGACTGTTGGAGGAAAAAAAGCCGGTGGAGGGAATGTGATGGTTTGGGCAGTGTTAGGGCACCCATGGTCCAGGCACTCACGTAAACATCAATTTGACACATACCACCTACATAAACATTATTGCAGATGTGGTACACATTACATTTACAGCATTTGGCAAATGCTTTTATCCAAAGCGACTTGCAGTTTTTGTGCATCACAAGTGTAGGTAAATACAGTGTTAGGAGTCTTGCCCAAGGATTCTTATTGGTGTAGTGAGCCACCCAAGTTAGGAATCAGACCAAATCCACACTCTTGCTTGGAAGGCAGAGATGTTATCCTCTACATTAACCAACCACCAACAACCCTGTTTGGCAAAGGTACTCCCCAATGTCAGTGGCCTTTTTTAGCAGGATAATGCACCCTGACACACTGTAAACATTTCTAGTCAAGCCCAGTAGGCACATGGGAAAATGAAACAATGTTCCTCTAGGGCCATGGTGCAACACGTAGAACAAAGACAGAACACCACAAAACTACACATTTGTGTAACATGACAGTTCAAGGCATTGCTCTGGTCTCCAAATTCCCCAGATCTCAATATGATTAAAAATCAATGAAATTAAGCATTATAGAAAAAAACTCCTTACTTGCATTAAAAGTTAGGGGTTTTTTTTTCCTTGAAAAGTTACTATTTTAGAGGTGTAATGTTTTGTTCTGACAGCAACAACATGGAAAAGCAGAATGATGATGCGATATTGTGGTACATCATGATGGGAGGAAAAAAAAACTATTTGAAGAAAAAATGACTCCAAATGTTCATTTCTTAATGTGTATTCTTAATGTATTTATTATTCATAATTAACAATAGAAAGATTCTTTCTTTCCTGTTTGTGCTTATGCTTCACTTCCACTGTTTGCCTGCAGTTACTTCTAGCCTTTCTGAAATGCCAGTTTGCAAGCAGGCAATACTACAGTTGCAGTTTTACTAATTTATCTCATTACACTGGTAGATAACTTGTTTGCTGCTTTGCATATTAGGTAAATTAGCTAATTGAGCTGAAAAGCAGTTAGGTTGGTAGGTAACTAACACCACTAAGATAGGGAAGGTAGCTAACTGCCTTTTTATTTTATTGTATTAATTAACTGTATTTCCTATTATATTTTATTGTATTAATAACCTCCAAAGATGACCATCTTAGCTGATCAATATTCTGTATTTCTTGAATTACTTTATCAGAGAGTTCTTTATTTTGTAGATTGTAATTTACTAGCTGGCTAACAATCTGATTTTCTTTTACTAACATTAGCAACAGTTAATGCTTCTATTGTAAATGTGTTGGTCAATTGGCAGTATTGCTAAAAGTCTAAAAGATAAACTTTAGTGGTTTGTGAGGTACTAAACCCACAAAACATCCAACTACTGAGCTTGGGCAAACAGGTAAAACATGAACATTTTTCCACATTCATTAGCCACACTAATTGGCTTGCAGATAGAACCTTACTGACTATGTGATTTTGAAGAAGGAACATTATTTAAAATAAATAACACAGAAACCATAATCAGCACTAGTCAAAACTAACACATGCATCTATATGTGTCAATTTTGCCATTTATGTAGGACACAACATAAAAATTCTAAGCCCCCTATGTCTGAAATAAAAAGGCATGTCTGAGGCCATGATTGTCAAAAGATAGCTCTAGGCTTGGATGCATGATTAAAGAAAAAAAAGAAACTTTCATCGTTTTTGTCACGTCTGGTCCGTCTCGGTCCAGCCCCCAAAGGAGTCCGTCGCCTGAATACTAACCAAACAGCCCTGGACACAAGGACTTTCATGTGTAGTGATGGGCTCGGCAGTTCTTTTACATGTACTGAATCACTAGAATCAGTTCACTAAAAAGATTCGTTCAAAAGATTTGTTCACCGAATCACCGAATCATTCAGTGCT
>JBBPCZ010000001.1:35383716-35395601 GCA_037974445.1 Brycinus macrolepidotus
CAGATGTTGATTTAAGTATAGCTTTACAGGTATGAAGAACAGATGTGGATTACTAAAGCACTGATGTACGTCACTCTGGATAAGAGCATCTGCTAAATGTCGTAAACGTAGTTTGAGGGATATTAATACTAATACTTACAAATATCTTTCAAACTGAATAATACATTCACCTGGATTCACTGAGCAGCTATATAACATAAGTATAAACTAATTATACACTGCACAATGTCATATTAATGTTTATAAGTCTGGAATTGTGAGGAGAGTACAAACTCACAGCGTTTCTTTCTTTCCTTCTTTCTTTCTTTCTTTTTTTAAACTACACAGAAATATAATACATTTCAGCTAATTTAAGAATTTAGATAGCATTAAAACTACCTACCTAATATTGAGTTGGTCCACCTCATGCTATCAAACCAGCTCTGACCCTTCAAAGCATGGACTCAGCAAGACCTCTGAAGGTGCTGTGATAACTGAAACCATGAAATTAGCAGCAGATCCTTTTAGCGTAGTAAACTGTGAGGTGGGGCCTCCACGAATTGGACTAGTTTGTCTAGCTCCATCGGACATAGATGCTCCATCGGACTGAGATCGGGGGAATTTGGCAAGCCATGAAGGGGTGTACTTGGTCTGCAACAATGTTTAGGTAGGTGGTTTGTGTCAAAGTAACATCCACATGAATAGCAGGACCCAAGGTTTCCCAGCACAACATTGCCCAGGGCATCCCACTGCCTCCGCTGGCTTGCCTTCTCTCCATAGTGCATCCTAGTGCCATCTCTTCCCCAGGTAAGACTACATGATGTAAAGGAAAGCATGATTCATCAGACGTGGCCACCTTCTCTCATTGCTCAGTGGTCCAGTTCTGATAGTCACATACTCATTGTAGGTACTTTTGGTGGTGGGCTGTCAGCATTTTGACTCTAACCAGTCTGTAGCGAGGAGCCCTTATAAACAACAAGCTGTGATGCACTATAACCAGCAGTTACTTTTTAGCAGTTTGAGCTACAGTAGTTCTTCAGTGAGATATGAACAGATGGGCTAGGCTTCGCTCCCCATGCACATCACTGAGTTTTGGACATCCATCTTGTTGCTGGTTCATTAGCTGACATTCCTAACCACTGCATACTGGGAACACCCCACAAGACGAGCTGATTTGAAGTTTCTCTGAACCAGCCATTTAGCCATCACAATTTGGCCCTTGTCAAAGTTGCCCAGATCTTTATGCTTGCCCATTTTTTCTGCTTCCAACACATCAACTTGCTTGGTATATTCCACCCCTTGACAAGTGCTACTGTAATGAGATAATTAATGTTATTCACTATATGATATTTATTTAAGTCTATTGTTATAGTCTATAAGATTAGTTATAAGATACATTCTGAATGTTACAGACAGTATTTAGTGATTTAGTGATTAGATTTTGTGATTTAATAATTAAATATAATGACTCCTTGTAATATTAAAATATAATGTTTGAAATGCTGTATTTTCGTTATTTGGCCACAGATTCAAACATTTAAGAAGGAAAAACCTTTCTGCAGTCTCAGTGCTTCCTCATGGTTACAGGTTCAAATTACTTCACCCAGCAAATGAGATTAGGTATAAATTATCTACCATTATAGAGATTAAAATATCTCACTTGCATACTGGCACTGGAACAAAACATATCTGTATTCAGGCCTCTAAGCCACGTCTGAGAGAGATAAATTATACATAAGTAAGGCAAACAATGTTTCAAGAAATGACACGCCATATGCAGTTAGCCTTAGGAAGATCATTCTTACCACTGAGGCACTCACAGACAAAGCAGTAAGAGTTGAGAAACAAAATAAAGCATTAGTCACTTTTTTTGACAGTTGATCACTCCCATGTCTGCTGTGATGTTAGGGTAAATAACAAACTTCCAGTCTAGTTCCTTCATCTTCAGAAAAGTCATCTTTATGCATTATCTAGAACAAGTACTAATAAAAGCACTGGAACATATAGCTTGGTTATGAATATATTTCGTTACTGAAACTTACAGTGAATATGTCATTGGTTTGAGAAAACAGCATGTCATATACATAGCTGTGACGTTATTTGTGGCTGACAGTGATGCATTGGTCCATCAAACAAACTGTCTGCAAAACTTGTACAGAAATGGCTTTGCAGATCTTTTAAGAGCAGTGAGTGTGGTCAGTTGTGTTCAGTTTTTTTGTTTTTTTTTTTTTTTTTTTTTTGGCATACTTCAATCTGCTTCTCTATCTTACCACTTACACTCTGCTTTAGCTTGAAAACTGCCTACCAGTTTAGCCTGATGTAAACAGAACAACAAGGTCGGGCATTGGGGCCCAATTATAACTAGTAGAGTTGTAAGATACTTTCAAGTGCCATTAGTGATGTTACTTGGGCTTTCAGTGATAAAGAATACAACATTCAATATGCGATGCAATATATGAGGCTGCAATTACAGTCAGTTTAGAGGCTCTGTATTTGAAATTGACACATTTATTTTTTTTAACTGCAAAAAATCCTTGAAGACTGCAAGAAAAATTATACTGTACATTTATGCACAAAAGCACTAACCTAAAAAAATAAAATCTTGCTACATCGTGTCATTAAAATAATTTGTCAAATTGCATAGTCATTTACACGTCCACTATGTGTCTAAAAGTATCCAATAACCCAGAAACTTATATAACTGCCACAAGAAAGCAATGGAGCAACTACACAGGAATCTAAGGTCACCATGACAAATGGCAAGCATCAGTGTATAAAGCTCCAGAGCACTGGACAAAGGAGCAGTAACACAGCACTCTCTAAACAGATTTTGAAAGATGGCATGTTAAGTTTTTAAAAAAAATGAAAGCATGTCTCTTTCACATTTTAAGTCTCATGCTAATTATTAGACAATTTCATTTAAAGAACCTGCAATCTTCTTTTATGTTTTATTTGCTAAATATGTAACCATCTTTACACCAAACCCAACAGAGATTATTTGGCTTTGATGGTTTTTACACATCATTAGCTAGTGTTTCTTCAAAGTGAGATGGTTTATTTGTTGAACCTCATTTGTTTCTTGATGGTAATACGGGATGTAATGTTATCCAAAAACAAATACTCTTATTCGAAATGGAGGAACATCATTGCCAGGGTCTTTGTGCAAACAATCAGCTGATCATACTATGCAAACAAGGTTTGGAACAACCACTCTGTCTAGCTCTTCTCTGCAAGTCGTGGCCTGTTCTGAAATGCTGTTTATTCTCTACATTAGTCTTATTTGCTGTCAGATTCGACAGTGACCTGTAGATTCATTTCATCGCCTCTCTATCACTAAACCTCAAGCTTCATTTCACTGTTCTGCTTTAAAGTGTTCTCTTTCTACCAAACCCGCAAACTCACTTTTAACATGAATAAATCATAACTAAATTCGTTTACGTTTACGTTTGCGTTCACGGCATTTAGCAGATGCTCTTATCCAGAGCGACGTACATCAGTGCTTAAGTAGTCCATATCTGCTCTTCATACCTGTAAAGCTAAACTTAAATCAGCATCTGCATTTAACCAAGTTACTGCTATCTAAGTTACACACCTTAACAACCCTGACAAAAAGAAAAAAAAGTCAGAGGTTAATACACAAGTAAGCAAAAATAGTTAAGAAGGTAACTACCCAAGGTTTTTTTTTTTTTAATATATAGGAAAAGATGTACATGAGATCGGCGAGAGGACTGGTTAGTCACCAGTCACCAATAAATCATAACTAAATAGCAGAATTAGGTTTCCAGGTGCTTGAGTATTTCTGTTTTTCAGATGTTCTTCCGTGTCATATTCTTCATGAAAGACTCTTTTCTACAATATTAAATACCATATATAAATGTTCTCTGTAGAGAACATTTGAGTGGGTCCTTCTTTAAAAATAACACTTTAATAAATAAGATATGTTTTAAACTAGCTAAAGTGTTTCTTTTGTCCTAGAACCATGCATCAAAGTTAAGAACCATTATAGAAGCATATTTTTTGGAAGCATAGAGTTTTGTTTTGTTTTTTTGTAGTAGCAACATGAGGCGTCCTACCACATGTTTACTGTATCCAGGCCTGAGCCAAAGGTACACTTGACAAAATGGTGGACAACTGAACAAGTGTGTTCCTATATGGGATATGAAATTAATGGTTTTTAAAGCATAGCTCATGGTTAGGTGACACAGCAGGAGAAACCGACTTAAAACCATCAGCTTCATGGAAAAAGAGAATATCACAGTGTTTATCTTTGCCTTGCAAATATCTCTTCATTCTTTTTCAGGTGAACAAAATACATGTGTCAGGAGAGCTTCAGGAAGTGCTTTTAAGCTCCTCTTGTAGTCTGTGACTCAAGTGTCTGTTTTTGGTCTCAGAGGGTACTATCAGTTTCCGGCCAACAAAGTTCCAGATCCTGAGAGTAAACTCTGAAGCTCTCTTTCAAACTACTCTTCAGCACTTTTTGTTACCCACAAGAACCAAAGCAAACAAACACTGGGGAATGGACTGTTTGTTAGTTCAGGTTGTCAGCAGGAGACCACTCCCCTACACGCCCACAATGCCATTCTGGTCCACCTGCAAATAAGTAGTGCTTGATGAAGGAATCCAAGACTGATTCAAAACAACTTCTAGACACAGTTTAAGTCAAGCCAAAAGTAAACAGTAATAATTCTTTGCTGAATATGTCCTTCAAAACACAGGTCCAAGCATAATTATATCTTAGAACCTTTTCACATAGATCTGCATTCATTTTATGTGCATGGTTCAACAGTGAGGGGTATTTAAATTTATAGTGGTTGTCTTAGATAAGTGATGCCCAGTCCTGGTAATGGAGTTCTATCACCCTGCAGAGTTTGGCCTCAGCCCTAATCTAATACACCTGATCCAGGTAATGCTTTCAGGGACTTCTGAGTGTTACAACCAGTTATATTGGATCTTTTTAGGGTAGTAGATCTCGAGGACCAGCTGCATAATGTATATATTGTACATTATCATAAGATTTTTAGATGATAATGTAATTATGATACCATCTCCACCTCTCAACCTCTCTCCTCATTTTCCTCCTCTACCACTAAAAGTGTTCGCTCTACTTTCATCGTATGGAAATAATAGAGAGGTCAAGTAAATACCCCTTCTTGTGGGTGTTGATGGTGGGGATAAAGGAAGATTGATGTCCCCGGTGTTCACATTGCAGGTGCCTGCTTTTATGACCAAGCATTGTCCGCAAGCAGTTTCTTATTAGAAGCTGGAGAGTAGGACAGCCTTCAAGTCTCCTAAATGGATAAATTGTGCCTTGGACTGTGTAATTTAAGACACTAATTTTAGGAAGAGGCAAATCAGTTTTTATTCAAAGCAGATCTGAGTCAAATGGAGATTCACCACACTGTGGCCAGACTTCAAACCCAGCTCATTACTTGCCCTTTTTCATGTCCAGAGTGCTGCAAATCTTCCTCCAGAAAAGAGGCAAAAAGAAAAAATTCAGTCATCTGAAGTCTTCATGTTTACTTATCCACACCACACAGTGACTGATAAAGGAATACTAAAATCCTCATATTTACAGTTAGTTATGTAGTCCAAAGGATAGCCTAATTCTGATTTTGAAAGAATAACAGTCATAGTATCAAAAATACATGTAAGACGCATCTGTCTGAATGATAGAGAAGGGGATAGTCTAGCAACAAAAGAAAACATAACATAGCATTATTATTAGCTTCCAACTACATAAACAACAGAAATAAGGGTAAAATAGTTAGAAATGTTAGAAACTACACAACTCTCTGGATTTTAGTGCATATGAAATGAGGGCATAAGTAAGAATCATACAAGAACAAAGTGAAATACATTAAAGAGTATATGTACAATTTTTCATAACTATAAATAGCAACAAATGCTTTGACCAAAGAACAAAGAAAAAATGACATTTCATTCATATCAAGTTGTTTACTGCTTCAGAAAGTGAGCAGCTGCAGCTACAAAGAGAAAGGTTCTGCGTCTGGATTGATACACACTTCTCCATGAAACATCTGTAAAGAATTAAGGCCTTACTGTTAAAATTCAAATGGAAAACCTTGGCTCTGAGGTCAAGTAGAAACAAGGACAAAGTCTCTAGTACCTTCCTTAAACCCCTGTTCTATACCATCCCTGGGCAACATGGGCATGTTAGCAACATCCAGTAGGTCAGAGAAATATAAATACTACAAAAAGCATGCAAGATCAGAACATACTCTCAAAAGCATGCAAGATCACTGTAAAATTAAAATCAGCATTATTCATGGTAACTATTGATAGAGGGTATATTAGATGCAATGTGTTGAACTGTTCAGCATTTTTTAGTCAACAGTTAAAAGAACAGAAAATAATCCCCAAAAACAGATGGCTGAGGTGTAACAGTCAAACTTACACTGACATGAAATACAGTCTATATCATCAACTTAGTACTGTAAGTTTAATGACAAATCTTGTTGCTCAGGTTAATAAAATGGATTGAGGAAATTACTAATGTTGACTGATTTCAGATTCTATGTTTCAAGCCTAAAAATAAATAAATCAAAATAATTTTATATTGTTATGGCAACAAACCTTGCATCCCTGAAACAGTAACATTATAGAAGAATCAGATGTCATTCTTAACAATTAATTAATGTGATGAGTTTTATTAATATTAAGTAAGAAATTCCGGATCATTGGTCCACTCATTAAGAAATTTTCACACATTTTATGTAGTGTAAAAAATAAAAAAGAGTTTTCATATGTGATTTGATGGTTGTTATTTTGTTTGCATGACTGTAGCTTTATGCAGGAAATGCAGCAAACCAAGCAGAATGGAGGCAGTACAATCACCATGAGAATACATTTCGAAAGTCTGATCTTAACAGAGCTTGGATTTGTTGTGTGTTAAGCAGGCAACTCAGCAATGGAAAATGACGTGCGTAGATATGACATTCAGTCAGATAACGAGGGCTTTCCGCATGAAAGCCTGACAAATAAATTGAAAGCATTTAAATTCTCATCTGCGACATTTTGATCTTGTGCGAATGGAATGATAGCGTTTCTTGTGAACTGCTGTTTTTATGTGTGTTCTTTAATTACAGTGCTTCACTTCCATTGTAGCATGAATCATGATTGGTGTTGTAATTTCTGTACCTGTTTGATATAACCCCAAATGTGAGGAGACAATGGCGCAAGGAGAGGAGGTGTGGTAGATAAGAGCTGAAGTTGGCTGATCTTGCCTTGCCCGGTGCTCCTGAAAGCCCTCTCTCTTACACACCCCCCATCCCCCCGATAATGATCTTTAATGAATGGTTTTGTGCAGAGGTAGTGTTGACTGATAGCGATCATGTCAAGGAGGGTAGGGTTCAGCTCTCCAAAACAAATCAGGGCATTCCATCTTAACCATCTGGACGTCTTCCATAATGCCACACATTCACTGATTACTCTCGTAATAGACCTACACCAAAATCAAACTTGGCACCACCCAAGAATTCTTGCCCCCCTCCTTCTTGCCCTGTGCGCAAGGTGGCCCATTGCTGGGCTGCATTTTGCGTTCTCAGCATTCTGATCTCAGGTGGAGATATTGTGTGTGTGTGCATGTGTGTGTGTGTGTGCGTGTGTGTGTGTGAATGTCTGCTCCTATGTACTGTCGAATTCATGGGTCTTTGGTTTACATGGCACGCATGTGTGTATGTGAGCAACTACCTCATAAAAACGGTCGAAGCAAACTCAGTGGCTTCTGAAATTAGAAATGTGGCAGAGAGGCTGAAATAAGCACACTGCCTCCAGTCCCTCCTAAGCAGGGAAAGCTTATCGTCCACACTTAACAGAGTAGCCATAATTAGCAGTGCCCTATGCTGATATAGTAAATGATGGTTAATAGCCGTTGAGGCAGTTAAGTCTTTTTGTGGCGGCTCAGTCAGTAATTGACATGAAAGTCTTTCCTCTGAAGATGCCATGCAGTCTGACTGCAGTCAATCAGCCCTCGACGGCTGCCGTCTTATGCATTGAAGAGTAACTAATTATGTCCACCTCAGCTGATTTAACAAGCAGAAATAAAAGGAAATATTTGCTTGTGGTGTGTCTCGCCCTCAGTGGTACATGAGTACTGCAATTACAGTTGTCTCAGTATGACAGATTAGTATTACTGTGATTTCTAAAACTGAGATATTGCTTTAGGCGGTATCCATCAGCCATGTATTCTGGAATGAAGTATGTTTGAACAAGTCATTTGAATTCATAGCATAATTTTAGCATCCATTATCAGTATCTGCTTATAATTTCACTATTTACCATAAGAAGCATATGTTAAATAAACAGTGATATTTCATATGCATATTTACATTTCTAGGTGGTGTGAGCTTGAAAATCTAATGTTGAAAACAATATGAAGGTATTGTTCAGAATCCCACCCACATTCAGAATCCCACTTACCATGTAAGCATTACTGGAAATGGACAAATTTTCTAAGTAAAAACTTCATCCACCCATTTCTATTTCTACCTACTCAAGTTTATGCTGATGGGAAAGAAAAGGGTTGACTCTTTGTCATGTAAGACCTGTCTTGACATGTCTCTGATGTCTGGGAAAGCGTTTCAGACCATCAGCACCATGTTTTCCCTCTAAATCCAGTACAGTTAAATTTGTAAATAAGGCTTAATGTAACTGTATTATTTTGCATAGGATTGTAAATAGCATTATTTGTTTGTTTTATTTTTTATTGCATCTTCTTTTCTAATAGCAATTTTAAAGTATTGGTACACGGTCAATTCTCCCAGTGAAAAATGTGACTTGCTTGCCAGTGGCATGTGCTTGTTTTCTCTCAAAGCTGAAACAACCCTAAAAGCTTCCTACCTGAATCCTTTAACCAAATATTGTGAGAGACCCTCTTGATATTCTAGAGCTCCACTATTTACCAGGAGATTCCAGGGATTAGAGCATCTAGCTATTCTTGTTGAGAGAGTGAGAAATGACTTTCGTTCAGTTCACCTGCCAAAGTTTTCAAAGGAGACTAATGCACATTTTTAGGAATCATGTCACTGCTGGGGCAGGGAGTGGGGGGGCAACACTCTTTTTAGTATTATTAATGACCAAGTGGTTTTACTTGCATAAAAATCATGCAAGTGGATACTACTGAGAAATGCAAGAATAGTTCCTGGAAATTATGAATCAGTAACATGCAGTAAAGTTTGTGCTGAAATGTTCAAAATGTTTGAGATAGTTACGCATGTACACATACTATGTTGTCACTTCCTGTCTTACAATTTGCTTTTAACTCTGCCTTAGTAGACATTCTCAGCCTCAGCTCTTTCTAGGCTCAGCCACAAGCTGTTGATTTCTGGTCAGATAAAGAGTGCACTTCTGAAATGAGGGTACATTCACGGCATACAGTGGACAAAGTTATCTCTATCTACAAGGTATCTATAAAGTTTATAGTGCTCTTATAGTGTCAACATGGCTGTTCCAATGTGTAAGCTGCTTCTTTTACTATAAGTGCCTTTGAAGTAATGCATAGATAGCCACTGACTGTGACACACTATTACCTTCCATGCATTTGACTTGGGTGGAGATACTACGTAGTGTATGGTTGCAGATTTTAGTATATTTTCATATGAATGAAATATGGTTAATCAAGCTTTTGCCATCTCTGATCCTCCCTTGGTTAATGCATATTTATTGAACCTGACAGCTTTTTCTTGAAAGAGGCACAATAGTCAGCCTATTCCCAGCCACTGACCCCTGCAGCCAGACCAGCCATAATGGAAAGTGTGTGCCTCCAGCAGCTGCCTTGCAAGAGGTTAGACGTTGTTTAGGAGTTTTTGGCTAGGCCAGCTTTCCTGACCTCAGTACACTGCTTCAAAAGGTTTATTCTGTAGAAAGGACAACTTAATGCATATGCTATGATGTGTCTGTTTAAATGGAAAACAAATAGGATTTTTATGTTCCTTACAATTCAGACACCAATTGTACAAACATTTTAAAATACTAAATGCCATAATCCTATTTCTATACACTGGATCTGCATATTGGTGACCTCTTTGTTTGCTATAAAACTGAAAGAAAGGGTTGGAAGAAAATATGTTTTACTTCATCACTGTTTGTAAACAGTATAATCATGAACATGCTGGCTCATGATGGGGTGAGGAAAGGGTTCCTGAAAGTATTGAAAATGAATTCTCAAAAAGTGTGAATACATTATAATGCTAAGCAAAAATGTATTCTCAGGATTTCTCTGAAGAACATGCAAGGCCATTAAATAAAATAAGTTGTGTTACAGTAATTAGTGAGTCATCTGGCAAAGTTCCTACACATAAGGAACTGAGTGGAAGAATGGGAGATGCATTTCCCTTCTTCTACACTGAGTGGCAGGAGATCTGTTGCAAATATTTTCCTCTTGTGGCTGGTCTTTCTCTCCAAGGCCATTTGCTTTAATGCATCTCAGCTGCCTTCACTCCCATTGTAACACAAACCAAGGGCACAAAATCCACAGGTTTAGCCCTGGTGCTGTTTTTCATAAGGCATGAATATCTGCTATGAGTTGGGGTATAATTTCTGCTTTATTGTGTTGAATAACATTTCCTCATCGTAGCTGGTGTCCTCCAGTGCTGTGTGTACCAGCAGTGAGAACTCTGTTAAGTCAGAGCTTTGACAAAAGTTCTAATTCCATGTATTTGCAAAGGCAGGCCATATTTCATACCTTAGCCTGCACGACATGTCATTGCACCGCATGGGGTTGTTCTATAACATGACTGATTGAATGACACTCCATTCCGGTTGCAGATACTGCAGACTCAATTAAGAACATATTCTGATCTTTTGTTTTAATTTAGAAAAAAAGAGAGGGTGAGGCGGGGGAGAGAGAGCACCAGTGTTTGTTTTTGTTTTATTTGAGAGGTGTCCAACCCTACGTGCACCATGACCTGTACTACCATTACTCATCTTGAAAACCTTAAATATACACACCTTTATAAACCATACCCTGCTTTCCAAAATATATGGGAATTATGCACCAGCTCACTCTACATCTAACAGTCATTCACGTTTGACATTACTGAAAAGGAATTTGTTGTCCAGGGACTCTGCTCCACAGTTCTCTCGCTCCTCCAGTGGCCGGGCCATGTATGGCGGAGTTGCTTATTCCAGCAGATGAATCCCCTGTATGAATCAGAGCTAAGTCTTAGGCCAGGCGTGAATGTGTGTGTTGGACTGGACTGCACATTGCTGGAGACCACACAGGTTTCCTGCCTGACGGCCAACTCTCTCTGCTGCCCTCCATCTTCATCTGCACATGTCTCCATGGAGATGAGGTCACAAGTTCAACATCAGCAGGGGATATGGGCCTGACAGAAGCCAGCAAACCTACAAAATTCCCTCCATCTCAGAGAGGGACAAAAGCCTGCTCCTACTATCTTTCAGAATGTTTGTTATTATCATTATTATTACTTTGTGTAACAACGTGTTTACAGTTACTTTTTTACTAAAAGTTTGTAAATTCATAAACATGGTACAAATTCATATTATTTCTAATAAATGTAGAGTAACACTATAACACTACATGCTGTAACCGTGGACCAACTGGTGATGTTGTCACTGTTACAGATGGATTACAGTGATGTCATTTATATAATTACACAAATGTACAGTGGCACCCCGCTTAACGAATGCCTCACAGAATGAATGTTCCGCATAACAAACGCCACCTCGGACGCGCGCGTTGACTCGCAGAATGAACACGTTTCACACAACGAACCGCACGACGCACGTGAAAATCGAGTTTTACGTTAAAAAAAATGTCTGAATCCGGCCAGATGTGTCTCAGATGAAGATAAAGCATCATGTTGTGTTGTTTCTCCCCATTAGTGTCATTTTTTTCCTGTTTTGATGTGTTTTTGGTGTCTGTG
>JBBPCZ010000001.1:35396631-35427253 GCA_037974445.1 Brycinus macrolepidotus
TTAAGGAAGTAAAGATGTAGAGATATATATATATATATATGTATATATATATATATATATATATATATATATACAGTCTGTCATGGATAGAGTTGTTCATGTCTTCTTGACTTCTTCATCTTCGTAACATGTGCATTCAACCTGTTGTCTTGGCTGTGTTATGGGACGCTCGGCAGGAGAGAAGCCTCAGTGTGTGTGAAATGACCCTTAACCTCTCATTCCCCAGGCAGTCACTACACACCTCCCTTCCTCATCATATCCTCACATAAATATACACATAACCAGATTATTTCATTACCTATGGAGCCACCATTGGGGCCAAGGCAAGAGAAAATGGGGGGTGGGGTGGGGGGGCGAAACAGTGAACATGGGAGAGAGAGAGAGAGAGAGAGAGAAGACATGGATGATCTCATGTGAAGCGTTGAAGGCTTGCTGTTATAAATGAGTTTATCATACCACCATGGTCGGCCATAAATGACCTCAGCAGACGTGCTGCCGTAGTAAACTGAACCAATAAGAATGTGCAGGAAGGAAAACAGTGCCTGCAGTGAGCGGCACTACAACATTGGGAGATTTGTGTCAGAGGGCATAAATCCTGCTGGCTTAAACCGATGCCGTCTTGATGTGTGGTGAGAGGTGGCATGTCATGAGTATGGGTTTTGTATGAGAAAGTTGGGGTGTCTCTTCATAGTTGGTACATCTGTAGCCTTGGAGGACGGCTCCCTCTGCTGTGAAAAGGGACTTCCATATGTACTTGGGTTTTCAGTGGCCTTCTAACCCAGAACAGATGTCCACAGTAAACTGTGTTGACCCGCAGAGGCCCCTCCAGTGTGCAAGCAGGGGCCAGGTTCTGGACGCTGGGCAGCAGTGGGACTGGCCGCTCAGCACCTGATCAAACTGCGAGGTTTACAATAAGGAGGTGTAAAACTTTCTCCCGGTGTAGTCCTGAGCCAGAGGCCTTTCAGAAACATCAATATATTAAAATCTAATTGGCTAGAGCAACAGACTGCAGGCTCCCCCGGGAGCATTCTGCGGGTTGTTACAACCTGCCTTCCGTTACAAGGTCTGCTGCCATGGAATGACCTATCAACTCCCCGCTCTAATCTCTCTGCAGACATCTGAAGCAAGACATGTGCATGCTCCACTTTATCATGCAATCTTTTCACTCTCATTTTCCACTGGAACTACTGACGGACACGAAGAGTGAAATATTCAGCACCTCCACTGAGCAGGTGGAGTTATCGACTCTGCCAATGCATTTGCAAGCGTGAGACACATAAGATGCACATGCATGAAGGAATAATCAATTTAAACTCTTATATAAAATTTTACATAAAATAAAGGTGTCAAAAGTGCTCTGTGGCGTGATGTAACATATCAACAATGCTTTTTAAAGAACTGTTCTTTGGATGGTCTGCACAACCACAAAAGTATGGCATACCTTTTCTTAAAAGACTTTGTCTTAACCGCAAAGGCTGGAAAAAGAAAAGTGGAGTCAACCATGAGGTCAAGTCCCTCATGGGCTGCCTTCTGATGAACAAGAAAAATTCTGATAGCCATCATGAATGGCACATTTGTAAAAGACACAAACAAATGGAGCCAACAGAAGACCAGACAATTCTTTTCATTTTAATGGCGGTCTCCTTAAATCAGCCAATGAAGCGGAGTAAAGACTTGTTCACATGCTATTAAACAATATCCAGGTCAGATAGGTATGTTAATCTACTCAGTATGGACAAGGTTTATTTTATGGGGAAAGCTAAAACAATCTAAACCAATATTTACAGAAGAACTGCAGCCAAACATTCAGCCCCTTTCCCAGAACTATATCAGGCAAATCAAGCTGAACTCAGATGAACACACAGTTGCCTGTAGTGTCCTTGCTTGAATTCCATCAAGTTACCAGTTTTAATTTTTACTTTAACTTTAATTTTCAATTTTAGTTGACCACTGTCTTACATATGATGCTCTTTTGTATTCTGTGGTACAGAACTTGTGACATCTCACATTTTCAAAACAGACATCCGTGTCTAGTTAAATACAGCAAATTTTATGTTGGTTAGAAGATAAAATAAAGGCTTCTAATTGGTTCTTGGCTTGAACACAGAGTTCTTGTTTCTACAGTTCTTAAAACTTTAAAGAGGTTTGTCAAACAAGCTCACTTTGTTTACAAAAATGTTTTTTTAAGAACCTTCCATTAAAAGGTTATTCAATGAACCATTCTCCTGCTTTAAAGAATAATTTCTGGCACCCTTATTATGAAGAGTGAAAATGTGTCACGCAGTCTACATCAGAGATGTGCTATGCTCTTGGACTGACATGGCAGACAGTGCTGACAAAAAGTTGTTAATTAGCACGGCATTGTCCCGGGTAATTGTCAGAATAGCCAGGAGTCCACATCTCTTTGCCTTGTCCCCTTATTTGACTCTCCTTACATACCCATGCTCTCCCACAACACACACTTCCAAATGGACACCTTGGTGGTCCCATCCTTGGTCACTATTAAACTTGCATTATTTTTCTTCCCCTTGACCCCTGGCGATGGCCCTGCCATGCCACTGCCTTGTTCTGCAACTGAGCAGCTGGGTGTAGTTAGGGAGCAGGAAGCAGCTGTCAGGATGGTTTGCTGCGTGCATGGCTCTCTCAGGCCGGGCCTGGGACCCTGTGCTTGTTTGTTTTCAGAACGGGTTTCATTCAGGCTCGGACAGTCCACTGCCAATGGACTGCAGGAATACCTGAGTGCCCTCCACAGATGCTGCTGTGTGAGTAGGAGGGATAGTAAAGAGCACCTAAAAGGCCACATATGGTGCACACCCTACATGTTGATTCTTATTAATTACACTAGTAGAGTTTGTATTCTGATTTTTGAAGGTAAACATTCCAAACAAGCTGAAGGACTGTGATGCTCTTTACTATCCCTCCTACTCACACAGCAGAATCTGTGGAGGGCACTCAGGTGTTCCTGCAGTCCATTGGCAGTGGACTGTCCGTGGACTGTACTTGTAGTCTTCTCATACAAGCCCCTTAGTGGTAGATGCTGTCTATACATGAGAATCTCTTCAACTCAGTTAAAATTCTATCGGTTGAGAGGTAAAGAGCCTTGCACTGGTGAAAGTCACGCATCAAGAGGAATCAGCTACAATACTGTTTCAGATTCATAGCGCTGTTTTGGCCTTTGCTTACACTTGATACTGAAAGATTGTTGTGAGGATTTGAGTGGATTCAGCCAAAAAATACTATCACAGTCAGGTCAGGTATTAGTTCTGGACTGCAAACATCACTCCAACTCATTCCAAGAGTAGTAGATGGTATTCCAACACTCTAGAGAACATAGTTCTGCTGCTCCACAGCCCAGTGCTTTGGGGCTTTATGTCCCTCTAGCTAATGTTTGGCACTAGCATGGTGACCTTTGGCTTGTGTGCGGCTGCACCAGAGCATCTCATTCTATCAGCTATGCTTTTGTATATAGGTTACACAATATGAACAATTAAACACCCGTGTCAGCAGCAGGTGCATTGAATTGAGTAGCTCAGTTGAGTAATTGGAATGAGTGCCTACAAACATTTGGACATACAATGTGTATTCCTGCACATCTATTTGTTAAAATGATAGTTCGTGAAAAATTGTACACTTTCCATCTGGTTTTTTTTTTTATTTTTTTTAACTGTACAACTGATCATTTTCCTCTTTGTTCAAATTGAAAAAAAAAACAGATTTTACTTGTTATGATCATTTACAGCCCTTTTTAGAACATGGACAGTGATCTGCCTTCTAAATAGATTTTATCATAGACGTGAACTGCATAAGACAGAAACATTAGAGAAGGTGTCTCAGAGCTTTGTAACTAAGAACATTTAGGGGTTCCTTTGAGGAGGAAGTGGCCATTAAAAGTAGGCTTTAATGATGAGAGACTACATCCAGTAAAGACTACATCTACCACAATTATTTTCGTTTGGGTTTTATTTGGGCCTTTCACCAGCATACCTCAGGCCTTGGCTCAAGTGGATCGTTTGACTCTTTACTTGCCAAGGAGAATGTCTAATGAGAGAAGAAAATCAAACCATGGGGTAACAGGACACTCTACTGTACATTGTAAAGCCTGTCCGACTTCCCAGTCCCTCAAAAACTTTGTTACCTGATCAAAAGATGGCCAAGGCTCTTTAAAATTCCTCACCTACAGTTAAACTTAATGCAGTACTCATTAGGAGAAATAAAACAGATTAATGCAAGTGCTATTAAATGTGAGCCATTGGTTGAGTGGACAGAGTGACACAGACATGTCTACCTTTTTTATGTCCACTCCAAACTTCTTCAAACTTCAAATTTTCCAAAAAAAAGTGCTCCTCCTGGGGAAGTGCTTTTTTGACTAAATTTGCTAACAATTACTGTCTGAAGATATGACATGATGAATGGATGTTTTCATTTGTCTTTTTCTATGTTTTCTGTCAAAAATGAACCTTGCAAATATTTTTGGAAATTTTAAAGACCCATTTGACTTTGTATTTGTATTAATTTTTCAGAGAAGTCCATGACATTGCTATATATTACCAGAGGGCCAGAGGATTTGTTTGGAGGAAAGGAAGTAACACAGTCTCATTATGGGGCTAATTTTAGTCTCAGGAAAAGATGTTTAGGTAGACTTGGCTCAGGCCTGAAAAGCTGAAGTGCCCATTCTTAATTCCCAGTTGTGAAACAGGAGTCATTTTGGTTCTTGACTGAACTCAAAAGAAACAATTTATAGCATATACAGAGCAACTTCAAAAGTGCCTTATCGCTACAGGCATCAAACATGAGTGATTCCACATGAAAAAGCAACTTAGTATTTACCATAATTAGGGAAATAATTATTCCATTTGTATTGTACAAATAAATCAAAGTGGCCTTGGCTGAAAGGCAATTGCAAAATTCAGCATTTTCCTTGCCTTGTAAATGCACAAACTATTTGTAGAAGCAATCATTTAACTTGGGAAATTTCTAGTAACTCAAGGTGCTTCAAACTTGAAGAACTAAAGGGGTGGTGTGCGCACACATGCACACACACACACACAGATACATAAATACATAGAGTAAAAGCCATGTGCAAACAAACTTTTGCCTATTTCTTAGTCTAATGTCTAATTTGCACTATGAGCTGTATAAGTGTATATGCATCACTACCCCTGTAGTGTTACGAGGCAAAGGAAGTCAGAACTGCTCGTAGAGAGTGAGAACTTTTTAAATGTTCCACTTAACATACTGGCCACTTTAAAGCTGGCAGGAGCAGTAGGAACAAGAGAGGAAGGGTAAACTCTAGCAAACATGGGTATTAAACATGACAGTTGATTAATCACAGCAGAGATCAGAACAAGAGACCGGAGCACTTAGGCGGAAGACTACAGTGGAGCACTTGTGAGAAAGGTGAGCGCTCATGCTTTGGCGCCATGGCTCCTATAAAACTCTGGGTACTCTGTAGTTTCTGCCAGTTAAAGGTATCAAGATCTCTCACCACGTTGGGTTAGAAGAACAAAGAAAAGATGTATGTAAAGAAAGGAAAGAAAGGAATATCTATAAGCTGATAAGCAATAGTACAGCATGATAGAGTGATAGCTTGAGGCTAATAAGAAGAAGAAGAAGAAGAAGAAGAGGAAGAAGAAGAAAAACTTTTTTTTTTTTTTGGTGTACACAGTTCCAACAGATTACATATAACTAAAGTATTTTGTTTGTGGAAAAACTAAAAATTGCTACATTTATCATCAACTGACTATCAGTTGATTTTTTTTTATTTTGCTTTGTCATCTGCTATGGTAGTAGAAAAAAGACTTACTGTTATTTCAAATGTGGACAATCACAGGAGAGTCTATGGGAAAGAGACCAGTAGGTCCATAATTTGGGCCCTCTGAAGTGTAAATATGCATATGACCTTACCATGTTCATTCTGTGAGAGCAGGAGGGGACACTGTTTGTTGTTCAGTTCTAACATCAATGTACAGTGCACAGTGCACACTGCACATGATAATAAGTGCCCCTACAAGCCAGTCAGACCACCCAGTTGCACAGTGTTGAAACACAGTCTGGTAGTGGTCATTAAAGTGTTTCCCCAGGTCACTCAAATCACACTTGTTAAAACTGTGAACTGGGGAGGAGCTGGAAGTAGGCCAACAGGCCCAGACTAACACTGATAGATAATATTTCTGTTTGGCCAAGCTACGAAGCTCTGAGACCATCAGTCTCTCATCTCTGATGTTTCAGTAATATCTGTGTGTGCATGTATGTGTGCTCATGTTTTTTCTTACATATGAGGATAAAAATGCAGGACTATGCAGGATAACAGGACAGTGTAGACCCCTGACTGCGTAAAGTGCTATTTTTTATTGTAAAAGTAATCTACAACGTCTGCACTGATCAGCCACAACATTAAAATCATTGACAAGTTAAGTCAAAGTTTTTTGATTATCTTATTTATTTTGTTACACCTGTCAAGTGGTGGGACATTTAGGCAGGACGTAAATCAAAAGTGGTCCAAGGAAGGACAACTGGAAAACTGACGACAGGGTGCCCAAGGCTCAGTGATGTCTGGTCCGATCCCACAGAAGATATGCTGTACAAAGTACTGAACACATTCATGCTTGCTGTGACAGAAGGGTGTCAGAACATAGTACATAACAGCTTGCTACGTTTGTGGCTGCACAGCCACAGAGTTACCATTTTGACCCCAGTTCATCACTGAAAGCACCTACAATGGGTATGTAAGCATTAAAACTAGACCATGGAGCAATGGAAACCCGTGGATCAAGGTTCAGGGTTCAAGGTTAGTTTATTGTCATCAGCAACTGTGTACATGTACATAGTGAGATGAGACAATGTTTCTCCATGGACCATGGTGCAACATGTAGCAGCACTCAACATTCAAGAGTCAACAGAGTGCAGGTTACAACAGACAGTAGACAATAGATAAACAATAAATAGACAACAAGTGTGGACATTACATAAACCTTCAGGAATGATAAGTATTGCACTATAGGTATGATTACTGCACAGGAGTAAAGTGCAAGGGATGGCAGAACAGTACAATAAACAATAGACAATATTGCAGTGTAACAGTAATGTGAGTGGGATGTGCCCCGTGTGTGTGCGTCACTTACCGGGGAAGAGATTGCGCTAGGATGCACCATGAGAAGAAGGTAGGCTGGCAGAGGCAATGTGATGCTCTGGGCAATCTGGGCTGGGAAATCTTAGGTCCTGGCATTCATGTGGATGTTATTTCAACCATTAAACACTGTTGCAGAACAAGTACAACCCTATATGGCATTAGTATACCCTAATGGCAGTGGCCTCTTTCAGCAGTTCTGCCACACTGCAACAATTGTCCAGGAATGGTCTGAGGAACATGATAAAAGAGTTCATGGTAGTATTGATTGAGCCAAACCAGGTATTTGATGGCAATTACAAGAAAAACTGAGCATCCATTAGAAGAGGTCTGGAAATGGTTAAACAAACACATTGGTATACACAAAATGACTGTTTAGTGTATTATATATATACTGTATTAATGCTGGTGCATATATACCATTCATCAGGTAGTGACTATGTAACTGCCACTCTTAGCTACATTTAGTAGTAAGTAAGAGTGGCAGATGTGACATTAATGTGCTACACAAAACTATACCCCTGAGAGCCACCAACAGGAAAGGTTTGCAACTGAGTAAAATGAATACATGTGAAAGCTTTGCCCTTCTCTATTACTTCTGCCTTTTGCTCCTGGGTGTTCTGTGCTGTATTTCTTCATGTATCAGATTATGCCACCCCATGTGTAGGTTTAGGCTTTTGTTAAATATCTTCAATGTGTTAAACATTTAGTTGTATGAGACAGGTTCCAGACTGTGCTTAAAAAAAAGTGAAGCTATGCCAACTTAAAAAACATCAGTCAGCATCAGCATTTGTGTTAAATGTACATTGTTTGCTGATTGTCCTACTTAAGGATTTCTGTACTATGAAATTGTTGTCTTGAGCAGGTTCTATTAAAACATAAGCCTAAAACATTCTGTGGATTTCTTTATCACAATATGGTGTGATAAAAACGGGCTTCGTGGTGGTGGCACAGTAGTTGAGGCAGTCAAAAATATTGCCAGATTGAGTCTGGAGAAAATTCAAATTAAGTGCACAGAACAGAAATCTGTGAAGGAGATCTGACAGATTAGATAATTAATCTAACAGAATTGTCTAATTCCAGTTTTGAAAACCATCTTTTTATTTGTAAGTGGGTAATTTCTCATTACTGTGATACATGCAGTGACACTGTATTTCTACTCTTGCTCAGTTTAATATTGAAAGTAAAACCTATGCAGCATGGTTAGCTCTGTGCCCTTGGTTAGTGTTTATATCGGTTGGCAATGACTGTTCCATGTCTGTGTGGAGTTGCAGCATTTGCTGGGCTGGACTGTATGAGTGGTCAGCTACAGCACTCATAAATCTCCTGCCTGCCCAGCAGTGCTGTGACTTACTGCAGCCCAGGGAGATGGCCTCACTGGAAGGAAACGGAATGTCAGAGTATTCCAAAATATCTTTTATGGAAACACTTTCAATCCATAGCAACAGCAAACAGGCTTTTGTGTTCAGAATACAAGTAGTAATCTTTTCACTGAAAGGTCAGGCAGTGTTTGCTTGCAGCTGAAAGTGAAAGAATGAATGAAAAAAATTAATAAATACATTTTTATGTTAGATACACTTTAATGCTCATTAGGATACATTGTCCTCCTTCTGATTTGGATTAGACTCTACCCAGAATAGAATTTTTAGGGTTTCAAATTTTTTTTTTGTGCAAAGTATATTCTAAGAATTAACCTATGCGTGCCTAACCTACAAATGCATTTATTCATAACAAATGGCAAACATCTTATATCTCATTCAGCTTTTTGTGAACTCAGATTTTGGTTAAATTATGAAAATTCTGAATGTGTTACTAATATTGAATGATATTTATTTTGTATGCATATGGATGGTTAAACAATTAAGAAAGAGCAGGTGTAGGCTTCTATCGATTATTATTATTAGTAGGGCGATACATTTTTCAACTTGATTACTTGACTATTTTCAAACTAGTTTTGAACTAGAAACTGACCATGAAAAGAACATTATATATTTGCGTTTAAAGTGCAACTTCAGCTGAACGGTTTGATTTTCACACCAATGATTTTCACACCGATAGTGAGAGAACACTTATCTAGCACAGAAGAATTTAAGGCCACACAATAACTGAGCTGAAAAGAGTCAGTGCAGTTCCACCCACTTCCTCAATACAGGGGCAGCCACGCACACAGGTGACAGAGTTCATGACGTCACCTTTGCCCCTCTGTGACTGGAACACAAAAGCGAATTCCCACCAAGCGGCATAAATATTCACAAAACATCACAGGACCATGAATAAACATGCACTTCTAATACAGACTTGCTTCTTAAAAATTGGGTCTTTTTTTCAAGATGTAACAGTGTCATTTCAGGTCAGCATTTCTATAGATCAGCACACAAAATGGCACTCTCTGCTGTGAATAAATGTACTAGTTAGCCTTTTATTCAGACAAAAAAGGGCACTTTCTCTTTCCCAAGTTCAAACTTGGCTACAAAAACACACAGAAACAAAGCTTTTTTCAGAGGGAGTTGTCTGACCCTTGTCATGTGATGAGTCAGTCTCTTGAAATAAAAGAAATTGGCTTGAATCAGTATGAACTGTTTGGGTCAAAAGCAGGTTTAGATTTAGTTCAGTGGCCTTAGTTTTAATAGTATAAAATCCAATAAAATAATAAATCTGCTCATCGTAAGTCACACATCCTAAAAAACAAGGAGATCAAATATACAAAATGCAAACTGCTGAAAAAACAATGTTTAAACAAGGAACATGCCCCTATCACCAGATTCAATAGAAAATGAATAATTACAAGAAACGTTCTCACACTGTGCATTCACTGCAGTTAGCGGAGCATGGTGGATAACATTAATCAGAGCTATCATTCATATAAACTAATGCCCTCCTATTTTTATGTACCATCCAACAAATGTGGCATGATGGATGTTTGTCCCACTCTTCCTGCTTTTTTCCAGTCTGAGTGGAATTTTCAGCTGGCAGTAGCCTAATCCATAAATAGGTGCTGGTTGCTGTTTGGCTGCTCCCAAATGGATAAAATGTGGGTGGTTTTTTTGGAACCTCTCCTCATTTCAAGCACACAGAAAAAGCCCTGAACAAAACCTCATGTAGCCACATTTTTTTTTTCATTTCAAAAGTGCAGGTCTCCTTTTTGCCTTTCTTTTGCAAATCCCTTCTTGATATTATTTTTCAATTTTATTTATGACAAACATATGCAGGCCCTTTTGGTTTATAAGTTCAATACATTTTGAATGCTGTTTGCCTGACTGACAAAATCCACAAGTGGAGCATTAGTCATTGGTTTTCTTGGTTGTCTTCGACTTTGTTTCTCAGTAGTACTCATCATCTTTTCTCAAGTATGTTCTCCAAGTGAATAACTATTATGTGGTCATTACATCTATAATGTTGTGGAGTAACCATGAATTGGTATGTTGTAATTTCTGGAGAACATTTGGCCAACAGGAAAATGGCAGATTGGTCTGGCTGACTGTCCACTTACTGATCAGTGTGTTTAAAGAAATCTGTCTTTTAAAAACTTCTGCCTAAATGTGATGAATATTACTATCTCAGACGTATTGCACGTTGGCTCTTTTAAGACCATTGTTTAATACAATTTCTGCTTCATCCAATGACGTTTATGGTGCCCCATCTTTCTGTAATATTAATAAATGTAGAAACTTTGTGGCCACCACATTTTTGGTGTGGAAAGTTAATGTTACTGCCTAAAAAAGTATCTTTGATTTTCAGCTGTTCAAAGAAGCCGAACAAATAAGCTCTCTTCACCAAGACTGGACAAACTCATTCTGTCTTAAACTGTCCCGAAAAATTCCCAAAACATCCTGAAAGGACCAAAATTCAACAGGGCACACTTTCAGCAGGTGTATGGACAATGAGGCATCAGAGGTAATGTTTGAGCATAACACTCTTTAATTGTATACAAAAAGGATTAATCTTGTGTATGGCTTCAAGCTCCCCAAGAAACAATTTTCCAAATGTGAAATCACTTGGCACAAACTCGCTAAATCACTCGCTAAAAGTTTGGTCTTGCACTGTTCTCAAAACTTAAAGGTCTATTGCTCAGAAGTACCAATGGCGCCACACTGCAATTTTCACTACCTGTCTATTAGTGTTCTGGCCTCTAAGGAAATGGGAGCTGAAGGTGGAGTCTCACTTTTAGATGTAGTTTTGATAACACTGAGCTATGAAAACATTTCCAATTTCACTTGGCACCACTGCACTTAAATACAAGAGAACTATGGCTGGCCCTGTAGGGGCGATCATGCAGATACTTGTCGTTCCCACAAAAAAAATTAGAATCTGATTATGTCCGTGGCAGGGTTTGATAGGAAACCTGTCCAGTTCCTGCACAGGTCTTTGATCCTTCGTGAGGGCAGCTTTGGTACATCTGTGATGGTTCAATGCCTGAATTCTGTTACAAGCTTTGATTTCCTGTTTGTTTAAAAATGATTTCTTCATTTTGTTGCTTTTAGATTACTGAGTGGTGATAAACATTTGGCTGTTCCTGTGGTGCCCTTGGAACAGTTCATACTTGTATCTGTGTTTCATGTAGATGTTCTGTAAGATCTAATCATTAATCGCTTTGATGATGAGGTGGTTAAACTCTCTAAATTAGATGAATTCTCCATAAGAAACGCAGGTGCCAACATGTATAACATGTCATGTATAAAGCCTTTAAAAAGATTCATTGCATACTATGAAACTTTAAACCTGAATTTAATGTAGTATGTATAACATCAAGAAATCACAAAAAAAAAAAAATACAATTTATGTGTAAGTTAAAAGGCCTATACCTTATCTATGTACATATGTATATATATATATATATATATATATAGTCTTCAAGAGAAAAATAATGATTAGTATCACCTCTATATGTTGCTAGTCTAACACCAGCAGTGTGTGGAAACTGGTCTAACCTTTGGTGAGGGACACAGCAGGCATGGAGCTATCGAGCAGCTACCCGTAGTGTGGGATCTATGATAGTGCACTCTCTTTTCACCTCCCCCTCTACAGCGAGGTGTGAGAACCTGCTACCTGCATCCACCTCCCATTTGTAAGCTAAGTTCTACAGAGAGATAGTGGCCTGGAGAAGCTAAGGGCCGATATAAATTACTTGCTGATGACGACGATAAACCATGTCATAACAGCTCCCTGCTGGCATAGGCTGAGGAGAGATAGTCTCGCGTCTCTCCCCGGGATGCTTTGTCACTTTTGATTAGATCACCATCTGGATGTGGTCGGCTTGCGGCAGAGGATTTATTTACATATATTGAATGTCCGTGAGCTCACATACCATCTTCACTGCTGAATACCTGGTCCACAGGGAGAGGAGTCCTACCTCAGAAGAGGGAGACGAGCCAGACCATACATTTCTGTTTGATTTGGTAGATATCCTAAGCAGCTTTCAACAATGGCACCAAATGGAGACTTCATAAGAAATACATTACTCATGAGGGCAAAAAAACTTTGCCACTCAGTGACTTTTGGTGACTAGACAAATGCAGTTTCCAGTGTGCTGTCTGATAATTGCTGTCAAAGCTGATGGATGAACAATATAAAAAGTCTCTTTTTATTAACTGCATAAACATTAAGCATCAAAATGAGTTATGCATGCATCGTATTAGACAGGACAGGGAACAGTAGACCTTGTCCACATGAATTGTTTTTTTACAGAAATTAATGTGTTTTAGGGGGTTGCTTAAGTACATCACTCTTCTTAACTACAGGAGTTATCTTATGAGAATTCAAAGTTATTTTACTAAACAGGGCTGTTCAGGGCTCCCTAAAATGAAGTGTTTACATACACATGAAAGAGAACTTGTGCTACGTCAAACGTTTCCCAAATCTAAACAGAGAGTTTTTTCTTTACATGGCCAGACAGTTAAGCACTTAATGACTGTGATAAGGCCGCTTTATCAGCCAACAGAAAGTCTTTGAGGATAAGCCCTGCGTGGATGCTAATTAAGACGATACAGTCAGGCAGAGCATGCAGAAAGCAACTTCATGTTTAATTGCTTAAATCAACATGATAAAATCCTCTATAAATGGCTGTGCCAGTCTGACAAAGATGCTGTAACGGCAAAAAAGGCATCTCCAGTTTACTTATTGTCCAGGAAAACCCCTCATTGGGAAGATCAAGTCAAGCACACACACCAAGTAGTTATTATAGATATGATGCAGAGCCAGTTTCATGATAGAGCCCCTAATGCGCTGCACACCCATTTTAAAAGAAGGTAATAATTCCTTCTACTCATCAGAAAACTCCTACTCATCAGTCTTGCAGGCCTACTACTATCTCATAATCATTACCATTACAGATGAAAGCCCAGGCCAAGTCTCAGAGCAGACTCAATTGCCACAATTAAATAAGTGTGGTTGAATGATAATATCTCCCCCTCCTTTACAAAAAAGACTGCAGCATTAAATAATCCTACAATTAGGGACAATCAAGGCTAATGTTTGATGTTGTTGCTGCACAAAATCTCACAAATACATCTCAGGCAGAAATGGTGTTTTGGACCAACCTGGTAGGCGCCAGACCGCCGAGACTCTGGCCAGGGGGGGTCAAATCCACATGCCACCAAAGAACTTTTGGCAGATTGAACACATAACCATTGTGTTCCCACCCAAATTCTGTGAATGTAACACACCCTCTCAGCTACCCATACCAGTATAACTCTCAGCAGTAGGAAAATATATCAGTTTTCTGGGTCAAAAAGTATAGTTTGTTGCATTATTTTCAAGTATAATTGCAGACACTAAGTTACCTTAAGAAGTTATGAGATGCATCTTCCCTTTTTAAAACTGTACTGCTTAATTTAGTAGCATCATACAATAAATGGCACCTAATAATCAGTGGCACCGTGCTTATGTGTATTAACACATACTAAACTGAATCCTCCCCAACTGTTTAGCAGCCACAGATTTTTCTCTAGTTGGTAGAAATTACAGAAACAAATAAACAATGCATAGCCCATTTTAAATCAATAGCACACGCAGTATAATCTATCTTTCCATTTAACCCAACTCTAATTATGATTTGGGAAGCTGGAAGAAATGATAAAGCTTTTTAAAGTAAATTTTCAGGTCTAAGCCCAGCAAACCTATTAATACTTCATGACATTTTTCATTGCTTTAATGACTACATCATTTTCATATTTTGTAAATATTTTTCATATTTTATCTTACCATTTGAAACACTTTCAGTCTTTTAATAAAGTAAAAAATATTTTCCTTCTCCTTTAAAGTGTAACAGTGACAATACATAACCTATTTGTATCACGTTTTGTTTTTTCAATTTTTAATCCAAATAACACCAACTCAGTATCACTGATGGAAGAGATATCAGGAAACTTCCATGCTTTCTAATGTTCCTCGTAATAGCTGCCTCAGAAAGGACCGGAGTTCGTGCTGCTACAGAGTTTGTAATCTCAGAGAGATGTAGTAGAACTGCAGAACTGGATATTCTGTCTGATTGGACAAAGTAGTGGACAAAGTTTATTTTTCCAAAGGCTGAGTAGCTTTATTCATAGGGTCAAACTCTTTGGGATTTGCCTTTGCTAATGTAGAGAGGACCTCGGAGGTATTCTCTTTGTGTTTACATGAACTGGTCAGTTACTTGCATGGTTTACTTTAGTGCCAACATGTGGTTCACAGTGGTTTAATAATGCAGTCCACTTAATTGTGTAATTGAGTTATTTAAAGCCTTTGTTTGCGTTTACTGAAGCCATATCAAAAGCTTTCAAATTTCAGAAGACATTTTTAGACTGCTGTGTTACAACATTAAGGAATTAGTAGATAAAATGCAAAACGTACCAAGAAATGTCCACTATTTTGCTGCTAAAGTAAGAATGCACAGTAATTATGAATAGAAGAGGGGAATTTGCACATACACTGTAGCATATTCACACATATCCACACATAACCTTTAAGTTACCAAGAAACACCAGGCTGGGACAGTTTAAAACATCAACACTGTCTCACTGGTTAAATCTAGAGAAATCCTGTTTTTCCCCAATGGGAGCGATTTAGCTCTTCAAAGTCTATTTACCGCATAATCTATGACATATTATGAACTATGACAGAAGTGTGAAGGAAGTACATGCAATTGCCTGGAAGGCTCTCATGGCCTGCTTAACGACAAACAGACCATACCGAGGCTCTCACAACAGGTATTTGTGAAGCCAACAGGCGAGTGCAAGGAGCCCGTCTAGGTTAAGTTACCTGAAATGAGAAAGTGCTGTTTGGAGCCTTTCATGTCCTCACTTCAAATACCCTGCTCTGCTCTGCTGCCTGATAGCCGTGAAAACCTGTTTGGCTGATGATGTCACTGGAGTGTAATCAGATTGTTCTTTTAGCGCCTTGCTATAGGGCACTTCTACATCCTGTAGGACACGCAGTTCAATGCGCAGTCACATGCACGCATGCACATACACATATATGAACACACACAAATACACAAAATAGCACAGGACACAGGAATATTTTATTCTTTTTGAATATTGCCAACTTTTAGATTTATCTCCTATGCATAGAAGTAAAGAAACTAGTGTTCCGCATACACAGGTTCCTAACACTGGAAGAAGAGATAGAGTAAGGAGATGAGTAAGACATATTTGGAAAGTGTGGAGCAGGACCAGGCCTGTGCTCTGAAGATGAGATGCATGAGGGTAGTCTGGCAGTGAACCGTGAAGAGGCAATAATGTTTAGAACTATCAGTCACCCCCATGACAACACAGCATTGCCATCATCTTGATGATGACACATTTCTTTAGCCTTTCTGCAAGTCAACCAGACACAATGGGCATGCTGGATCGCATAACTATCTGTATTTTTCTCTGGGAAGAGGAGAAGTAATGGATATTCAACTAATCACCACATTACTATGAATACTTATTTAAAGAATGTTTAAAATGGTTGCCTCTTCTAATTTATTTATTTGTGATTGTGCTGGAAGACCTAAATAAGGCCAGATTTACTGGGGATGTAGCATAATTCTTCAGGTATATATAGGCTTTTTCTTCCTGTTGCAAAACTTAATGGTCATCCATGAATTTGCTGTGTTTGAAAACTAGAAATCACATTAGACCCATAGAGGGGAAAGGTTGTCTGGACGTTTGTAGTTTGGACTGCACATTAAGCTTTTGTGGCAAAACTGTAACATAATCTTTCATCCTTAATAAGGGCATATTTCATGGTAAATGCATGACCACTTAAACAGTTCACCTCCCTTTATTCAAATCACATTTCCCCAGCTGGGACAATGGAGACTCGCTCTCAAAAACGAAGGTCAAAGGCTCAGCTTGATTTATTGCATTAAAGAAAATACTTCAGAAAATACTGGAGCTTTCTGAAAGTTTATCCATTTTTGAGGTTTTGTCAAAGTTGCAGCTCTTCTGAGCTTCAACAGCCAATAGAATTTGAGCATATGGAACCCTTCTGGAACTCCCTCTTATTTGCTCCCCACACAATCCTCCTCCACACTGGCAAGGTGCTGCACAGCCTAAATTTAGAAGATTGCTTCTACATCTTTCAGTTGCGATTTAGAGGGCCCAAACTACCCTGACTGTATCAGCTCTTGATCTGGCATTCATTTTGATCATTTTGAACATGATCCGAGCAGCCGGGCTGGTTTTCATTTTCGCAGTGTGCACGCCGGTCAGAGTTGGCTTGTTTTATTAGAAGCCTTGTTCCTATATTCCTGCCTGGCACCTTTTGACCCTGTCTGTCTCTGGGGACTCATGGGTAAGGGGAAAGGCAAAGAAAGCTGCTTCCTAGTTTTGTACCGTGGCAAATGCAAATAGAAGTGTTGACTCTGATAGCTTCATCATAGTCTTTAGATAACATCTGAAAGTAGCTCAGTGCTTAGGCAAGGGTTGGTAAAAATGTCATCACCTCTAGTTTAACTTCATTATAGCTGATTGGGGTACAACATTTGGGGGAGGAGCTCAGTGTAGTCCCCATTTTTTTTCGAAATTGTGAATGCATGTATGACAACTGTTAAAAAATGGATTCATATATATATATATTGTTGCTGTCAAAAAAAAAAGTTCAAAGTTCTCCAAAAAATTTAACTTTTCCAGAGAAGGAAAAAAAAACTTACAATAGAAGTTAAAATATTTGTTCCAAGTCTTTTTGGGCAGCTGGTGTTTATGTAAAGAAATAGAAGAAAAAATATGTTGAGGCACAAGATTTTGTTTAGATAGCGATTATGTTTTTAGATTAATTATTTGAGAAGCCTTACTATAAGGTAATATTCACTGTAACCAATTTAGGACCTATGAAATTCTCATTTTTATCAATTTAAAACAAACCCAAATGGAGGACATAAGCACTACCGCAGGGGGCAACAGTAAGAAACAGAAAGCCTGAGGGCCAGCAGGAGCTGCTCCTCTCCATGTCCTGCTGCTTCACTCATTTATTTGATGAACTACAAAGAAGAATTGAATAAAGGCAGAGGGCTCAAATTTTAATACTTTCTATAAAGGATGAGGAACAGAAAAATGTCCTGTTGTTATTGTAGCCTGTGTGGCTACTCAGCAGTAGTACTTCACTTGTAAAGTGAAGAGTAGATAAATTAAAAATGACATTGTGTACCTTGGAAGAAGCCCACAAACCCACTGTCTTTCTTCCTATATCTTTTAAAAGTCAGGGATATTTATGGTGATGTGGATTATAGGTTAGATTCCTGCTGTCATTTTTGTCTTTATAGAGCAGATTAAAGCATGTTGATTTGGGCCCAGATGACTTGGAGTATAATGTGCTACATTAGATTATGATGCAGCAGAATTTATTCAAGTATTAGAAATTGCCTTTCTTGAATATAATCAAGACTCAAAAAATCAAAGTATGGAACATCCATTACAATACAAAACACAAAAGATGAGTTCGACCATTGCCGGGTTCAAGTATCAGCTGTATCATGTACTATTTAGTGAATGGTGATCTGTTATCTATTGTACTGGTGTTGGAGAGCAATTATTTTTGTTTTAGCAGTATTGGTTGATAACAAAAACGTAACTGCTGTGTGTGCCACATGCTGGTTGCTTCAGAGTGTTTTGAAAGAACAGTTCAAATTACAGAAAATATGTCCTTTCTGTAAATATGGTTTCTGGTTGTTCCATGTCATACAATAAATGTTTACAAACAATTCATTCAAAAACATCCTCCGATTTGTAAGATTAGCCTACAGTACTAGTCCTGAGGAAGCATGAGTTCACTGACCTTATTAATTAAACTTAAAAACCATCTGATGCAATTAAGCTCTGATATATTTAGAAAACATTGTGATGTTGCGTTTTATCAGTACCTCCCAGCAACCAATCCATGGGCAGAAAGCATCCTCAGAATAGCTAGTCAGTTCTGTGCATTGTGTTTCAGGGCAGTCTAAAAAGATGTATACTGAGACCTTCTAAATCAAAAATAAGTAACTTCCCATTTAAGAATAAAAATGGGCTAAGATAAAAACATTGCGTCCCAAGGGGTAACTCCTTCAGCTGAAATGTTTAAAATATCTGAAATGGAGCCATGGTTAAGTTTAACTGTGTGGAAGGAATCTCTTGCCTTGACACTGACAAATATTCAGATAAAAAGCAAGCATTCTGTTTTGATTTAGAGTAATAATTTATTGCATCTGGCATCAGGGACTGTCTGAGAAGACCAAAGACATGGGGCAAGCTTTAAAAAAGAACCTGATATTTTGGCCCCTAATCAGTTTAAGATGACCCTCCTCTTTGTAATAAGCATGATTTGCTAGAGCCATCCAACGAAACATCTCTGTAGTTTCGCAGAGCCATTAATGTGGATATAATCATAGGGTTCTTCTAAAAGATTCTGCTTTGCCTGGGAATGCCTTCACAGTGAAAGCCTTGCCCCCTTTCAAAGCCCAAGTGTGACTTACAAATGGCTGACAAATAGTGAGTGATGGACGATATGAGTGATGGCCACCACTGCCACACTGTGCAGACAAGCAAATTAGCTCATAGCTTCACATAACAGCTAACGGGGCACAGTATAAAATATTTGGTGTTGTGAATTCCTTTGAAAGTTCAGAATAAAGCATTTAAACTAAGTTATTTCTAAGACTTTCTGAAGACTTTCACCATATGGAAGGCTATGTACAGTCCAACCAGCAAATACAACTATGAGCCTTGATACATTTGTACAGGACAATAGAAGCTGATACATAATTCAGCTTGGTTGTGGATGCTATTCATAAGAGCTACCAAAATAATCAAAAATAATAACAATACCATGAGCTGTATCTTAAAAGGAGAGTCAGTTCCAGTACAGTTGTCTACACTTCACAAATAATTTGTCCACACATTGCAAGTTCTATATAATGCCATAGTATTGATGGAGGTAATAGAGACAGATACTGAAACCTTTCCTGACAGTCTCATAGCATTTTTTCACTGTTGTCATCTTGCCAAAACTCATAAATGGCTGTCAAAGTGGTCAATGTAATGATGAAATCCTGCTATAATTTAATAGAAATTATTTATCAGAGGTGGTCTTACAGTCGGCAACAGGCACCAGCTTCAGTTTTCAGTAAGAACGCTCTGTGCTAAACTCAATGCACCTTATCTTCCCAGCAGAGCAAGTTGAGAACTGCCTATGCGAACACAATGGTGTAACAGCTAATGTGGCTCATTTGAACGCATGGCCGATCCTCTATAGGGACGTTTCCTCACACTAACAGATCCGTTCTCCACAGCAGTCGGAGAAGGTGAGACTGTGTCAAACTTCCTGGCGCCTCCTATCACCTGGGTAACATCACACCAACGTCTGGCCTGTTCTACCTCAAAGGCATTTCTGGTTCAGCCCAAGCAAGATTTGGAACTTGTAACGGCCTTATAGATAGTGGTGTAAACATCCCCACGCTGCAGTAAATCAACTATTATCAATGAACAGCTAACACTGCAGTCATCCACAATGTAAGTCTACTGTAAGTTAAACATCACTGAAAATACATGCAGTTGAAACATTTAACAGACATATTTTCTGTATGTTTACCTTTTTATCATATGGTGCACTTGGCTGAAATAAATGTATGTATGTATGTATGTATGTATGTATGTATATATACACACTTCATCTGAAAACCCCAGTTAGCTTTTTCTGGCTAGCTATACTTTCTAATTGGGTTCCTTGTTCATTCTTTTTGTATGGTTGTATGAAGAACACTTCATGAAGAATGGACTATTGAAAATTAATTACAGAGTATATTTTGGACAACAAAGTCAAGAAAGTGTTTTATCTATAAAGCACGGTATTGTTATGATAGTGACAAACATTAATGTAAAATGTAAAACTACATAAAACTGAGTGACTGACTGGACTGCAATTATTTCAGTCAAATTTCAGCTACAATCTTCTACATCATTTCTGTAAATTATTTACATTATTTCATTATGTCCCTTTATACCCAGTGCACATACCAAATTAATTCTGAAAAGATGGAGGTTTTTCATAAAACCCTACTACTATTTCATAATCTGCATCATTAGTCTGAGGCAAGTTTGAACTCTGTGTGTGTGTGTGTGTGTGTGTGTGTGTGTGTGTGTTGGTTTGGGTGGGAGGTACAAATGCATGTGGTTATAACCATATGAATTTGAAATGAACGTGGGTTTACGGTTGTGTGTGTTTGCTTCATATGATATGCATGCTTGCAAGAAAAGAGCATGTGAGCGAGTGTGTGTAAGAGCGTGTGCGTGTGTGAGAGTGTGTGTGCCTGTGCTGGTCGCTGGTTACCCACATAGAGAGTCAGCGGTGGGTGGCACAGCGCCTGAATTATCCAGCTTGCTGAGTCTCACTGAGTGTGACTCCACTTGGTGAAAGAGCAGGCAGGGCTCAGGCATGTTGCTCTCTCTGTTACATTGCTTCCCCCCACAGCGCATCCATAAAGAAAAAAAAAAACAATTCCACTCAAATATGAAATCATAGGCATTTTCTTGCACTTAAACAGATGCTTACGTTAACTTTAGTCATATACATTTCACTTTGCATATATGAGTACCAATTCAGATTTTGTTACTGACATTGTTACTCTACCTAGTATACCTTGTGTATTTTTTTTTACTTATTCTCTCACTGTCACTCTCTCTCTCTCTGCCATTAGTGTTTTAGAGTCAGTACCTGAGCCTCTCTACAAGTATTTCAATGTACAAATATCCCTGAAATACTACATTACTGCCCACAAAAAATGTGTCGAATTTTCTGGATTGTATTGTTCAATATTATTTGAACGTTTTTGCTCATTTTCAACTTTACCAAATTGTTTCTATAAGCATAGCATGGACCCTTTTGTGTTCTGGAG
This sequence comes from Brycinus macrolepidotus, assembly GCA_037974445.1. Taxonomy (NCBI): domain Eukaryota; kingdom Metazoa; phylum Chordata; class Actinopteri; order Characiformes; family Alestidae; genus Brycinus; species Brycinus macrolepidotus. Next base: position 35,418,087 of record JBBPCZ010000001.1, read on the forward strand.
AAAAAAAGAAAGATAAACAATTATAGTTGCAGTTTTATTTATTTAGCTGCCAGTGAACCATTGAAATCAATTAATTGTTTCCAGTCACGTCCTAGAGCTAGCTGTTGTGAGAGTGATGAAGATAATCACATGAAAGAAAAGAACATAAACTTATAAAAGTTCAAAATGGTTTCTCAAAATGAACTGTAAAGTCTTTGATTCTGTTTGGTGAATACTTTGATAAGAATTTGATGAATTATCCCTTCTTAAGTAAGCAATGAAAGAGAAGAGTGGTGTAATTGTAAAACATAATAAAGAAGCATTTTCTCCTAAACCATTTAAAAAGGAAAAATATAGATTTAATTTGAAAATTCTGTTTAAAAAACTGTCTCTCCGCTTCATATTTGCATGTCTGTGCACACTAACACCAGTGTCTGCTGACACACAGACAAGCCAGCTGAGAACTGATTTACATACCAATCTATATGCTCTCAAAGCTAAATGCAAACAGAAGTTTTGCTGCTTAAGGAGAATTCAACAGCAAAACAGCAATACTGCCATCTGCTGGAGAATGTGTCTCTGTGTACATTTTGCTCTGAGATATGGTAAAAAGATTCCCAGGTCCCAGGGTGCCTTTTGCTGTCAACAGGACCAGCACCTGAGGCCAAAGTCCACTCGTCTGCTCCCTGGATTACAGCACCCAGAGTGATTGACCAGCTCCATCCTTCCCTGCAGTCTTCAGAATAGCTTCCAAGCAAACCATTTTTCCAACAAAGGAGCATGGTGTCAAAACATAACTTCTGTGTTTATTAGCAGAGGTAAAAACTTGTGGAGTAAGCACTATTTTAACATGCTGAGCAAAGGTGAATCTTTTCCTGTGCAGACTAAATGGCTTCAAGAAACAGGATAAAACACACTGCACAATGTTTTATACTGCATAAAAAGTTCTATCTGAATTAGACTGTCAAATTATGAAGAGCTAAAGCAGATTACAGTCATCTCAACTTTTTTTTTCTTTTTTTCAATGGAGATTTAGTTTTTAAAACTGTATTCAGTTTTAATGCGGATCTATCTATTTGTCTACACTGGTGTTTGAAACTTTGCAAACCTTTTAGAATTTTTTTATATTTCTGCATAAATATAACCTAAAACATCATCAGATTTTCATACAAGTCCTAATTACACAGACAAGACTAAAACATCATACTTTGTCATTTATTTACTGAGGAAAATTATCGAATTCCACACATTTGTGAGTGGCAGAAGCATGCGAACCTATAGGATTAGCAGTTAATTTGGAGGTGAAATTAGAATAATTGTTTTTAATCAATGGGACGACAATCAGGTGTGAGTGGGTGCTCCTTTTACTTAGAGATCAGGGATCTTTCAAAGTTTGATCTTCACAGCACATGTTTGTGAAGGAAGGAACCTAGGATGACCCCAAGCAGCTATAGGTCTCTCTCACACTGGCTAATGTAAATGTTCTCACCACTAGGAGAACACCAAAAACAATGGTGTGCATGGCAGGTCTGCAAGGAGAAAGCCACTGTTCTCCAAAATGACCATTGCTGCCTGTCTACAGTTTGCTAAATGGACAAACCAGAAGGCTGTTGGAAAAATGTTTTGTGGATGGATGAGACCTAAAAATAACTTTTGGGTTTAAATAAGAAGGGCTATGTTTGGAGAAAGGAAAACCTAAAGGAAGAACCAAATCCCATCTATAAAAACACGGTGGCAGCTTTACCGTGTTTCTGTACCATGGTTTTGATGGAACAACGATCTTTGAATCATTACAGCAAATTCTAAAGAAAAACTTCAGAACATCTGTCCTTTAACTGAATCTTAAGAGAAAGTGAGTTATGCAACATAACAACCCTAAGCACACAACTCGTTCTATCAAAGAATGGCTACTGAACAATAAAGTTTATGTTTTGGAATGGCCAAATCAAAGTCCTGACCTTAACCCAACAGAAATGCTGGGGAAGGACCCAAAGTGAGCAGTTCATATGAGAAAACCCCCTACAATCCCAAAGTTCTGTACAGAAGAATGGACAGAATAGCTGAGGTGCAGGACTGATGGTGGCACAGTTGTTAGCACTATTACCTCACAGCAAGTAGGACCTAGGTTTGATTCCTATCCACTGCCACCATTGTCCCCTCAGGGTGGGATTAGTAGTGAGGGATCTTGACCAAGGGCAAAAATACCTGAAGTTCATCCTTGGGCACTCTTAGTGTGTGTGTGTGTGTGTGTGTGTGTGTGTGTGTGTGTGTGTGTGTGTGTGTGTGTGTGTGTGTGTGTGTGTGTGAGATCTAATGGTTAAATGCTGAGTCTGCATTAATTCACTGCTCAGCGTTTGTGGCAAGAAAAAACTTCTAACAAATTGATCAGATCCCAGAAACATTGAGTTACAGTAAAAACCATCAAGATTTTTTTGTTTCTAAAAAGTAGTTGATATTTTATGGGCTGGTTAGAAGAATACAGTTTAGTATCCAGATCTCCACCCATGGCATTAATTTAATAAAGTACTGATTGAGCCAAACCAGGTATTTGATGCTATATGCAAAAAAACCTTCTATCCCAGTAAAATGATTTACTCACCCACGTGCACACAAACGCATACTTGAGATATGAAAGCAGCTTGGTCAGCTCCAGCAGCTGTGCAGGACTCATGCTCATGGTCGCATGGATGAGAAGAGAACCATTCCCATGAGCCTCTCTGCCTGGGTGGCTGCAGCGGCTGCCAGGCCCACCAAGCCACTATGTGCTAATCGCTCTGGGAGAGGAAGCATGTGTGTGTGGAAGACAAGCTTGGACTTGGGCTGGGACATTAGATGCTGAATGAGGGTTAATTTTACACTGTAAACTATTAAGTAAGTTTGTTTCATGGGTAATTAGACATTATTAACCTTTCCACAGATATGACAGCAAGTTCTGACCTGTTTAACTTATAATTAAACTCACAGAGTAGATATAGGAAAGGAGGTTGTGACTGTCATTTTCCAAAGAGCAAAGTAGAAGTTTAAGAGAACATGGATAGCTCTCTTCAGATAAATGCTAAAATAAGAAGCACTTGTTATTCACTGAGACATCCTCAACACAAAGAGGCAGGGGCCATGGGGAGATTTCAGAGCAGAGGTTGTTAAAATAAAATAATTTACGAAGATGCGACTAAATCTCAGGAGGTCATGAAATAGGAATAAGATTTTTTGCAAAAACATATCACCCTATAGTGGTAATACTAAATATAATTTTGATTTTACACGGCATGGGACTACATCCAATTAAGCATGACCTCATCTGCTCTCTTGGGAGACCATCTTACTTTTTAATGAAATATGCAGTTGGTCAGTATTTTTAAAGTACTGACCAACTGTACCACTATATAGACTTTCCATGGCATATTTATGAGCTTTTCATATTCATATACAAGCTTTTCATGGCATAACATCATGATAGTGGGATATGTCATAATGTATCATAATAGTAAGATTTATCATATTGTCACGTTGCCTTATCTTATTTCCAGAACAGTTCTCCAGATGTGGTAAGGTGTTAGGGAGTGTTCTACAACCTCCTAAGTTCTCATTAGTACAGGTCACAATCACTGTGGCTTACTGTGTAATATTGAGAGTCTTGACTTTATATCTACTGCTCAGTTCAGGACTGGAGTAGGACCATATGTGTTCCTACTACTAGGTTGGCAGTCAGCCACATTATTGCAATTTTTTTGATCTTGACAATGATTTTATGATGTCAGTAAGTACATGGGCTGTTACTATACCTTGTTAAAAATGACAGCTGTTTGTAAATATGTGAAGAGTTCCATATGAAAATTTTCCATGTTAGTGCTGTCATTTATTTAAAGATAGACAGTTATTGTCCTTTTTCCTATTTGCTTTCAAAAAAGAACTTTTTTGCTTAAAAAAAATCCCAAAACAATTAGTCATTACAGTTATAATGGCTGTCAGGAAATTGAGACTGGAACTAGGATAATGAAAAATAACACTACTTGTTGCAACTACTATAAAATATGTCAGCAATGTTAAAGAATAAGGAATTGTAAATGGGCGTAAGTTAATACACCTAATTTTTTCTGTTTAGAGTGCTTATGTTTATAATTTGAAGGAATACATGCAAGTTTTATCAATGAGGACACAAGCTGGATGCCAACCAAGTCCTAATCGTCTGTAAATATAGCCAGTTGTTATTGCTAGCAGTATTCAGAGCCTATACTTCCTCCTTCTAGCAGGAGTATGAAGCTAATAACAATATATAAAGCCAGCTCCAGGAAACCACGCTGCCCCTCTACAGCTCAACCTGCTTTCACCAACCTAACAAGCAGGCCTGTAAATGCAGACGCTCCCCCAGAGGTAACGTCAACATGGCAGAGTGTTTCCACAGACACTGTGTGTATGTGGTGTGTGTTTTCACCCCCAACACCCATCCACGAACAGAGTCGCTTTATCTTTGGTCTCCAGAAAGCGCTCTCAAAAAGTCGAACAATTTCATAGGGACCTTGTGACATCATCTACCCAAATATCTTGTTTGAAATCCTGGAACCTCCTATTGTATATTTTATTTGGCTGCCAGGCTGCTCCACGGTGTCCAATACATCATATGTCTTCAGCTTCAACTATTTAATTTAGAAACTCCAAAACTCACAAATGTCCAATGACCGAATGTTCTAAAGATGTACCAGTGTACTAAACACACCATATATCTCCTCTTGCTCACTTCTCTCTAAACAGAAATAGATTTCTTTGAATTGTTTGATAAATTTGACCCAAGTTTTCCAGTGGGTCTTATTGGAGCTCCTACTGTTTTTCTGCCTGTTGGTGGCCTGGACCCTAATCATCCACATCTCCCAGGGAGGCCATAAATTACTCCGATGAGATGGCGCTTTGTGTTCCTACTGCTGGAGCGCGGGGGCGAATTCACAGCGGCGTATTTTCACAAGCCCCGCTCTAAATCATTGTTTTATGACAGCAGGGAAAACTTCTGCACGTTCGCAGTGCTGATTTATGTTCATTTGGGTCTGGAGGACACTATAATTTGCAAGTAATGTGAAAACAGATGGATAGAGAGATAGCACAGGGCAGACTGACCTATACGTTCTCACCACTGCTTACAAATGACATCCATATGCAGACAGCATCTTTATCCTCTCTGTGCTTTTCTCTTTCTCTTTGTGGTTTGCAGTGGTTTATGTGGTAATCAGCGAATCACTTAGAGTATACTCTTAACCTGAAAGGGAAACAATAAAGTCACATTACACCATGTGTCTTAGTTGTTAATTATGCTAACTTACATCACAACCAAGAGCAGAAGAAACACAAAGAGACCTGGAATAATCATACCAAAGTATCTCTATAAATTATTTGAGGGGTTTCTTTTTCGCTGTCAAGAATTTTTACTGTATTACACCTTATAAACAACAGAAATAAACAGTGAAGATATATACAGCAAAAGGACCAAAAATCATGCAAATGAATTCTGTAACACACAGTGGCATCCATAGTACCAGACATTAGCAGTCTCTGAATCAAGCCTACACTGGGTCATAGTGTCCTAACAGCACATGTATCTATTGAAGCTGGGCCAGAAACGACCACCTACATAAATAAATAATGATGCAAATATTGTTGCATACAGAGTTCAGCAGCTTAACTCTCTCATTCAGGATAAACTATGCTCTCAAGAATCACTGCAGTCTTGCCACCATCAGCAGACACATAACAGGCTATATAGCTTTCACTAGCCTTTCTTTAGCACTAAGCAGCTAACAGATAACACTGTCCAGAGCCAGGCATAGCAAAGCTTGGCGGTTTCCACCTTAGCCAAACCGCATTACCCATCAGGCCCTCTGGAGCCAGTGACACCACAGAATGGCGAGGTCAGTGGGCCCAGACCAGTCTGCTATCCTCAGCCCTGAAATGACTCCTCAAAGCCTGGTGGAAAGTCCACCTAACATCACTGAGTCAGGCTGGTCCACTTTACTGTAAACTCCCCTCAGTCAAACAAACAACGATTTTTCAGGTGTTCGCTAGAGCCAGCTCAGCAGGTATAGGGCTATTTTAGTACATTTACACAAGCTTAGGCTAAAATAGCCAATAAAAATGAGGCTGAGAGCATACTCATGAGGTTTCTATGCTCTCAAGGCAAACACCTAGTTTTACTGAATGCCGGTCAATAATCATTAACAAGAAATAATTTTGCTCATGTTCATTTTTCTTTTTAGCACACAAGAAAAATACAAGTGAAAAGTATTGGAATTTCCTTGTCTGTTTTCAGCATGGATCCATTCTTAGACCACTCATTTGGCAATATTTGGCTCAGTATTGTGCCCATACTTTAGTACAGTGGAAGCTTGGACTATATTTTGTTGCGATTAAAGACTCTATAGTTTGATCATAGTCTAAGACTGGAAATTCTTTTTTTATTTAAAACTCACATTTCCTTAGGTTAGAACTGAAAAACTGTTCCATTGCCAATTTTGGGATTTTGACAAATGGACACAACATTGCCCTCAAATTTTGGTCAATATGGGCACTGTCAGAGGAGGATACATTTGAAATGCTGCTCATTTTGCCATGGACTTGGCCTTGCCGTAGTTAAACAATTAGACAAGTGTGATGGATCTTCCGGCATGGAGTCAGGCACTGCTACAGCTTTTCAAGCAAGAGTTTTTGAAGGAAATGTAAATCCGTGACTTCATCTCTAGTGGTTTCAACCCAATACTTTTGAAAATTCTTAATCAGGATTCTTTCTGGGTGTTTTCCTCTTTGAAGCATTGAACATGTCATACAATAAGAAATATTTCACAAGAGTGGAGGAACAAGCCAGTAACATGGTTGGAGAGATGCCTTTGATGAGAGAGCCATTGTGACATACTATTAGAAACAGGCCATTTCCATTCCACATCATCTACTACTGATTATTACCATACAGAGCATTTTCAGGGAGATCACCACTCATCGGCAAATACTCAATTAATCATAGATCTAATAATCATCTCTCCTTCTCTCTATTGTCAATATACATCAGGCCTTCTCTTGCATCAGTCAATCAAACTGGATGAACCAAAGTAAGGGGATTGTGTATTATTTAGAATGAGGATAACGATGCTCTTCACCTTCGTGTATAACGTGCTGTGTGAAAAGAAAGGGCAATCAATAGTCAGTGCCCTGACAGTTACTGACAGTTATATGTGAGTGCACCATTCGGAGAAAACGTGTGGTTTATTGGTCTTAGATGATCGTGTTTTCCACACAGACTTCTGCCTTCCTAATGATTTACTGCAGCTTGGCGGGATGAGATCAGTGAGTGTGTGTGGTTGGCTGCTGCTTGTGTCTTTCCCCCCATTGCTCTTTGGACTTTGTGGGCTCTGGAGAAGCTTTAAATGTTAGAAAGCCAGTTTGATTGGGGGCCAGGCGGTATAAAGCTGGAGGGATGCCTTCTATTGCAATGGCTCCAAAAATAAGAAAAGATGTATATTTGTGTGTCTGTAGCGTATATACAGTGTGTGTGTGTGTGTGTGGGAGGGGGGGGGGGGGAGAGAGAGAGTGAGCAGATGTTTAATGTTGTTTCTTGATAATTATCTTAAAAATAACCCCTTCAATCATAAATTTTATTGGAAAATATAAAGGAGAGGGGATGTGCAATTTCAAATGACTTAGTCATAAAACATTTTGTTTGTCACTGTTTTAATTAGGAAAATTCCCATTTTTACACAAATTGATAACTTCAAGATTATTTCACAGGGCAGTTGTTTTAAGTGGCCCATTGACAGTATTGAAAAAGTGTTAATAAGTAAGTGATCTCAAATTCTGTTTGGTTCTGGAGTGCCACTTTGTTTTCACAATGCATTCTTTCATCTAATACTCTGAAGCCCTTGTCATTTAATTTAATCAGCTGTGTTAAATAAGTATATTTGAGGGAGGGGGCACCTGCAATAACCTGCAATAACCACCAGCAGGTTGAGCAGGAAAAGTTTTAACTCAGTCACACATAAACTGTTGCAGCATTAAGCATTACTTGACGAGTAGATCTGCTTTATTTATAGATAGTCAGTTAGCTACCCAGTGAATTATTGAGTGACTCGTGTAAATTAAAGCTATTCACGCTTGGCTTTCGATATGACTCTAGTTGCACTTTAGTACACTTTGCACAAGTCCGGACTTGCCATCTGACATTACTGAAATTGATGGAATTATTTTTGTATATACAGGCGCACAGCTTTGTTTTGCAGAATTGCAAAACAATTCTTTACATTTTGGGTATCAGTTCCCGACATCAAAACACACATCAAAACACACAGAAAAGGTTAGAAGTGCAGACTTGAACTTGTCCATACCAAACATAACGTTAAGGAAAATGTAATGCATTACGTAACTCTGCAAATAATTGTGTTAACATATTATTTAATCTAAACAAATTAATCACTCTAGAATTTTCAGTGTTCATTTTGTCACCATTTTTAAACGACTCCACCAAAAGTACTGGACTGGAAGCTGTTAAATACTCCACTATCTCAACTATCAGCCTTGAACTTGTCTTGGACTCAACAAAGCCCTAAACGCTAGTCTAAATTAATAAACCTTTAAAGCTATGCACTATTCAATAAGTGTTAGTGGGATTGTAATACTTCAGCTTCCTCTTGTTACCACTGTATATAAATATTAAAAACCCTGCAATTTTAATGTCAAGCATTTGCCCCTCCAAAAGTTTCTGTATAGCCCTAGTATTGAATAACCTGTGCTGTCTCCCTTTAGACTAGAGTATGACATCCCTGATGCAAGTAATCGACCACAGTATTGCTCCTGCAAATGCATCTCATCAAGGAGCAGCTCTTGGGGCACCAGTATTATGGGTTCAGCTTTACACTTCACACAATAGCATTTCAAAAATGTCAATGGAAATAGACTTTGAAAGACAATATCCTCACTCTCTCTACAGGCCTCAGTAGACAGAGGAAGAATCCATCTGCAAAGATTTAAAGAAACAAATGGGACTTACTGCTGTTATTTTAGGAGGAAAGAGGTTAAGACCTGCACTCCTCCACAGAGATTAGAAGGCTGATCTGAGTGCTGAGTTTGAGCACCATCAGCTCAGGCTACACACAGCTTACACATGTACACGTTATTTAGGACATGCAAACAATAGTGTAATTATATATGTGTGTGTGTAT
>JBBPCZ010000001.1:35439714-35451672 GCA_037974445.1 Brycinus macrolepidotus
GGGGGGACCAACTCCATATTAAAGTCTATGTATTTGAATGCAACGTCATTAAAGTCCCTGTTGGTGTAATGGTCAGGTGTCCCAATACTTTTGTCCATATAGAGTAAGCCACCTGAATCCAGTCTGGCCTTAAAAGGGGGTGTGCTCCTTTTAACTAGCCGATAGGGGGCGCTGACGTTCTAGCAACAAACAGTAGTGGGACAAAGTAGCGCGTAGCTGAATCGTGAGGCGTGGAAGTTTTCTTATTTTTCTTCTTGTTGTGATGAAATCCTCAAACGTGACAATCAGTACTGAAAGCACTGAAACGTCATTGTAACATCATGTTCATAGTTGCTTTTTTTGTATTTTGAAACCCCAGAACGGATCTAAAATGTTCAGATGTTAGGCATGCAGGGCCTTTATGGCTGTACTTTGCTGGGGTAGTGAAGGAGTGAATGATGAAGGATGAAGGAGTAGCTCCTTCGAAAAAGTCGTGGTCGTACATTTGGAAGAACAGGCTGTACCCCAGGACCCCAGAGAGAGGAGCACGGCGGTCTCAGTGGTAGGAAGTTAGTGCCATCTTGGGTTTTGCTGTTCAGTTTAAATGAGTTGTGAGGTGCTGGATGTGCTGTTTAATTAACATCAGTGTTGCCAGCAATATGGACAAAAGTATTGGGACACCTCTTAATTATTGAATTCAGGTGCTCCCTTACTTCCAGTGAAAGGCAGTCTTAATGTTTCAGCACTCAGCATTCCCTTTCCTATTCCAGCATGACTGTGCCACAGTGCTAAATGCAAGGTCCACAAAGACATAGTTGGATGAGTTCGATGTGGAAGAACTTGACTGGCCTGCACAGAGCCCTGACCTCAACCCCATCCAGCACCTTTGGGAAGATTGCGGGTGAGGGGGTAAGAGTGTCATTTCGACTATTCATTAGGGCAAATATCATCCCAAAGAACACATTTTCATACTTGACATACTGCACTAATGAATGTATTGTTAATAGGGTACTGTAGTTTACATATTGTTTAGGGTGGTAGTGAACAGTCTGGGACGCGGCCAGTTTGATCATAAACCCGCTCACAGATGCAGAGAGAGGTGCACCTTCAGGTTCAGGGAGGTAGTTTTCAGGTTCAGGCGGGTTGCCTTTTTGGGTCTGTCCCAGAATTGTTTCCAATTTTGTGTGTTGGGGCCAAGGAAAACACTAAAATGGGCCGGGTCTGGGATACTCCTGGGGTACCTCTAATGAAAGAAATAAGAACAAAGGCTTTACATAACATTTGAGTCTTAACCTTAGTCAAAGTAAGCTCCAGAGTGTTACTGCATGTGTGAATGTGCTCTAATTAGAAACCAGTTCTAAATAGTGTACTACTAAACTCCAAATGGTTCTTTAAGAAGAAAAGGATCTTTGCATAGAAACTGGGTTGACATGCACGATGCCATACGGAAGTGTGTCTCTCTCTCTTTTTTGGCGTGCATGTTTTTTGGCATGCCCATGCTGATGGAAATATCTGAATTAGCTTCTTGTTTGTGTGTTTGTATGTGTTTTTTTGGATACTCATGTACTCACTTGTTGTCACCTTCTGTTCTCTGATTTTAACTCCGAAGCAAAACACATGATACAGAGCATGGCTGAAACACGCTGATGTATTTTTGATCAGTCTTGAATAAATGGACCTACTGTTCAAAGCTCTCAAAGCTGTCACACTGAAAAGATATAATGATGATATTTCTACTCTCAGGTTTTTGTAGTGAACGAACAAACAGATTAGGCTTCATTATAATAATGGATAGCAGCACATTTGTGCATAAATAGTCTAAGGGTTTTGCAGTCTGTGCGTGTAATTTATTATTACATTGTCTTTTCACCTGCAGAGCTCTAGTTTATTGCTAGTTAAATCAGCTGGGCCTGAAAACATAGAGTGATGTAAAGTGACACTGTGTGATTCATGCTCCCATTCTGAAAAACACAGTTAATGAATAAAGGTGACATTAGTGTGAGCAGTGTGAAGTGAGTGAAAGTGATCATTCGGACATACGCGAACACACCACAGCACACAGTGTGAACAGCATGAAATGCTTCCTCTGCATTTAACTCATTCACCAAGTGAAGCAGCGGGCAGCCAGGAACACGGCGCCCGGGGAGCAGTGTGTGGGGACGGTACCTTGCTCAAGGGTACCTCAGAGGTGCCTAGCAGTCTTGGGAATCAAACCCACGACTTCCTGACCGCAGGGCGAATGCCCTAACCACTAGGCTATCAGCTACCAGCTGCCCCAGCTGTGGTAAGCAGCAGTGTGCTTTAGGCTTGATAACCGGGTCTGAAGTGTAAGCACATGTCTTGCACCTTAGGAATCTTCTGCTCAGTTTTTGTACACAAAACCATATTTTATAAGGTGGTGTAAGGTCAGTCCAGGTCAAACAAGTCATATTCAAACCCTGTATCTCCATTTCCTTTCCTTTTTTTACCTTTTAAAAATGCCTGCTAACCTTGATATTTGAGTAAGGAAAGGTAGAATTAAAGATCAATAATGAATTGCTCTTGGATTATTCTGCATGGGTCTGCGTTTGCTTAAAAATGGCATAACCTAGCTGGAAGAGGTAAAACATTTTAGAAGCGAGTCATGTACTAGGCCTAATACAATGTTTATTATGCAATAGAAACTGTCTGTTAAACAGCCAGGGTATAAGCTATGAAATTATTATGAGATGATAGAAAATTTTGCTAGTAAACATTTTCATAAATATCTACTCTCACAATGCTTTTTATATCTTTAACTGTAGAGACTCTGAGCAGCCTGTGAACATCACTGTCAAGCCCCAGTGATTTAAATGGCCAGAGCTTTACTTACAGCCACCACATGTTAACGTCCTTGCGGTAAGGCTTCCAGTCAGCTGCTTTTTTCTTGATCAGTCTTATCTTTCTCTTCTTCATAAGCTGTCGTGTTTCAGGTTGTGCTTCAGTGTGATAAGAGCCACTGCTCCAACTAGAACAAAGCTGGGTGACAGGGATACAACCTGAGACAAAAGAATCTGAACATAATAGGCTTGTATTTGAATATGAGAGAAAGAAAAATATTAGAGCACTGTGCAACCTTGAAGGTTCTACATAATTTAATTATCAAGATGTAAAAAAAATCTTGACTTGATGTGAGGTTCAATATAGAGAAACTCTGATTTCTTTACAATGAGAGTTATATGAACAAAGAGCTGCAATGTCTATGACACAAAATTGCTATTTTATTTACTATCCCAAAATGATTAGTTAACCTACACATGTCTTTTGAGTTTTATTTGTAATGAGAACATATATATGATAAATAGTCGTAAATCTGAAAAAAAAAAAAAAATCCTGGATATTGTTTTATCTACATGACCTGCATGTAAGTCTCTTGCATCAGTGTATTAAAAAAGTTCTAAGACAAATGTATATCTATGATAGAGCAGTGTATCAGGCCACAAACATGCATGTGTAACATTTTGAACTTTCTGTGAGGTAGCTTCAAGAGACTTAAAATTGCAGGACATCTGGTTCCTGTTACCAATTCTGACTCAGAAAGTTGAACAATTCTGACTCACTAAGTTTCGCTAAAAGGGAGCATTTCACATCAAACAACCTTGCATGACTTTAATTGCAGTATAATGATTTATTTATGAAGTTTTGAAATTTCCTTTTGAATTCCTGTAACACATTTTTTTTTGTTAGTTTACGGTGTTAATACTGTTTACTGAATGCATTAGTTTAATTAGCATTAGTAATACATCAACAGGTAATACACTTGACTAAAAAACTGTTTGTATATGTGCTTGCTGTTTCTTATTGTTACTCACAAAACACCAAAAATACATTGTATCATCAGTAAAGTAAAGTGGCCCCTTATAGTCACACGTGAGCACACCACAGCACACAGCGTGAACAATGGGAAATTCTTTCTCTGCATTTATCCCATTCACCAAGTGAAGCGGCAGGCAGCCAGGAACACAGCACCCGGGGAGCAGTGTGTGGGGACGGTACCTTGCTCAAGAGTACCTCAGTGGTGCCACCAGCAGTCCTGGGGTTTGAACCTATGGCCTTTCAATCGCTTGGGGCAACTAGCCTGGTGGTTATTCTTTTATTTTAATAAAAATCAAAATAGGCTTGTTTTTTCTTACTTCTTTTTTTTTATCACTTTTACGTCACAACCACTCAGATCAACACAAGAAAGAGTGAGGACTCATCCTTTACATCCATACAAGTCACCAAGGCAGGCATCTTCTCTCATACAAGCACTTAAAACTCAAGAAACCCAACATGTCATTCTCCACATGGGGGCAGCAGAATTCAACAAACCCTGTGGTAAATGTTCGTGACCTACTTTAGAAGCCATTAAGTGGGCTGTATATCTGAAGTAGCACTGCTTAATGTCTTTTCATCTTGCCTGTGCCTCTGACCTTGTGAAATTTGTTCTGAGTCTGGAAACTTGAAAGCAGTCAGATGCTGATGTGTGATAACTTTGCAAGGCCGAGTAATGTGGCTGTCAGAGATGCTGATAAAAGCACTTATGGCAGAGATGTTTAATTGCTTAGAATAAGCAGAGGAATACTAAATACCAAAGATTTGGGGTTTTCTGCACTATAAAAATTATCCTAAATTGTCAGACATACCATTCTAAGAAAAAACTAAGCTGTAGAATATTTGCATAATGTGAATATTCTTTAGACTTTAAAATGGTCTAAAGCGTATCTCTTTAAAAAATCAGAGACTCTCTCTCTACTGTTCTAACCCCTCTTTATCTAATTAGGACCCTGATAGTCTAAAGTACTTTGCCAATATTGATAAGTTTTACAATTTTCTCCAAATATATGTTGGTATCATAGCATCATATATTATAATTGCATTGATGAACTCATGCATTCTCAGAATTGATACTCAGTGTTGAAAGAATTTCTTATAAACTTGATATAGATTGGGTTGATTGGAACTTTTTTACTGATTGACTTCTCTTAAACACACACACACACACACACACGCACGTACAGATATACATGATATGTCACTTTACAGTGTTTTCAAAGACCAATTTAAAAAAACTACTATGCATACACACACACACATATATGTATATATATATGTGTGTGTATGTGTATATGCTGATAAAAGCACTAATGCCAAAGATGTTTAATGCAGAGGAATACTAAATGCTACATTTGGGGTTTTCTGCACTTTATCCTAAATTGTCATGGACATACAGTTCTAAGGAAAAAACTTTAAGCTGTAGAATATTTGCATAATGTAGATATTCTCTAGATTTTAAAAAGGTCTAAAGCATATCTCTTTAAAAACTCTGAGACCACATATATATACATACAATGTATGCATACTAGTTTTTTAAATTGGTCTTTAAAAACACTGTAAAGTGACATATCGTGTCCTTGATTCCGTGACAGCTAAAAACAGACCTCTTAGCAACAGGAGCACCACTATTTTATAAACATTTCTGTCATGGATATAACGCTTATTATGTTTCAAATATATTGCTAAAAGATCACTAAAACTGAACAGCAATATGGTCTTAAGCCTTGAATGAGGCCTGATGTCGTCTTGTAGATAATTGCCATAGAGCAATGTGTCAACACTAGCCTACACAGCACACTGTTGGAAAGTGTTAACCCCTCATCTTTCACTAGAGTGAGACCATGAGGGCCATAAAGCGCATGCTGTAGCCGATGTTAAAGAGGAAAGGAGCAGGTGTGATGACTGGTGGGCAACGTCCCCCTAATGGCAATCCTGAGTTATGGCTTTATTATAGCTGATATACCCACCACAGCCCACAAGCCAGGCCACCTGCCTTATCACTAGTCATAAAAGATGAGATATGGGCCTTACAAGAACAAACTCAAGCAAATAGGTCTTATAAATGTTAGACAGCTTTCATGGAAACACAGTTTAGGCTTGAGATGTGTCCTTGTATAGCAAACAAATTTCAGCCAACACTTTGTTTTGCACACAATTTTATGTTCTTTTCATATTCTACAAATTTGGACTTATTATTAGTAGCACTTATCTTACCCAAAGCAATATAATCCTTTTCATTAAAACAGGCCATAATGTCCTGACTTTATGGTTTTGCTCTTTATTAAACTGCTTATTTTCACAGCTATAACAAAAACTCCTATCTCTGAAAGGGTAATTTTTAGGAGAACGAAAAATAGTTTTGACTTTAATATATGTTTATGAAGCAAGTAATTTATTTCATTTGTGATTAACTGTTTATAATGAAAAGGTGTTTTCAGATGACTATGAGGGAGATATAGGTAGCCTGACCTGACAGAGTTTTTGCTAATAGCTATTTTCATTTAAGTTTATTTTTAGAGGGTCACTGTAAGGAGAGTAGAGAGTAACAATGCTTTTCAGTGACATATGTTTAAATATTGACATTACAAATGTAGCAAGTTGGCCATATAGGTGAATGGTGACATTGTGGACAAGATATCTTTACTTAAGTCAAAATACAATGTGGATGTTGTTTGTTCACAGAAGGCCGTCAAAGACGTTTACAGTAACAAAGATCACTGATTATTTTGGACTGCCAAAAGTGCAGTGTATTGAAATGCTTGGATCTACAGTCACACGGCCAAAACAAGTGCTCTTCGCTTCGTGTGCTCTATGCATTAAGACAGGAGATCCCTCTGCAAATATTGTTTTTATAACACCCATCCAAGCCAATGTCTTCAGGCCTTTCAGGCTTCAGTCTGATCAGACCTGTGGGCACTCACTTGCTCTGAAGAGAGCCGCTGTTTGCTCTCAACAGTCAGTAACAAATGTTTATGTTCAGTGTTGACGTTTTGTCGTCACATTAAAGCAGTGCGATCTAAATACTGATCGTGCTTGAATTCGCTTTCCAAAGTACATTTAGCAGTGTCAGGTCTGGTATTTATGGTCTTTTTCAGGTTAGACTGGTTGAATGCCTAAACATATCTGTGACTAATCATGAATTTAAAACTATCAGCAGCTAATTGTAATGATGATGTAGCTCCTAAATTGCATTCGATTGTGAACAATTTTTAGAACACAATTATTCACATCCAAATAGTTATCATTTGACCCAGTGTAATAATTTGGTCTTACATTAGTGATTCATCATTCATAAGAAGTGGCTGAATAGTTGAAAAAATCAAGGGGAATAGAAAGTTTGTATAATGGTGGGTACTCCTTATGTGTAGTTATTTATATTATTAAATACTTAGGATAAATATGTACCTTTATATAATACATATAATATGTGTGTGTGTGTGTGTGTGTGCGCGTGCGTGCGTGCGTGTGCGTGTGTGTGTATGTGCGTGCGTGCATGCGTGTGTGTAAAGAGTAAATGGCGGTTGGAAGGGGGTGATTTTTGACAGGGGTGGTTGGCATCCCCTTGACACCCCCCCCCCCCCCCCTAAAATTGAGCCTTTTTCATAAGACTTGCAAATGAGAGGCAGAAGTCTAACCTCTAATGTTGTTACAGTCTGATATGAGCTCACTACTCACCACTCGCCACAAGGCTTTTGTGTAACAGAGACACTGAGTCAGACTTTGATTGAAGCACATAATCCAAGCTATCGGTACACTTCGTGTTATTCTTTCATAGTTTAGACTTGCAAGACTGTTCTATAGGTTCTCAGTGTGAAGACTCCATTCAGGCTTGGTGTATACCAGCATGGTTGTCACAGTATGGTTAAAACAAATACAAAATGAGATGTATCCCATTACTAGGAGCATAATATCATATATATTATTGAAGAAAACTATACTTAATATATTCTAATGGTCTCACCAGGACTCAGCACTCTTAGTAAAACAGATTTTTCATACAGTGTAAAGGTACCTTTAAAGGTAGAATGCTGCAAAGGTCCAGTTGTGTACTTTAAGTCAGCTTTAGTGTGCAATCTGTTCATCTTCTAAAGGCAAACGGTCTAACTTTTTTTAAAATATAAAAATAAAGCAGATAAATAAAGGCAAGGCTCAGGACAGAGTGTGAGAGTCAACTTAAAAATATAACTGCTATGGAATAAAATCATGTTCCATAACTAAATGTACTGAAGACATAATTTTGCCATACCACCCTAGTGACAGTCTGGTTTTTTTTTGGGTTTTTTTATGAAAGTGATTAGAGCCTAATTTTATATTGTATTTAATTGTATTTTATTGCAGCTTTCATTGGATTGATAATGCTACTGTATTTAAATGTAATGAAAATTCAAAGGGTTATTTTGATCAAGGGACTTAACATCGAATGTAAATTATTTCACCAGATTGAAAAACATTGGAATACATCACTAGTAAAGGTTTCCATTTTTATTAGTGTAAAGTGTTTACAGAATTTGTTAAATAAATGTTAACAACTTGCTACTTTCAAACAAGTTAGAATTAGAGTTTAGGCAGGTTAGTTTTGCATGAAACCTCCACGGTGCTGTCGTCTCTTGTTATAATTCATATGAACTGTTTTTGTGGCCAGGCTGACCATTGACATTTGTTATAATGCTAATATGGGCCTTGGTGGTTCTTATTGTTCTCACAGTCGCAGTTCTCTGGCTAATCTCTGCTAGTGTGTGTACTTCTGTTTTCTCTCTTCATCATCTAGAATGGATGCTGTTTAGAGGTTTAACCCAGTTTTCCATTCCTATAAATATTCCTATAATGCAAAAAAAAACAAAAAAAACATTCAGTCTGATTTTTGCCATGTAGTTTCTGATTAAAAACCCTTTCTTATAGTTTTTTTAATGTCATCATATTGAGCATCCGGGTAGTTAAATAAGATGTGGTTAGAAGGTGAGGATCCCACTTATCATCTCTGATTTGCCAATTCTGTGTAGGCTGTCTGGGCTCACTTATATGTTACAGGACTTTGAGCTGAAACTGTGAATAAGCTTAGTGATGCCTTTTTCCAGAAAGTTCCCAGAACGCGCTCATTAATCAGTGCATGGGCTCTTTTCATTTGCTTGACACTTGGAGCATTAAGCTATAACCTTGTGTTTACAGAGAGGGAGGTGCCAGGCTTTACAGCAGAGCTTTGGTGCCTTTCAACACCTTTGGCACTGACTTCTCTTGCTGTTCACTCACTCAGCTCGTGCTGCACCCACCTGCCGGCTACAAAGCAGGGCCCTCTGCTTTTCCTGACACTTTGACAGTGCTGTTTAAGATAATCTTTTACCCACTCTCCTCCACTCACAAGTGTCTCCTTTTAATTTTTGTTACTAATATGGAATGTGTGTGCTGAAGATATTTTACACACACGCACACACACACATATACATATATTTATATGTACAGATGAAGCAGTGAAAGTCAGCATAATTAAATATGAATGCAAAAAAAATCTACTTTTTATGTCCAGTTTTTGCTTAAAACTTAGTATCACATACACACTTTACCAGTAGCAAAGCATTTGCTTTCTGTAAGTTCTTTCAGGCTTTATAGCAGTACTTATATGAAGCTTGGATTAAGTTGTGTGAATTTTTGAGTCGAGGGTCACAATTTCAGCAGAGGGTCGAGATTTTAGGGGGAAAAAAGCTTTGCATGACGGGTTAGCGCTTAAAATGTTATCAAATTTTCAGAATAATTCAATCATTGAGATGTAAATAAAATCAGTCTGATATGAAATAGTGCAGTTTAACAGAACGTAGGTTACAATGGTGGAGATGAGAATCAGGAGTCACAATGTCTTCCACACAAATACTGCAATATTGCCATACCGCCGCCAATGATGTACTAAAAAACAATATGTCCCAGACATCATGCTACAAATTTTTAACTATTTTATGTAATGAGAGCTTTTAGGGGCATTAAACCATTGCAAACACTTCAAAACCCGCAAATTTGTCTAGAACAGTGCATTTAACAGAATGTCTTTTTTACTTATCTTAATGATTGAGTTCTACAGAGAAACTGGTGGAATTTTCCTTTTTCTTTTTTAAAAGAATAAAATCACTGTAGATTGTTTGCTGGTTAGTTTGATTTTCCCCAATAAGTTATGAAATATCAAGCAGATATGTAGGATTACAAACTAAGGGGTACTTAAGTCCTTGAAGTCTCATGTCATATTGATATTGAGGAAAAACAATGGCATACTGTGTTAAGCTAGTTGGTAAAAGAATCGTTGGGAATCATACATTTCACTGGTCTGTAATGTATGATCACTTCTGATGGAATGGAATCTTAACATTTGAAATTTATATAGACTTTATTTTGACCTTTGTATGCTGTTGCAGGTGTTTTATGTGCTCTGTACCTTGATCGAGCCCAAGGTGGCCAACCGCATTGTTGGAGTGTAACTCAAATGGGCTTTGCTAACGTGCTAATAAACACACCTAAATGGCCGTTTACATTCATCTCTGACCATCGAACAAACAAATTAGCAGTCAAATAAGCTGCAACGTCTGTATTATACGTTAATGTGAAAACATTGTCGAAAACGATCAAGTAAAGGCATGGCCTCAGATGTAAATGTATTCATTTCAATATCTTCTTTTAGAAAGGATCTACCATAATTGTTACCATTGTTACCAAATAGGAAAATAGTATTCATGAAATCAATATCCATTTCCATACGGAGTGCCCCTAATAATACAAGTTTAAGCCTTTGCAGATGGTGCCACAGGAAGAGGCCGTTGGTAGTGGTTTTCTTATGAAGACTCCCCTAAAAACTTGCTAAAAGCCAGTGTGAGGATACAATATCTAATCTGCATTGTGCATGTGGGAAAGTGTTCTAGTACTCATATCCCATGGAGGTTGCAAGGAAAATTTGCTTATAGACTGCTATAACGTGATACAAGCCGTTCAACTGACATGGATAGCCTTACACCGGGATATCCCCACTAAATGGTTAATAAAGGTTTGCCAAAGATGTCTATTTCTATATTTGAAAAGTATTTGCATGCCTTTAGAAAGTAAGTTGGGAAATTTTAGATAATTGCTGGCATAAAATTCCCAAAGAAGGGGTGTTGATGTGTAAGTGTTTTGAGTGTTGGTTTAGGTGCTCTGGTCATTATACATACAAGTTTTTTCTGAATTCTTTTTTTTGTTGTTGTTGTTGTTGTTTTCAGAAACTTTGTTTGGGCCAAGTTTAAAATGTAAATGTGAAAAGAGTTGAAACTTCAGATGTCTACAAGTTTTCATGTGTGGGTCAAAGTCAAAATGTGGTTGTGTGGCCAATGTGGAGGTTCTGCAAAGTCAAAATGCCCCTACGCTGCCTTTGCATTTTTGCTTCATAGAATATATTGAAAGAAAGTGTGAACGGCTGAAGTAGGCATGAGCCTTAATTTCACCAGGAGCCTTAATTTTACCAGTTGCTTTTGAAGAGATCCTTTGAATACAATCACTACATGAACCATTTAGTGGCTGTCAGGTGTTTCCAAGGCAGTGTAGGGCCTTGTTTGTAGTGTCTCTTGTGTCATTCCTGACCATTCCCTGTGTGAGCAGTGTTTTCAACCATGTGTGACTGGAGCACTCATTAGGGTAGACTGGTGCCCCTAATTGAAGAAGAGGGTCCTAGTTAAGGACACTCCATTGACTGATTGGTTTCCATGGAATGTATCTAAACAGCTCTGGTTCATCTATCTGCTCTTCAGTTCGCTTCTCAGTGATACAATATTATCCCATGCGTGCAGGGATAAAATGGCCTACTTTGTAAAAAGAACTATCGCTTTTATAAAGTAAGATTCTTAAGTAGGTTGTGTTTTGACAATATGGTTCT
Organism: Brycinus macrolepidotus; assembly: GCA_037974445.1. Classification (NCBI taxonomy): domain Eukaryota; kingdom Metazoa; phylum Chordata; class Actinopteri; order Characiformes; family Alestidae; genus Brycinus; species Brycinus macrolepidotus. Next base: position 35,451,407 of record JBBPCZ010000001.1, read on the forward strand.
AGGAAAAAAATAAAAACATTGTTTGGTGCAGAAGCTTTACATTATGTTGAGGCTTTAAAAGATTCTTTACACTCTCATCTCATTTACAAAAATGGTTGTTTAAAGAACCATCCATTAAACATTTCTTCTTGCAACTAAGAAGGGATTCCTTACTCCAACAACCTCTTTATGACATACACTACCAGTCAAAAGTTTGGACACACCTTCTCATTCAATGTTTTTTCTTTGTTTTTATTATTTTGTACATTGTAGATTAATATTGAAAA
>JBBPCZ010000001.1:35458689-35476901 GCA_037974445.1 Brycinus macrolepidotus
TCTATTCATATATATATATATGTGTGTGTGTGTGTATGTATATATATATATATATTCCGTTATGGTGTAGAAAACAAGCAACCTAAACTGGAAGCCTCACCAGTTTCTTCAGGCTCCCAAAACATCAGTGTGGCTTTCAAGATAATACCAGTGGTAGGATACTAGGACATGTGCATTTTATAGTAAATCTGGAAAGATAATGACATGTTCCTCTAAGCAAACTGCTTAGTATTTAAGGGGTCTGTGGCCTGGCCTTATTTCCCCCACCCAGCATCAAATCAGAAAATTCCCAGCATTGCTTTGACCATGGCCATAGATGGCAGTATTTTGCTTCAGTTTTTGCACAGCTGTGCTGTGGGTGCTTTAAAATCTTCATCCACCCTTATAATAGAACATGGTGTTGCTTGGGAAAGAACAGTTTGGACAAAATAGGTGTAGGTGTTTGAAAACAAAAGAGTAGATCAGAAGTGCTCAGAGTTAGATTTGTCTTGCTTTTAGTGACCTCTCCCTATCCACTATCTTACTTTTATTCATTTAAAAATGTATATTAGTGTGTATATGTGTTTTTAGTACAACACATATACACATATTGTCACTTTAGCCTGGTCATATTAAAATTGAAGAGCTTAATCTGTAAATACTGGCAATAATATTGACATACAAGCAAATCAACAAGATCGGTGATGAATCAGATTGATAATGCATATACCGCATATGTTATCTGCCATGCCCTGTCACTTTATTTGCACCTGTTGTCTGATTTGAGGTTAAAGCAGCATTTTGAAAAAATAACAAAACATGTATTGTTGTGTGGAATTTATTTAGTAATCACTCTGGTTTTATTTACATTTGTAATGCAAAATATACTTGTTAGATATGGAATAGTACTAATTTTAGCATTATTATTATTGGCAGTCTGACCTATGAGAGTGTAATTGGGAGAAACATATAAGACTAATGTTATTTAAAAATAAATCAGTAATTTTCCCATTGTTCATATTCATTTGTATATTGCAGATAATAATATATTATATCTTATTTAATGCATGATATACTCTTGGGAAATGTTTAATATTGTCTATGAAGTTTCAAAATATTCTCTTGCCTAGTGATACATTGCTTTTATATATTGAATCATATTTTAATGTAATGCATGTAAAACTCGTTCAGTACCTACTGTTGAGCCCAAGCAAAAAATCTTCTTTGCCTTTATATTGCAGTCCATAGTGCTCCAAGGTGTCTGCTTACATGATATCTATTCTGCTTGGTCTCCAGAAGTTTAAAAAGGAATATCATTAGACAGTTCCTGTTTGATTATTAAAAGCCAGAGCGGTAAAATTAATGCGAGTTGTGGTTCATTGGTTTATTTCCATACTAACAAATTGGTCTTCACCCCTATTTGCTGAGTTATTGAGGATTTGTTGACAAGCTCTTCCCCAACAAATTGTATTTGGACAACAGTATATTTCACTGATGTCTTTTGCCACGGCTGGGGCCAAGGTCGGTTTTATATTCTACTGAAATCATAAAATGACACTCGAGATAAACAGAATGTTTACTCTCCCCGTGTGAGCTGAGGCAGATATGTAAATTTAGCCTTATTCTTTCATCAAATTTGCATTTGCCCTCTTAACCAAACACTATAGGGCTCCAATTCAAACAACTTTAATGATGGCCGCCACTTTATGACCGATTGCCATATCAGGGAAAGAGGAAAGAGCAATTTAGATTGGAATGAAATGGGGGAGAAAAAAAAGCACCCCAGCTATCTGCCACTGGCTGACAATAATTGGATCAAGTTTGCAGAAAAATGGCTGTGTTTTGATGCTCTAGTGGCTGACTGGTGATCGCCTGCCTCTTTTGCCTATTTATCATTTGTCTTTTATCTGCCACTTGCAGACCTTTCCATGGGTGCCATTCTGGGCCCCGCTAATCAAACAACTTTTTAATAAGACTGAACGGCAGCTCCGCAGCCTGTGCAAGGATTCGCCACTCTCACTGTGGAACACTGGGAATGCAGGGATGAATATCAATGAAGAGACACACACACACACACACACACACACGTGCACGGACTGTTTTAACACACGTATCTAGCACAGTTATTCATGCCATTGATTTGCAGTAAATGTGTATATGTTTTTGTCATTTTTATGTGCATTTTGAATACCTTGTATCATGTAATATTTCCAGAAAGCTTTCTGTATGCACAAAATATTCAAAACATTCTGTTACAATTTTGATTAAAGGAATTGTTAATGTTCCATAGATTTAAATGATTGGTATTTGAATTTTTAAAATAACATTTAACCTGCTTCGTTATCCACTTGCTTTCCTTCTGCTCATGTGTATGAGTTGCAAAGTGTGCTTTCCAGTTAATATTGTAAGGAGTGGTGATGTGCTGAAATCTAGCACTGCGATACTTTTGTATCATGACAATTAGTTTTTCTGATTTTTGTGAAGGCTTCAACAGACAAAAAGCACCAGCAGAACAGTAGGGTTACATTGGTTATAATGATTTCCTCCTTCACTTCAGCATTGCCCAAATACAAAAATAGGAAGGAAAATGAGGGAAAACTCATACAAGTAAATATAATAATACTACTACTACTACTACTAATAATAATAATAGTAATAATAATAATGATAATAGGCTTATTTCCAATCAACTGTTTGTTACAGTGCAGTTTTATAGCTGCTATGCACTGCTTGTAGTTGTTATTTACAGGGTCTCTGTATTTTTATTTTTAATGATAAATATAGTCCAGTGCTCTGTACTTCAATCACCCAGCCCCTCCCCCCCCCCAATGTTATTGCTATTATGATAAATCACAAATCATGGTGTGATTTGTCATATTGGCAACAACATATCATGTTGCCCACCCATACTATGTTACAGGAGGTTGTGTTATTGATGTTGCTGGTATGGCTTCAGTTAGAAGGTCAGCGATTTTGTCAGAAGAAAGTGCGGGTGTTTTTTCACGCCTCATCCTTGCGCTGAATATTGATGCCTTGCAGGTCCTCGCGAGCTGGGCAGCTGCTTGGGTTAGCGCAGCCATTGAGAAGTTAACAAGCTCAAAACAAAACAAGTGACAAAAAGCCACAAAAGGGGGGAGGGGGGCCTGGGTGGTTGAAGGCGTTTTTTTTTTTTTGGAGGCTCTGTTTAAGGAGCATCCCCCTGTTCCCCTATCTCCCCCTGCACGGATGCAGAGGCGGAAAATAGGACCGTGGTGTGGGCCTTTGCTAGGTGACTGAGGGTCCATGGTCTGGAATGTGCCTTCCATTAGATCTCCCTCTGCAAGTGCCCCCCAACTTTAGACTATTTCGCCAATTTCTCTTAGTTCTCCGGACTGTTATATTTTACCGTCAGGTCAGAAAAAAACACCAAAAAAAAAAAAAAGGTGACAAAAACCTATGTGTTGCCTTTCACTGAAATAATCCCAAGTGTGTTTTTCTTTCTGTCAGCCTGTCAAATTGCTATCTAATTGTAGCAGAGGTGGTTGGGGGAGTGGATATCTGCTTTTTTCTCTCGCCGGCTGCTGGCAGGCCCTGCCATTCACAAAGCCAGGGGATGCCACACACATTCTGTTTGTTCTACATGAGCAAACAGATTGTAAACTGGCTGATAATTTTTGTACTGACAATGTCATTTATGGCTGTCAGGCTTTTGTCTCCTCTGTTTGCTTTATTCAAATATGAACCGAGCGGACCTCCCCTTCACCGCTCTCTTCTGCATTAAAACCACATCAATTCACTTCCATTTCGTCTTATCTGAAATTCATTGGAGGCAATCACTTGGTTGAATGCTCCGACGTTTCCATGGAGACGAAAGGTCCCGCGTGGACTTCAGAAGGATTAGGAACTTGTAAGATTTAAGTCTTGAAGTACACACTTGCTTTGTTGTGTCGTCCTTTGATATCAAGTTGAGAGAATTGGCTTTTTGTGCTTTAATTTGGGAAGAGAAATAAAGTATTGATTCTTATAACTTGTTGCTCACAGAAGATGATAAATGGCTTCCACTTTTTTGGCATGTTTTGTGACACTTGCTTTTGTCCTTTCCTGATAAACAAAATACATTTATGTATCCTTTAGGTCTTTGTCAGATTATTCTTTGGTTTGGTCCCTGCTTTGCATTTGTGTGAGCTGATTGGAAATTTATGTTTCATTCCTGTGCCCCTTGCCATGACTTGGTGAGCAGCGATCTTTGTGCTGCAGCTATGACAGTCGCCGTGGCATGCAGTGGTGGGTGCCTCGGTGGCACCGTTTTCAACCCGAGCAGGGACAATAAATCCTGCTCACCGGGGCTCGCTCCGGGGGCCGCCTGCCCGACTCCCTGCTCCTCAGCCAGCCAGCCCCCGCACCCTCCCCTTTGTTCCGCAGAGGTCAGGGCAGCCGCAGTGTCAAGTTATTCACATCCCAACTGTCTGTCTGGAAGCTCCTGCAGATGTTACTGTGCTCTCCCTTTCATTCTTCCCATCTCTCATTCCCTTTCTCTCCTCCACTGTGCTTCCAGGGCATTTGCCAAAGCAAGTTTTTAAAGCGAAGGAAGGAGGGGGAAAAAAGTAGCCTCCATGGAAAAAAAAAATGGCAAGGCGAGGCTCCTGCCACTGAATTGGCTCCCTCTTTTATTTGTCGCCAGCCAAAAGTACAAAGTAAACACTGTGAAGTAAATGGATTCATTTTTAGTTGCGGTGGGGCATTTTGTGTGCAGCCGTAGCCCGCTCCTTTTTGTCTGCCTTTACCATCAATGCTAACATCTATTATCCCTCTTTGTTGGAAGTGACAAGCTTTTTTTTTTTTTTTTTGGAGGGGGGGTTCAGACTTTGTGTTCAAAATATTCTTGCTAAGCGCAGGAACAAAAAGTTTTCTTTGAATGTTCCAATCATCGTATTTGAACTGTTTATGCTTATAAAGTTCTGTTCCTGTACTTTAGCTTGCATCGCACTTAAACTTTAGCACATAAATCCCAGGTTCCTCCACACTGTGTTGACAAGAGCTGTTTGGCATGTTTGTCTAAATCAGTCATTTTTATCAAAGTACAATAATGTGGAATACAAGATGATTTAGTATTGCAATCTCAGCACATCTGTGTGTCCATTAAAGGATGATATGTTTTGTCTCACTTTTACCACAAATTTGACTCAAGAGATACTGCCAGAAGTGCACTGTCGTTTTTCTTTTTTTTCAGTGTAGTGAATTTCTTTATTTTTTTCCCCAGCTCTTTGTTATTGTTAGCATTGCTATTTATATCGTTCTGCAGTGTGAATACAAAGTCAGAGCAGCCAAACAGCTCATCAATGGGTCAACAGTTTTAATGCACCTGCAACATTTCCTGAAATTTGAGGAGTAAACAGAAGCGGCCTCAAATGACATGCCATTACCAGGAGCATCTAAACAATCGATCGACATTTGCAACTTGCTATTTACCTTGTTGTTTGTACGTTTGACTATCTGTCACTGTATTTAAACTTCATAAGTTGATTACAAGGAAATTAACAATGGGAAATGGGCTCTTTTCTCCATGTTTGATGTGTTTATGATGCATTATTTTTGTAGTCTTGATCAGAGCACAGAACACTAATTTAGAGAATGGCAAAACCTTATACTTGAATCATAGTCCAAATACATTATAAGGAGAAAAAAAATTAAAATTCATATTTACATGCAAGTTAACACACATTATTAAGGATAAATGCTTTTTTAACTGGCAGTTATGGATGTTTGTACCATTTAAAATCTACATAATTTTGGTAAAAATAAGTATTACTGGAAAATGTTTATGCAGTCAATTATGCATTATTGGATAGATAGATAGACAGATAGATAGACAAACAGACAGACAGACAGACAGATAGATAGATAGATAGATGGATAGATGGATAAATGCATAGTCATTGACTTTTTTTTTCTTTTGGTAGATTTTGGTTGAGGAAAAAACAAATAAAAAGATAGCTATAACCAAAAGATGGTGAGTTATGGACTTAGAAAGTGACAAGTCTATCATTGGACCACCATACGGAAGCTGATTGAGGCTCTAAATGTGCAAATACAATGAACCAAGTCATGTCCTGTCCAACTTATCTCTCTATTTCTCAAGAAAGAACTTACTCAGCCTTGAACATGGTATAACTCACAAAGGCCCGTCTCTGAAAAAGCTCGGGATCTGGTCCTGCCCATGCCTGTTGGGACAATATTCTATGGGAAGAGGATTATTCCCAAATACCAGTCCTATGTTAACAAAGAGACCTGATGATGGCAAATTAGACTCTGGCTTTTGTGCAGAAAAAAAAAAAAGATGGGATGAAAACGTACTTCTAAGGCCCGTCAAACCCGGTGGTCTCACATTTGTAATAGTGTATCATTCCATTACATTATCTGTGGTTAATATACATAGCATTAAGCTTGAGAATCAATAATGAATCCCTAACAAACAGCTCCTTTTTGCTCTGTCCGAGGCTTTACATGTTAGTGCAATGTCTTACCTCCTGTTATGAAGTCTGATAACAGGAAGCAGAAGTTAAATTTGTACAATTTAATGGTACATATTTGGTTATTTTAAATGTTCTGAATGTAGGTTGTTTTAAATGTGCTAAATGTGGTACTACTAGTATTATCTGCATCTGCTTTGATCTTCCAATGCAAGGTGTACATTATTGCACTGCGCATGATAATGCAGCCATATAAGTCATTACTAGATGAGAATCAGACACAAATACCAATCATACTGTTTTCATTAGTGTGAAGACATGTCAAAAATGAACCTGTCAAGAGACTCAGAATGCATGCTTGTGAAGAAATGTAGAGACAGCTGCAAACTGTTGCTGTAAGTCTCTGCTTAAACTAACAATATAAGACCTCAGCTTGCAAATGTCTTGGAGTTGGTTTAAGAACTGACCCACATACTGTCAGTATTCATGGTATATCGGTATTGGTGAAACACTACCATACTGAGTAACAATTTTAGTTTCGTATGCATGCGTTTATACTAAATAAGCTGTACATTTTTAACACTGACAGTAGTATGTTGCCCACTATGTAATTTTAAAATAGATAGGTAGATAGATCAATAGACAGATAGATAGATAGATACATTGATGTATAGATACATAGATAGATACATGAATAGATACTGTCCAGTCAAAACCAACTACTTTGTCTTTATCGAGTTACATCAAGAAACTCTTTTAGCTGAGTATGAGTACTCAGCGTTCCACCAAGGGGAATCCCACCATTTTTTATTTTTGCAGAATCCAATCATTGTATACCCAGTCATGAGGAGTGGTTTGATGTGTGTGTTTGTTATAGAGAAGCTTATCATCTTGGACTGCATTATAGTGGTGGGGATAGGAAGCAGGGTTTGCAGTGTCTATACACAAATATAGCCATTTTATTTGCTATCCTGGTTTTAGATGTCATGTTGATAGTGGTAGAATAGTGGTATATCTTAAAAAAAAAAAAAAAAAAATCAGAAAGTGTTCTTTGGGTACTGTTTTGTCCTGCATGTAACTCGCTACAATGAATTGATTTGAACAAATACATTTTAAACCCAAACTTTATCTCAAATCTACCATTAAACAATGTCTTAGATTTCAGACAACATATTTGTGAACATTTCACGTAATAACTTTCTGTGAGGTAGCTTTTAGAGGCATTAACTGCTTTGGACGTCTGGTTGCTATCAACACTGCTGTGGACAGTTCTGACTTGGTAAGTTTCTCTAGATTAGAGCACTTCACATCAAACCAACCTGAATGGCATTGTTTAAATCCTACCCATTTCAGTATACAGAAACTATGAAAATCCAGTGAAAGCTTTCTCTAGCTTCTGTAATGTGAACTTAAATATTGTCTGATATATCTGAGAAGTAGTACAATATTGCATTTTTATCAACACTGCTCAGAGGTATTTATAGTTTACTGCTGGAAGAAATAAAAACAGTGATACTATTAGTGTTAGCCTGAGAGTATTAGAAAATACACTCGGTAATACTGTTAGTGTTAGTCTGAGACTACTGAGTTATGCTTTGGTTTCCAGGCCAGAACACTTGCTTGATTTCCAACACTTGCATTTGTGGTGTTCATTGTAATCCCATTACAGCCAATAGCTCTCTGTGTATGCTGAGAGAGTTTTCCACTAAAGGGTGACACTGATACCACAGCCACCAGAAAAAAGGCCCACCTAGGAGTGCTTCAGTTTGTGGGGCATGGGAGGGGGGCGCTTAGAAGCAGCTTTGGCCTAAGAGGAGGAGAGAGCTTAAATTAGTGAGATTTAAGAATCAAACTAGGATTGGGAGAACAAAGGACATGGCTTAAACGGTGTCCAGTATCTTCTACAATACTGCTAGTCTGGCCTGCTTCTGAGGGCTTAGTACCAAAAGTCCTATCACACTCCCACTAATTCTGCTTTTAGTTTTTTACATTTTAAAGGCATATGAAAGGGACAGAATTACACTGGATAATAGACTGAAGATGAGAGGAATGGATTTACATGTTTGTGTGGTAGTTTAGGGTACATGTTTTAGTACATGAGATTTGGTTTCATAATCGTTCAAGTATATCAAAATAAACCACATGTAACAAAATTTCAGTTTTACCTAATACCAGGTAGATTAAAACAGTTTTTTAAGATTAAAACTATTTTTAATTATCTAACCTGTGTGCATATTATACTTAACCACACTCTTAGAAATAAAAGTGTCAGAAAGAGTTCAAAGAACCACACTGGACCTTTCACAAGATATAGAATGATTCTGTGAACAAGATGTGTGGGTGTGAAGAAAGTGTTTGAAAGAATTTCCACATGAAGGTTTTACACCAATTCAAGTTTTTTCCTAGAACCATATGACAACGCTAAGAACCATTTAGGGACCCTTATTTTTAAGTGTGTGGCCTCAAATAACATACAGCAAGTGGATAGTTGAAAAGGGCAAATATATTTAAAGACCATGAACATGGCAGGTGAAAAGAATGAGTTAAGATATCTTTCGTGGTTCCTTTGAAAAAGAGAACTCATGTGCAAGGCAGTTGTCAATGGTGTGTATTTTCTCGCATGTCACCACACGAGTCTCCATCAGAACATCTGCGATTTCTTTTCGTAGCCAAGAAGTGTCTATACACAGCTGAGCGTGGAAATAGTGTGTTGATTTTGGGCCTAGGTGGAGCACCTATCGGGGGCTTGGCGCACGTCTTCTCATCACTCAAAGCATTCCATGCATGACATCCCTGAGTCATTAGCAGGAACTGGCTCTCATTGTTTATGAGAGGGAGTCCATTTTGATAGGATTAGCCGTAGCTAGGAGCCGTGTTATTGCAGATTTAGTTTACTAAATGTAGGTCTTGGTGTACTGCATGGGACAGAGGAAATAAGAGTGCAGTTTGGCCACCCAGGTTTTTAGCTTCGGTGGCTAGGCTACACAGTTCCTGCACTGTGAGGGAATCCCTGATTGCATCCAAAAGATTTAACTTTTGAGCTGATTGATGTTACTTGTTGGTCTTCAGTTGCACAGATGAATCCAGATGAAAAAGATTTTGTTTGTTTGTTTTTCTCTTCTGTACATTCTTACCCCCTTTAGTAAATTAGACGTTGGTAACTTCCAAACAAGTTGTTGGCTGAAACAGGAGGTCCATTGTCCTCAATGGTAGAGTATTTCAGGAATGTTATGTTTGGTATGTCTGTCCAGACATTCTTTTCAAAAATACCTAATAAGGTGTATTTGGAAGATATCATGTTTAGGCCTGTCACAGTTATCACGTAATTCTGCAATTATTTGAGCTGACTTCTGTTATTTAAGCTGATCACAATAATTCTCCACAGTTCATGTAAATAAAAGAAAGGATTTATTGAGAGATTTCTTGAATGTCCTGAAATTAACAAAAGTTTAGCTTCTAACTGGTGCTATAACATGATTAGAGAATAGGGGAGCAGAGAGAAATGTTTATTTGAGTTTGGGCTGTGCTTGTTGTCATTTGGGATATGCTAAGTATCAACAGCTAAAAAGTGAGATAGCTGATTGGTTGGCTTGTACAAAAAATGTCAAAGTTAATGCATGAATAACTATTTTTAATACTACTCCGTTTTTTGTATGCTGCATTTTCTCTCTTGTATGTCACAGTTTGTTCACATGTTGTACATTAATATGAAAGAATTAATGAATGTTGCATGTTTGTTCATTTTTAAACTGCATTTGAAGGTGATACTTTAGCCATCTTTGGTAGACTGCGCTGGATAGCTCTCATGAGAGTCCTATGGACAAATCAACAAGCAGCATACTAACAAAAGCGACAGCAAAGTGGAAAGTTCCAGGTCCCTTTGAGAGCCTCCACCATAACAAGAATCCGTGAGTTGTATGATCTAGTAGATTAAAGAGATGGAAACATTGACTATACACAGATCAACCACAGCATTAAAGCTACTGACAAGTGAAGTGATAAACCTTGATTATCTTATTACAGTGGTACATGAAAAAAGGTGAGATAAATTAGGCAGCAAGTGAAAAGTCAGTTCTTTGCGTTGATATGTGGAAAGCAGAAATCTTGTACAAAGGGTCAGAGCACAAGGGGTTAGACAACTGAACCACAACATCTTCAATATGGCAGGTCTTGTGAGGTGTTTTCAGTAAGCAGTGATTAATGCCCACCAAAAGTGATGCAAGGAAGGACAATTGGTGACAAGGTTATGGGGGCCCAAGGCTCATTAATGCGCATGGGGAGTGAAGGTTAGCCCGTCTGATCAGATCACACAGTGTAGCTACTGTAGCACAGATTATAGGAAAAAGGTTCATGGTGGCTATGATAGAATGGTTTCAGAACTTGCTGTGCATAGCTGCAGACTGGACAGAGTGCCCATGTAGGCCCATTCATGGTAACAATACCTAATGGCAGTGACCCCTTCATCAGGATTATGCACCCTGACACACGGCAAAAATTGTTCAGGAATGATTTTCAGGAACTTGACAAAGAGTTTAAGGTGACTTGGCCTCCAAATTCCCCAGATCTCAAATTCCTCAGGTGGTTTCAATGTTATGGTTGGTTGGAGTATACAACCACTGTTTCTCTCTAGACATCTGGAAAACTGCTGGAAATTGTATTCACTCTATAGAAATTAAGATGTTTCATGTTCACATGATGAAAATAATGTTATTTAATTATTGAAAGGTATTAATGCATTGATGAAGTCTAATGTACCCGCTAATATCTATAACAAAATGCACTGCTTTTTCAGTGGCATTTTTTTTTTTTTTTAGGAAATTAGATTAACAAATTAATTGCAAATAGATATTTAAATCTTTTGGCATCCATAATGTAGATGAATACAGTAATGCATTACAGTTATTGTATAAATTAATTATAATAGTAGTAATGCATAATGCATATTATAAAGTATCCCATTCTAGCTTGTATTCCAGTCGCCCCCTTTACTCAATATTTTCATTCTCAATATTTTACTCTATAAAAACAGCAACTAATGAAATCACTATTCAGTGGCCTCCCATTATCAGAGGACTCTTCAATCACATAGGTTGACAGTGGGTGACTCTATGGTGTTTTTTGTAGGTGATAGGTAGAGTGTGTATTGTGATGGCATGCTGAGAGGACAGGATCGAGCTGGCAATTTGGGTTTGTCTCAATTGTTCTTTTGTATGCAAAGCAGGCTACTTTATCTTGTTGAACTGCAGGAGGGCACAGAGGATCAGCCCTGAGAGACTGAGTGCCCTGCTGTGCTGGATGTCCCCATTAGGCCACCATCCTTTTGTGCGCCCGCTGTGACAGGCCTAAATCCCAGCATGTTTGCTCAGGTCACAATTACTAATTTGGTTATAATCACGCCACCTCTCTGACTAAAATGAATGAAATGGTGTCAAGTAATAAAGACTGCAGTGATGAGACGGCTTTACCATTTGGCAGTCTTTCAATGGCATATTTTCCCTTGGAGGCCTCTCGTTTTTGTCCTTCTTTCTTAAAGCACAGGACTTCTAGGCACCCTGTGGTGTAAGAAGAAGCAAAAAAAAAATCTTAAAGAATTTCAAAACTTTATCAGCCTTGAATGTGGCCTTTTGCGATCTCCACTGGAGTTATACAATGCTGTTTTTGAATTGTGGAATGTCGGATTACTCTGCAAAGACTGTTTGTACAAGTTGTGAGCATTGTTACCCTCACAAGCTCAGCGTTAATTCATTCTTTCACACCACAATAATCTTAATCTCACCCATAGACGACAAAACTGAATTTATTCATAGATAATGTGTGCACATGGATTTTGAAGGGGTAACGTGATGGTCCAACTTGGGAGCCAGCTTTGCAGAAATCTGACCATAAGATAAGGTCACATACCTCTCAGCAGGACATGAGCTGAAACACAAAAGAAAGTGGAATGTTCAGAGTCACCTGTAGCTATTTCACTGAAGATCATTTGAATAGAATGGAAATGAATGGAATTCAGTATTCACTTCAGTCAGACCATGAGATAAGGACACAGTCCTCTCACCAAGACATGATCAGAAACACTAAAGAAAGCGGGATGTTCATTGTCACTTGCAGTTTGATCACAGAATATCATAATGATATAATTCATTTTTAAATTAGGTTATTGTTGGTGAAATTATTGATTTGTTTGTTTTAAAAAGGTTTTACATCTACATAGAAGTTATATGGTATATTGTTCGTGTTTTAAACTGGCTTAAATGTGGCATTCAAGTTCACTTACAGTCAAATGCAAAACTTGGTCAAATAGTGTTTTGTTGATTTTCTTGATGAAAATATGTACATATCATCTACACACTTCTGCACATTTTACCCTTCACACAATTACTGTTTAATTGCTGAATTTAACTAAATAAAACATTAAATGTAGCCATGGCACTTTTTATTTGTTCCCCAACATGTTAAACTCAGAACATGTCATTTAACCAGGGTGTAGAAACCTTTGCCTATGACTGCATCTATCATTGATCATTTTCACGGCCTGTGTGCAAAAGCATGGTTATTTAATTACTTTTCTCATAACCCTTGCATGGCTTACAAGATGTGTGAATCCTAAAGGAAATGTTGTTTTTGTTATTATTAGATTATTATATATGATTCTTTTGGGAAGAATAATTAGGCTTTAAGTGAATTAATTTGGTGAAACAGTGGTATTTTAATCTATTTGTGTGGCTTTAATGGCCTGTCTGCATGATTCAGTAAAGAGAGAATCATTTATCATATTCACTGGAAGAATATGTGGTGATATAAAGAAGAAATCTCTGTATTACTGTATGTTGCTATTTATTGTCATTGTTTAACACTATAAATATATTTTATCATTTATTTTCACATTTGAATCATGTTAAATTGTTTGAGAAGTTTTCTAAATAAATGCCCTGAAACACACACACGATCTCACACAATAGCCTTAATCGCAGCTTTCAGACCTCTCGTCTGCAGATTTGTGTCAGATCAATATTTTGTTCAAGCCTCATCGCCTCTCTGTTTACTTTAGGCAGTGCTGCCTAGCATGCCAAGTTCCTGCTCACTGTTTGGACATGTGACTATGTAATAATGACAGGTAGGTGAACTAATAGGCAGTGCAATATCTGCGGTTTGACCCCGTGTGCCTTTCCCTAATTGATCCATTGATTAGCATGAGGCTCACCACTTGGAGGATGACCTGACCTACTCATTGGTCTTTTTTTCTGTGCCTTATCGTGCAGCTTGAGCGAGGACAGTAGCCCGTAATGCACTCACACATAGTTGCATGTGGTTTTACTAAAGCAAAACTAAGAGAGGATTATATGTGAATAATTGGACATTTGAAACATTTTTAATAGTAATAATAATATTTTGTCCTTTTTTTGTTCGTTCATTTACCTGAATCTTTTTTTTTTTTTTAAACTGAAGGCATCAGTACTCCTCTGAATATGCTGAGTGTCATTTTTTTCATCTGAAGGATGTCATTACATGTCCACTCTGTCCATTGTGTCTATCCTTTTACCCACTATCCACACATCCAGCCCAAACTCGCACTTGGCCCAGCTGGAGCCCTCTGCTCCAAGGCCTATATGTACACTTGGCCAAGCTATGTAAACTTCCACATGTGGATGTCAATCTTTTCCATATTTGCCATGAGCTTTATCAGGCCTCGATTAGTTTCCAGAGCAAATTTGGAGTGTAAGAAAACATCTGCAGCGTGCCATGTGTAAGCCAACAGTCTGGGCCGCAGCATGTCACAGAATATTTACATGGCTCTATGCTTGTTTTGCTAAATTGCAGCCCACTTGTAAAGCAAGTAGTAGACCTGCAAGACTTTTTAAGCATACTTGATCCTTTTGTGGCTTTTTTATGTCTCGGTTGACGCTGATCGTAATGTGGACATCCGAGCAATGTAATCAGTATTTTTGTGGTGTGTACCCTACTGTTAGCGTCTGTGATATCCTGCACTGTTTGAGTCGATTATACTTAATGAAAGCTTTTATATTGTGTACATAAATTGATTCATACTTTTTAATGGTACATTCTGTGTTCTGCTCAACCCTTTAGTTCTTGAGAAACATTTAACTTAAATGAAACATTTGCTTTTGGATTGTTAATTTGCTTTTGGATTTATTTTGATTAATTGGTCCAAAGTAGTGGACTTTATCTTTTTCTGAGGGCCTTACGTAAATATGTTCTCGATCTAATAGATCTTTGCCTGTTCTCAGGTTCTCATTCTTACCCTCACTCTCAGACCAGTGGACCACTCCCACCTTTCAGCACTGGGTCGATGCCATGGCAACAGTGGAAGCTCCAGGGCTCGGTGCAATAACACCGCTCCGATCAGCCGGAGATTCCCGTATTGACCACACTGGGAAAGATTAAATGCTGGTGACATTTCTGAGGTGAAATTTGCAATTTCCACAAATATGAGTTGGCCAGGACGCGGCATGACAGCACATAAAATCAATACAAATAACCTGAATCCCTAATACCTTGATCCCTGTTAGTAGAGGGATGCATTACAACTAAGACACTGGGAGTGGGAACAACAGCCCAGGAGCTGATCCTGATTCCTATCGACTGGCTCCAGGCCAAACACTGCCGCAATAACAATTAGGTGCACAAGTTTGCCAATTCTCTCCTGCAGCAGCTCCACATGCTTCAGTGCAGGCCAAGCAAGTGAGCTGGAGCACAACTACTTGGCAATAGCATAGTTTAGCGTGTTCTGTAGTGATGCACCAGTGTGATATACTGAGTGTGTATCAGCACTGACACTTACCTTGTAACAATTAATAGTTAATGCGACCAAACCATATTTGTTACTGTTTCTTGGTCATAATAAAACAGCAGTGCAATTTTGTAAATATTTTAGAACAATATAAAAATTAAAAAATAGTAGCAGCCTCTATTGTATATTTGTTTATAACTATGAAACCCATTGATGCCCTAACAGAGCACTGGCCAATACCTTGAGTTCATGTCCCAGATGTGATACCAAGAGAGAAGAAGTTGAAACACAAAAAGGTCAGTACATACCTGTCTAGTAGAGAGAACACTGATGAAATGGTATGTTTTCTTTAAAAATGACTATGCTTTAAATTAAGATTTTTAAATAAAGCACTTCAGTTAAGATGAACATCTAAAAATCTTGCTCAGACTACTCACACACTGTACTACCCCACAGGAATAAATATGCAGGTAACAACATGACATGACTCAGTGGGGGTATGTGCTTTTAAATATAGATTTGTTGCAGAATCGGATGTGATTCATTCTTATTTCCCTCAGATTTTCATTCCTGTGTTTTTACCTGTACCTTTTGATACCAATGTCTCTACCATCTGGTGTTTTGTAGTAATTAACTGTGATCTTCATTATGTAATCTGATTATAAATATTTTTTGTAATAACTTTTAAAATTGATGTATTTAAATTAAGTGAACCTTGATTATCAGTTCAGGCCTTAAATGGCACAAAGGAGAACTAATATATACTTGTAAGAAAATGATAATTACTGCTAGCAACCCTTGGCAATTTGAGCAGAATGTTAGTGTTCAGCAACAGCAATTCACATTGATATTTTTTGTTGATTCTAGATTAAGCACAGACACTTTTAAAAGACATGTTTTACATGTTTTATCATCAGCTTGTAACAGACATTAACATATATGTATGTGTATTAACATATTTATGTAGCCTTGGAATAGAGTAGCTGCTTTCCATTTCTATCATGGTAAGTCTGCTCCTCATACTCACAGTCAGTGACATTTTTAGAACTTCCATAAGACATTTAGTAATTTATTTTTGCTCACAAAATTGATCCCATCCATTGTGAATCACAGGATGATGGATTGATTCCACTGTCACTTCCTAATTATGTTGGTGGTTAATCTGAAGTACTGGGTCTTCAGTTCAACTCCCGATGGCTGAAACAATGGAAGCACTAGCGTAGACATTTCTACTTAGATTCCAAAACAAATTTAGAGTGGCTAAAATTGCACAGAAATCATTCGGCCAAGAAGACCATAAGAGTTCTCGTCTGATCAGATTCCAGTTACATTTTCGAGGTTTTCAAGGATTACACTTACAAAAACATCGTGTACATAATAGCTGTGTCACTGATAATAAAGAAATCAAATTAGATCAAATCATCTGAGCAGTATTACAGATGACGTAACTGATTGCATTTTTAATCGTGTAATATGCAGTCAGTACTAAAAAATTCTTAAGTTGTCTTCCCAACACTTATTGATATTGGTAAGTTCAAGTGGACCAATTGCTTCTTTTGAGTGTCGTTTTGAACAGCAGCTCATGTAGTTCCGGTCACACACAGCAAGTCTTTTAATCCATCAGACACTGTGAGTTTGACTGTGCATGTGGAGGGTCCTGTGGTTGAGTGATATGTTTTCTTCACTGTCTGTCCTACCACTGAGAGATGTCTAAGCTTTCCTGTCAGGTGGAATTAAAGCTTTATGCTCTCACGGTGGACAGTTGGAATGTGTGGATGCTAATATCTTAATCTATGTCTTTTCACAAACTGCCCTTTTTTCCAGTGTGGTCAGGCAGTCCTGACCCGAACAGGGCCAGTAACCCGTAACGGTGTGAAGGAGAGTGTGGTGGTGTTACTTTGTTTAGAGATGTGTGTGTGTGTATGTGTGACAGGTATGGAGAAAGGGACAGGTCCAAACTTCTCCCCTCTAGCAGTTCTGTTTGCAGTGTGTGTGTGTGTTGGTTTTAAAAGCAAGGCCAGAGTAAAAGCGGAGCCATCATCATTACACTGAGAGGTTAAGACTCGCTGGCGTAATGTGTGTGCTGAGTTGCTCCGTCTGTTTGTAAGGCCCTCAGCAGAAGTGTGGCGCTTGTTGACATTCTCCATATAATATTGTTTGAATTTTTCATCAAGATCCCCGCCTCTGTTACAAGAGCCCTTTTGTTTCCAGCTTGTTTGTACATTCTTTTTGTGTGTGTGTGTGTGTGTGTGTGTGTGTGTGTGTGTGTGTGTGTGCGCGCGCGCGCCTACCTCTTCTTGTATTTGTTTGTTCGTATGCTTCGCTTTAACTATAACTCCTAAAAGTCTGGTCTGTTTTAACCAAAGGGGGGGCGTAGGGTCCCAGCTGCAGTTCTACACACACACCACCACTGGACACACACCCCTCCTCTCGACTGGCACCTTTTGTGCAGGGGACCCTGACGTGGTCTTGAATGCAGGTCACCACAGGTTACTGACAAAGACCCCTGAATAGCAGGGTGTCCATGCGCAGCTGAATGTGGGGGGCGATGCGCACCATTAAAAATAGCCCGCCTCCCTATCTGTGTCGTCGCCATTAAAAACAGCTGGCCCAGACATTCGTCTCCTTTTCACCAACACCGAAGTTAGTTTTTTCTTTGTGCTGCCTATTGTGCCAACCCGCTCCAGCTCTTTGTCACACCATCAGAGTCCGAATCGTAAAATGAGTTCATCTTCAATTCAGAGGCTGTCCTGTCGTGTCTCCTACACTATAAATCAAGGGATGCTCGTACTCACCCCAGTTTGGGCCTGGTTTTAAGACGTCGTCCCTCTGTTTCAGCATCAATGGTACATAAGGTGAAGACCATAAATGCTGCTGGGAATTATGATGTGTGAGTGTGTGTGAGTGAGTGTGTGTGTGAGTGTGAGTGTGTGTGTGTGTGTGTGTGAGTGTGTGTGAGTGTGTGTGTGTGTGTGTGTGTGTGTGTGAGTGTGTGTGAGTGTGTGTGAGTGTGTGTGAGTGTGTGTGAGTGTGTG
>JBBPCZ010000001.1:35477357-35502369 GCA_037974445.1 Brycinus macrolepidotus
TTTTTTTGTTTAGTGCGCAGTGCACGCGTACACGTATTATAAAGCCCAACAGTGAAAATGGTCTTAACAGAAGCAAATTGTACCCTCCTTCTTTAAAAAATGACTGCAAAGAGATAAACAAGGAATTTAAATATTTTAAAATGATGTGTGAGACATGTATGTCTTTCAGACTCTGTGTCATACATTAAAAGTTACAAAACTTTGTTTTTGAATTCCTATTAAAAAGTTACCATTTTGATGATGAGTCCTGTTGCTCTGCAGAGCCACAGCGAGCTTAGTGTGTGTTAATGAATTTGGTGTGTGTGTGTGTGTGTGTGTGTGTGTGTGTGTGTGTGTGTGTGTGTGTGTGTGTGTGTGTGCATGCACTCATTGGGGTTAATGGAAGGGGATCTTGGCAGCTCATCTCAATGGCACAGCCCACTCTTTCAAGGCCGCTCTCCGTGGATGTTTCCGGAAGCAATCCTTTAGTCCGCTCGCTGCCTCTCCGCCTCCCTCCATTGTCCCGCGCTCTCCAGGGGCCCCTCGTGCTTTATCTGCTGCCAGTTCTGCCACTCCTCCCGGCCCATCTGAATGTCTGCCATATAGCTCGGGTTATCTTATCGGCCGTGTCATCTCTTTATCAGCTCCATCCCGACCCCAACCACCCAGCTCATCGCTCAGCCGGCCCACCTCAGTGCCTCTGTGTCTCTCAGCCTCTCTGGCACACACACGCGTGCGCTCACCATGTCTCTCCTCTTACATGTAATCCTCTTGGAGTATTCTGAAGTTTGGAACCATCATGTCAGACATAGCTTTTTTAGGCTTCTATATGAGGCCTCTGTCAGAATTTCTATCAGAATTTGCACAAGTTATTCGCAGCGACACTTTGCATGAATGTCCATACCTTAATAACTGGTAAATCTGAATGATGTAAGAAATGATTTAGATTATTATGGGTGGTATTTCAGAATTCACTCCTTTGTAAGTACAGAGGGGTAGTGTGTATAAGTCTGTTTTTCTCTCTTATTTCTGTGTTGCTCATTGATACAGTTCTCTCTGACTTTTGTTTCTGTTCTTTTGCTCTCTCTTTCTCTTACTCTGAATGAGAAGCCTTGGCTGCTCATTGGCTGCTGATGGAAGGGATTGGCCGTGTTCGTTTGAGTGAAAGGTGAAGCCCGCTCAGCTGCAGACTGTACCAGACAGCAGACTGCAGCTGTGTGTTTCTTTCTCTGTCTCGCCCACTCAGTCACGCATCTGCTCACATGTGTTCAAAAGTGCAAATAAATGTACAACAAATGCACAACCGTTCAGCTTCATCAACAGTGCTTTGTAATATGCCATAACATAAATGCTTTGTAATATGCCTTAACGCAACACTGTTCACAGGTACTAGCAGAAGAGCTCTCTTTTTTTTTAGCAAGTGGCTGTACAGTCTGTAAGCCATGGACAGTAGCATAATGTAAATGTCTAGTCTATTATTGACAGTACCTATGTAGAACTGGGCAATATGACTATTTATCAATATAAATTACACCACAATATGGCTTAAAATGCTTTTCTGACCATACTGGGAATGTCAGATATTTTAAAAAATGTATATTGTGACATTATTCCCATTTGACACTTCTATTTGAAGTATTTACAGTATTTAATTGAAAAGCTATTCACTATTTAAACCCTGGTTAGTAAAATCCTAAAAAAGAGGAAAATATAAATATTTATGTTGTAAACATATGGATTAAAAGTTCCTAGACTTCTTGATGACAACATAAATGGCCAAGTAACTTTTTTTTTCTTTTTTCATTGAGGTGCCTCTGACTGGACATGTGGTTTTTGATAATATTGTTAATATTTGAATCCCATTTCTGTAAAAAAAAGAAAAAAAAAACCTCTGCACTCTTTTTATGCATCATCAGACTTTATTTACCAGGCATTTAATGGCTTTCCACCTGCATCATCAGTCCCGAGCCCTTCCTGCTCTTCATTTCAACCAGGACCTCCCCCCCCTCCCCCCCACAGTACATGTGTCAGTGTGTAAGATTAACCATTTCCACAGTCCAATATTTACAGTTGCAATGCAGTGTATAGTTTGGTTAATCAGTACTTCACTATATTAAATTAGATGTGCTGGTGATGGAATTTAACCAGTCCATGCTATCAAACTGTTCTTTAAAAAGAAATAGTACTTATAAATGTTACTTTTTGTTGAATTAATGTTAATTTTAGGGTTTGATCTAAATATTTATTTTCTGATACATGCTGGCCATTTAATTTTACTATACGTTTTATTTTGATGTTGTGTAATGTCTTTACAAGCAAAAGCACTCTTACTGACTAGGTAAATAGTTTTAATGGTTTATAGCAGTAATAATTTATATTAAAAAAGTTAGCATATTATTTTCTTTGCTGGCTATTGCCCAGAACTGTACACCTGGCACAGAGACAAGGAGGAGAGTAAGATTGAAAAAGGATCTCCTGTTTTTCCCTGCCACTGGTACACCTGTCACCAACCACACACACACACACACACACACACACACACACACTGCTGGAAGTGAATAAAATGAGATCAAACAGTTTGCGTGAGTGAGTGCCTGAGAGGACAAGGTCGGGCTATCACCTGCTCTCTCGAGCCTCAGGTAGCTTTTTTTTTTTTAAACAAGGGGCATTACATCAGGTGCAGTTTCCCTCTTGACTCATAACTTCTGTGCTTTTTCATATTTATGAAATGTTTATTGCATGTGATGTTTCAAAAGAATATGTTGATAAGCTATGAGGTGCAAACTGTAGAGCTGTGAATGTCTTATAACATTTATTAAAACAAGCTCATGATAGCAAATACTTTGGATGAGGGTTGACATCTTAATATTAATAAATTTCTATACATTATTTTAGAAACACTGTTATACAGTTCAATACACATAAAACACTCACATTTTTAAACTTACATTTTGGTTCATTTAATCCTAGTAAATTTTTGAATGGTCCATGATGCTGTTGATCAAGCGTGCAATATAATAGCTTCTTAATAGGACAATGCGTTTCTGAATATTGTTGTTCATTGTTAAACACTGAAAACAGGATTGGGCAGTTTTGGTCTCTATAAAGACTGACTTAATTGCTGGTTGTGCAAGTTTGCCTCCTTAAGAGTATCTCTAAAAAAAAAAATCCCACTTTGAACTGGTCCCACCCTCTCCCGTTAAATGTCAGATAGAGTGATGTATAAGTTGAACATCTGGAGATAAGAGAGTTCCAGTGTATCCAAATATAAAGGCCTGCCACTGAAATTAAACCTCTATTAAAGTTCTCATTGAGTATGATACACAGACATTTGTCTAACAAATTTTAATTTTTAATTAAGTGATACATCTGCCAAGTAATGTCATGATACTCTAGTTTTGCACAAATCACAAAATGAGCAGGTTTTTTTCCATTATTGTTAAAAGCACAAATGGAAAATCCCACGCCTGAAATACCTGATGAGTGATGACATCATAACAAGAGGATAAAACGTGTAGGGGGCAGATTACATTATCCACATTTCTTTAATATGGATTCCATTTACTACAGTAGACTAATCCATTCTTCACTGTTTGCTACGGCATTACCTCATTATAGGTGTGGAGGTGCACAAAAGAACTGAAGGTTAATGCAGAGTCTGGCTTCTTAGGACACGCTTGCTTTTTTCACATAGTTCTTTGTGTCAGCCACATCAAAAAGAGCTATTGAGGACAACACTGTTCTTCTCCATCCTTTCATGGCCTAGCTGATCACTGCTAACTCACTTTGATTGGCCAGGTTTGAGCCCACAATGGCCAGACATGGTAGGGAGCAACACAATACTCCACTAACAAAGCTAATGCCTCCAGTCCTTGAATCATCGGGCATGTGGGAGTCCACACAGATCACAGCGGCTTGATCCTGTGCTTACGCATTTCATTTTTTTGTTTTTAAGTTTTAAACTTTTTTCCACAGAAAGTGCCGTACAGTCAAATTTACTATTCATTCTACCTTTCCCCTCCTTTCTCTTTTAGTCTGGACTTGCAGCAGTTTCATCAGACTGGGGATCCTTATTTTACACTCACCCTCCAGAACACTGTGATGTGTTTCTAGAATAAAGCATATGTGATCACTTGTGTTGAGAGTAAAGTGGGTATACTCATACACTGGTTTTTATTTTTGGAGTTAGACAAAAGTTTTTGATCTACAATTTTATTCACCTCACTGTCTCTCCATCAGTATAGGAGAGGGTGATACGGGAAAAATACAACATCACAATACTTTAAGAAATTTTTACAATCCACAATATGTCCTGATATGTGTTTATTCTATCATGCTATACATTTATATGGACATGAAAAACAGTAGTGCCAAATAAAAAGAAATCTATCAAAACTCAAATGATTTTATTGAACATTTCACACACTACACTGCACAAAATGACTGCACTAACCAGAACAACTTATTCTTTGTAATGAAACACGCAGTTATTCAGTGGCCAAAAATGCACATTATGATAATATGTGACATAATTTTTATATCCCGAAAATGATACATCAGCTTGTTGCCCAGCCCTACTTCGTACTGATTCCATCTCTCTTAGCAATTTGGTTTCCCTTTATGATTATGGGAAGTGTTTTCTGTAAAATGGCTTTATCGTTGTTACGCTTATAATCAAACCTCCACTAGCTCTCCTTGATTGCTGGTAATTAACTGCAAGGCGAGCAGAGCACAAACATTAATATCGGAACAATAAAAGGGCTGCCTTTCCCGGCCTGTAGTGCACCATGCAGAAAATTAAAAATAAATGAAGTATTTCCATGATAGACTTTCCATGCCCTTGTTTTTCAGAGAGGAACATGTGCTACTGCGGCTTTTGTTCTTGTTATCGCTTCCGTCATTTGTATGAAAGCATTTGTCTTCATATCAGCTGATTACATTATCAAAAAAATGCTCCAGTTCCTACTGCCATGCTGCATGTTTAGCCGTGAAGGACATTGGAAATGCTGAGGTTAAATGGTGTCTTAACACTTATCCCCAAGGACGTATTAAAATAGTATTTACCATGATTGAGAATGATTGAGTAGCTCATTAATTACACTGGGAAGGATGCAGCCCCAGTAGAATTGATGGCAGTTTGATGTGACATGAGCGCATGGTTATGCATAAGACAAGAATACACCGTATAAAGTAAGCATTGCTTTAATATTTGCTTTTATTGCACAGTTGAGAAACAACAAACAATAGTTATAAATACTTTTTATTCAAATTGTGCTGTATGCTGAGCTGGTCGTGACTTTATGGACTGACTAAGCCATATTGACCAAATCAATCCCAAATGGAACCCACCAAAAGACCATTTTAAAAATAAATGTTCCTAAATGGTTCATGGCTTGGATGTGTGGTTCAAAGGAGAACCTTTAATTGGTAGAACTGTTACATTATGTGGTGGTTCTTCAAACATTCAAAGGTTCTTCACACTGAAATGGTTCTTTAAAGCTCTTTAGGTAACCAAAAGTGGTTCTTCTGTCCCATCACTCCACAGAACCTTTTTTGGCACATTTATTTTTGAGTACAGTATTCATCAAGGAAGAAATGGTAAATGATGAAGAGCCCATTGGACCCCAGCATGCTGCAGTGCAGGCGTAGGTGGGCGCTCCTGTAGCTAGGCATGGCAGTGTGTGTTTGTGGTTGTCCCTGACAGCGCAGGCAACTCCAACCCAAACACAGCACCTGTGTTTGCTCTAGCTCCCACCCACCCCCCAATCTCCGCCACGCAGGTCACATGGCCGCCAGATAGCCTCGGTACCATGGGAATACAAAAGCAGGGGCTTTTAGCCCCGTTAATCATTAACGTCACACTTCCTTTTGTCCCCCATTTCGCCAATGCAGACGCGAATGTTATCTCCTGTGTGCGGCCATGTCAGACGTGACTGCCAGGCTGCAGGTGAAGGTATTATGAAGAAGTGTGGCAGGCCAGCGGTTCTAGATCGGGTAGAGGGGTTAGCAGGGCAACACTGCTGATTGGTTCTTACCTGACAGGAAGTGTACAGTTCTCCATTAATCAAATTGTTATAATACTGGCTCTACAAAAAAAGAAATGCCCTATGTAATCACTTTTTATAAAACGGTTGAGTCTAGAGTTATTGTTGTTTTGCTGTACTGTTTATATGTATTTACTGGATAGCATAATTCATTACATACACCCATAAAAACCCCATAGGTAAAAAACATAAAAAAGGTCCATACAAGTAAATTAAGCTGGAAAAAACAATCATTTTGATCAAACTATTTTCATGATGTCCTGAAAACCAACACATTTACATCTGCCTACAGCAGTTTAGCTCCACCCATTCACAAAATAGTTATAAGGAGTGTTTCAGCCCAGACTGCTTTTTGTAAGAAGCACAATACAGGGCAGCCAGTCAGAACCGAGGTCATTTACATATATCAGTCTTAAATACACAGCAACAAATGCAGCCTGTTTTATTCTCAGAAATAAATAGAGGGGGGAATGGTCATGCAAAAATTAATTATAACTAATTTTGGTACATAAAACCACATGAACATCATAACTGGAAATTCACATAATGTAAAGGTTCTATACTAGTTTGAACATTATGTGGAAGTTTATTTTTAAAAGGTTCATCCCACTCGCTTCTCATTTGTTTTTCTGTATAACCATCCATTTAAAGTTCTTTTTAGGGTATTTTCTATGGCATCAAACAAAGAACAACACTTCAGAATTTTTTCAGTGTCCCTAAAACAAAAGCAAAGAAAAAAAAAATATGAGCATTGGCTTTGCTTTCTGCAAAGCAAGAAGGTGCACACAATAGTCTTGTCACATCATAAATGTAGTATTAAAAATTTTTAATATGCATTTTCAAAAGCATTCTCATGCATGAAGTAATTTAGCATTAAATATCTCTGGCAGTATTACGCCCCAGGCCCAGGGTCAGAAATGAATGGAACTTGGATGTAATGCATTCTCAGTCTTTTGTTTAGCTGCTCTGTAGTTAATTAAATGTTGGCCTTAATCTGGGCCTTTTTTTTCCAAGTTTACAAAGTGAAGGGGGCGTAAGGGTTCATTACTGTTTGCAAAAGTGCCATCTGAGGCACACACACTCATGCTTACGCTGCTGGAGAAAAACAGAAAACGAGGCCATGTTTATCTAAAAGGGATATTAAGTCAGCGGAGCTGCAGTCTTGTACAGAAAAGGTTCTGGGACTCCGCTCACCACACCCTGCCCAAACTTGCCACTGGTTTTTCAAAACAGGACACCCCCCATTCACACACAAGCACACATTTCGCCTGCACAAACACACACATACACACGCAAGTAGAAGGTGGACACTCAAGAGAATTAAGTTTGTCAGTTAGAATTTGAGGAGAAATTTCAGTTTATCCAGGGCTTCGAAGAAAAAGCATCAGAGAGGGCTGTTTACCTGGAGGTAAACAGAACATTTTAGAAGCACAAGCCAACATTGCTAAATACGCTATGAGATGCAGTCAAATAAACATTTATCAAACATTTTTTTTCTGATACGATTTCTACACATACAAGGTGATTTGGAGCAATACAGTTGAAAAACCACTATTGATTCATATATATTTATAGCTATTTTAAGAACCATTTTTGTATGTGATTGTAAATGATATGTGAATAGCAAGTGTGAACAACCTTGTTTTAAGGTTTAAAGAACCTCCACATGATGTAAAGGTTCTACAACAGTTATGGATTTTTCCCTTAAACTTTTCCAAGCCAAGAACCACCTAGATATCTTTATTTGGAAGAGTATAGTACACATTTTATACAGAAAATATACACTCTAGGAAAATGTTCATACACATTTAGGCCTTAAAACATAAAACGAAGGAAACTTATAATGTCCAGATGCCCTACTGGATTTACGCACAGCCTGTTTGTTGATTAACCCTGGCCTCTGCTGATAAGGAGCTGGAAGATGATTTTACAATAAATCACCAGTCAGCCTCTTCTGAAACAACACCCTCCTATATGCACAGATTCATTAACACACTGAATGTTCCTGTCAAAGAAATAAAAAGTGGATTAAAGGAAGGCATATATTCTGAGCTTTGGCCAATGGGGAAATAAACAGGGCTGATCTATTGAGTCAGAGCAGGCCCTAACAACAGTGCAGCTTAAACAAAGGTGCCTGTTTGCCAGCAGTAGGTAGAAGATGGATAGCTGGTTAAACATTGCTCTCATACCTGGTCGGTGCCATGGGCCGGTCAATGAGGCCAACTGAGGGGACATTGTGTGGCCGTCACATCCTCCCATAGCTCTTATCTCTCCTGTCCTTTCTGAAACCTGGTAAACGAGACCTGTTGACCAAACAGAGAGTTTTGGAGAGTCAGACTGGAATATTAAGCCCTTTCTTTATTAGCGTTGAAGCTGTGTGTGTCCAAGTAATTCCTCCTCTGAGATCAAGCCTCATATAGAGTTTGCTTTCAGTTAATATTGCTGTTGGAAATATTTTTCAATGGAACACACCTAGCCATTTCCATACCACTAAATCTGCAAATATCCTCTGCATTATTAAGTATTGGCCTTTTGCCATTTTCGATGCACTAATATAAAACCTATAACTGTCATTTGCCTAATCCATGCTATTCAAAAGCTCGTTCCAGCTCCAGTTTGAGATTTGCATGAGGAAACCACTTTCCCTATTAAAGCTGTCTCAGTTAGTTACTATTCGCTAACTGACCCTGTATTGTATTTGCATAGTGGAGCATAGCTTCATACATTGCTTATATATGTATAATTGTGTCAGGAAGCAATTATTTTATATGTGAACCGGCTTAAGTCGCATTACTAAATAGGGAGTTTTTCGGTTTTGAAATTCGGGAAGTTCTAAGTCTTTGTTTACATCTGCCAGTGCCAACCTACCCAGCCGACTCACATAGTAGATTTGTTTTCACTTGCTGTTGTGGTAAGTTGTGAATTACTCAACTTGAGCCAGATCATCAGCTTGTCTGGGAAAAACACAGCAAGAAATGTGCCTCAAAGTCATAGCATAGACCGCCTTATGCTAAGGTTTTGGTACCCCTGGTCAAATTATGTTTTGTTGATTTTCTAAGTACACATCCTCTACAGAGAACACACTTCTGCACAATGTAATGCACACTTACTGTTTATTTGCTGAACTATAATAATAATAATAAGAGCATAAAATGTGGCCTGTGCAAAAGTTATGTTTCATGTTTTACTTTTCTCCAGTGTGTTAAAACAGTTTGATCTCTGTGTTTACTTATTTTCACTTAAAAAATCATCTAGAGCTGTAATTTGGCCATCAGATTTTTACATGTGGCAGTATGCATAAAATATAGGATCCGTTTTTCAAAGGTAAGATCGAGATACCTATGTAACAAATGTAGAAATAGATTTTCGAACAAAGTGCAAGAAAAGCACACAGTTCCGCTATTTCCATATTATAATTTCTTACATTAAAGCAATTAGTCATTTTCATACCTAGTCAAGTGTTTATTTTCATGATGTTTTCATGATCGTGTGGTAAAACCAATATATCTCATTTTTTCCTTTAATCTTCCTCAGGACCTTTAGTCAGCAACAAAACATCTTTTAAAAGGGTCCAAAATGTTTGTGATGGATTGCTTTCTTAAGATTTATCCAGTGTTTCTTGCTGTCTGAATGACCTTACCAACAAGTTTGCACTGACTATAATTTTTAAACCTTTATATAAAGAAACGTAATGAATCTCATACAAGCCACCAAATGTGAAGGTTCAAGCCCTCGCATGATACACCATTGAACTGAAATGAAAATGGCAGAGACCTGGGGGCTGTTATATCCCCACCCTTCACTGTATATTGTTTTAATTGCACCCTTGAATGTGGCACTAATCCTCAAGAATGAAAAGAAGATACGACAGGAAGGTTAGAAAACTCTTCAGTCTGAAGCAGAGTGATCTATTAGTCTTTGCAAAAGCTTTAAGGGAAAAAAAAATCTACTTTAAACTCTTAACTAAATGCTTCAACACTGCACATAGAACCATTGCTGTTGCTAAAGAACCCTTGAAGAGTGTCTTTTTGAGAGTGTTTGCAATTATAGACCATTAATTGTTTACATTATTTTGAAGTTCTTTGAACTTCAACATAAGATGGTGCTGAAGGTGGGCTTCCTAACCTTTTTTAGGTTTTAACTCATAGGCCCCATTTGGTTGACTTTATTCTTATAGTTTATGAAGCATCTTTTTTCTCAATGCAGTGACGCTTTATAACTTAAGGTGTAAGTTCATATATAGACAAGTTTGTTGTCTGTTGCTTTCCATTAATCATATGAATAACCGCTGCTGATTTGAGTTTAACAGTAATATGAGTGCTCGTTTTTATTATAACGTCATGTGCAACCAGCTATATTGTATGCAAAGACCCTTTACAGCACAGGATGTGTTTATTTGTGCGTGTTCTTGCAGCAGTGTCTTTAACGTGTTCCGGTACTTGCTAATCACCCAGCTTTTGTGTGTTTCTTCTTATATGACTTAGTCATTCTCTTTCATTTCTGAGCGGTAGGGCTCTGTGTCATGTCTCAACACTGCGGCCTTCAGCACTCATAAATTACACAGTTGTGGCAAGTTAAAGAAGTGCTGAAAAGCCATGAACAGAGCTTTACTTTAGCACCAGTGAAGCATAGTGCAGAACCATCCCACACACATACTCACACGCTCACACGTTTGTGCGCAAACACTCACCTACATGTACACACACACACACACACACACACACACAGGCTTGCATATACTGGTCAAAAGGGTATAGAACACAAACCACCCTTGTTAAGTCTGTAACAATTACTTGGTTAATTTCAATTTATGTTGTTCATGAATTGGCAAATATTAGTCTCCTGTTTGCATGATGAAAGTGCATATTTTAAATTCTTGTTCTGTTGTTCTCTCTTACAGTAGGAAACAGCCTGATACACACACTCATTGAATACCTTTTTGCAGTGTAGAGTATTTATTTAACTTTAGAAGATTTCCTAATTTATCATTTCCCGGTCAAAGTATATAGAATCAATGAAAGGCTACGCATGTTTTGTTAGTGTTCTATTTTTTATGCCCTTTTTTTTTTGTCCTTTTTTTTTTTTTTTTAAATGTATACATATCTTGATTACTCAATTGATTCTCAAAATAATTAATCGATTGCTTGCATAATGATAAAATCAACACTGGCGCTCCAGCACACTTTACTTTTCATTTTGCTAACTTCTCTTTGCTTTGCAGTGGCACAACAGAACGACAGGTCTTAGTGAGCATGGTGGCTTCTGTAAGATCCCCACACCCAAATAAATGGCGTGTTAACCTACACTTTGAAACATGATAAAGATATAATAGGCCATTCTCATACTCTGCTAATCAGCCCTCCTACTGTGATGTAAATTCCTAACGCTAATCACACTTTCTTCTTGCCAGTTCATTAATGTTCACTGTCCCGCGCTGTCTCGTGTGTATCTCAAAGCGTTTCACAGATGTTACACCTCAGATTGCAAGGAGAATGAAATGATTAAAGCGAGGCTGTGAGCCAGAGTTTATGATGTGTATGTATTCAGTTTGCTTATACTGATGCCTGCTTTCCATTTCAGTGCATGAAGTCTAGCAGCATTGCTCTCTTTTCCTTGTGGAGGAAGTGTGTCATTGGCAAATGATGCTTCCTGTCTCTTTAGGTTTATGTTTTTTTTTTATTATTATTCTGTCCCATGATAAACAGAAGAATTATTCTGTTCTTCAGTTTTGCAGCTCTCTGAACTGTTAGATTGGTGATTTTTAACCAAGGCTTTTCTGTTAATATAGTTTTCCTTCGTGGAAGAAAACAATCGAACCATGCAAGAAAACATGCATTCAAATGACTCTGAGTGTTCACGGTTCTATATATATAACCATTGCCTTTACTAAAGGACCTTTGAAGAACCCTATATTAGATAGCCCAGTGTACTACAGATAAACTCTTAAACATTCACATAATACACAATTTTAGTAAAAAAAAAAAAAAAAAGCAATTGATAAATGACCTTTACACTTGGCGGACATTCTTTAATCCATCGAAAGGTTCTTAAGAGAGACAAAAGTGGTTCTTCTATGATTTCCAAAGAATGAACTCCACAGAATTTTTTAAGAATGTATAAACCTCTTGGTAATAAACCATCAAATAATGCTTCTAAGTGGTTCTGGAAATCCTTTATGTGAAAGACATTACATTTTAATTAAAATTTTAATGTCATATCACCTTTCATCACAGCTGATCGACATGCCATATTCAAGGGTGGAAGGGCAGAGATATCAGAACCTGCAGGTCCCTGACATTTAATCTCATTTATTTGGTGTACTGAGTGACCTTGTGGTTATGGAGGAGAGAACTAGCCACTCCACAACCCACCGGGCTGTGTGGACGTTACTTCACCCAGAGCGTTCTCTCTGGACTCCCAGCTGTGGACGGTGCATGACATGGCTTGGGTTTGATCTGTGCTTATACTGCAAAGTTTTTAAGTGTGTAACACAACAGGAGCAGTGCTGAAGGTTGTCTCTTCAGGTTTTTTGGGGGGTATATGCTGGCAGGTTACCTTTATCCTTTTTTTTTCTTTCCTTATTATCTCCAACTGACATTTTGCTCTTTTTCTTCAGCACTTGCTGGATTAATTCGAGGTGCAACAGATTTAATTAGACAGTTATCGTTCTAACAGCTTGAGGCACATGCGTGCTCTCACAGCAAGTGAAAAAGAGGGGACCGGCGGCATTATCCCTCGGCCCCAGTCTTGACCTTGCTTGTTTTTTTGTACTGTCCTCCCTAAATGACTGCACATGCAAAGGTGAAGCCTAGGCCATGGGGATACATGGATGATATGATGCACGCTCATGGAATAACAAAATGGCGAAAAGCCACCTAAAAGTAGATAAATGGCTATACAGTATGGCGTACAATGGGAATTAAACGCATGGAGCAGCTGGGCTCTTATCTGAACGAAACCCGGCAACAAAGGAGCGCTAAGACTAAGAGGCTTGATGCATGGGAAAGCCATGGGCCAGCCATTGTGACTGCCCTTCTGCTGAGCAAATAGTCCAAACTGTTCATTCCCCGTCTTCCATTCTCTCGCCGCCACATTGTTTGTGTCCTTGCATTTCATTCGGCAAGGAAGATTGCTCTCAGGCCCAGTGAGCAAACAGTCCAGAAAAGAGCCGGCTATCTTCTGCTGTTCCCAGGAGAACTAGCATTTTGATTTGGGCTCCAAGCTGTCAGAGGATTGGAGAGTTGATGTCAGGGTGCCTGAATTAATTGCTTGAAGCCAAGGAGGGGCTGACTGCGTTTATCACCAACTGCTCAGTAAAATGCATCCTAGCAGTTATGTCCACTCCTCTGGACACTTGCTTTTTTTTGTGATTATACATCTCATTGAAGTTTAGAGCTGTGATAGAGATGGTGAAAAATCACATGGGTTTGCTTTGTTCATTCTTTAATTGTGCATTATTTTTCTTAAATGGTTTATATAAAGACTTTTGTTTACGATAAACCAGGCTACATTATTATTCATATGCTAGCTAGAGAAGCTCAAAATGTCCCTCGTACAACTTTTCCATAGCTCTACATTTAAAATTCTCCATTGGTTTCTAGTTTCTAGTCCTTTTATCCTATTGAGGTTTTGATTGAAAACAACAAAAAACAACAAATCATTGCGGTTAATGGGTCAGATGGAAACCGTCTCTTAGTCGATGAGTACACACTTGCTAAGCAGAATCATGACCCTCAAATTTGTCTTGTGGGAAAAGTAAAACATTTACTGCCTCTGAAGTCAGCCTTGATAAACATCAAAAGCTACCTGTTTCCAGTCAGTATTTCATGCCAAATAAAACTTGGCAACCATTGCAGCAGCCATAGATATTTAGTGTCATTTATACATTCATCTTAAACCTTTACATCAATTTCTGATGCTCACAACAATGTTTAGTTCTTGCTGTTCCCCATTGCTGTAACCGCCTGCAGATCATTTGCATTTTAAAATCATTACAGATTTTAACCTTCACCATCAAGAGAAGCAAGTGTTTGAAAAGCTTAACCCTTTGCAAATGTTCTTCTCATAAGCAAACCCGTTTTTGTCATTAATCTTTCTCCTGGTACGTACCAAAAGCTCAAGAAGATTCAGTATGTTGTACTAGGCCCTATAATGCTTGGCTTTGCATGTAAGATGACTCTGTTCATGATTTGCATTGGTATAGTAACAGAACAGTCTCTGTCTAGAGTGGCTTTAATAGTAGGTTGGTCCACTTAAACCCCTGATGCACAGTTACAGTAACTGTTGGTAAAACTCTAAAGTGAAACAAATGCCTAAAAAACGAAGTAACTAAAACTAAATACAATTTGAATGATCATGCCTCTTATAACAATAATGGAATTTTATTTGTGTTTTAAAGAAACTTTATCCTACATGTATCCTCTCATTTTTCTTTTTTCCACTGTGTGGGTCTGTGTAACAAAAACAGTCATGGTATATTTTTACATGATCACTTTCAAACCTTTCTTTATCTCTTAGAATTCAACAGGCTTTTTTTGTTACTGTGGCTTTAAGACTGATGTATGTAAACGACCTCTGTTCTGTTTGGCTGTCCTGCATTGTGCTGCTGAAACACTTCTTATAAACTTAACATGAGTAGGTGGAGCTAAACTTCTGCAGTCTGAATAGGTGGGTATATATCAGTGCACTGGTTTTCATGACTTTACAAAAACAATTAATTCCCAAAGGACTGTTTTTGCAGTCTAGTCTCTTTATATGGACTCAGGACAGGATAATACAGTGTGAAACAATGTTAATCAGTGTTCAAAAACTGACATTTAGTGTTCCATGCTATGGTCCCTTTAAAGTACATTTCTGTAAATGAATGTCTGAGTAATTCTTATATAGATATATGTTGGACATGAGCATCAAAATGTTTTATGCGGTTTATAAAATGTTTTATGCCTCATTTGCAAATTGGAAAATAAAGGTATGTGACTGCTGATAATAAATCTACTACCTTAACAATAGTGCCAGCACTTAATCTGACAGAAAATTGAATTAGACAGGCTACTATGTCTCTGTCAACACCAGGCAGATGTGGGTTAAATTGTGTGTGTCAGGGGAGCGCTAGACTGTAGTGTCTAGAAATCATCTGTTCAACTGTGTTAAGGGTACCTCTGGGCTTTTTAACGCTGTCTTATTCAAGCATTAATCTCAGTGTGAGAAATTATTTCTGCTTTTATATCGGATTATGATAGGAAATCACATCATTTGATCAAGGTTTAAGGGGGCTGTATGCTAGACTTATGGAGGGCTGTTTCATGAGAAACAGGCTTGCAATTTAAAACATCTTCAAATGCACCACAGTCAAAAGGTTTGTATATAGAATTAGGTTGGCGGTTCCTTCGTATAGCCTAAGATGAAAGTTATTGAATACTCTTCAGTAGTATTATCTTATAGAATGTACTGTAAAACACTGGTTTGTTAGTTTGGTCTGAAAATACCGGATGCTGTAACAAGAATTTTAAATAAAAGCAAAAGTTTACAATAATTTAAATCTCAGAAACACTTTCATTCTTGTAGAAAGTCTTCCATTGTTGTGTGCTACCAATGGATTATTGCCATATTAAAGGGAGTAATTGTAAAAAAAAAATTAAAAAAAAAAAAACTGATCAAATGATAGACTCCAGACTTCTACATGGCTGAAAATCAAGGTTTCTTTAAAGACTTTCTTTGGGTGGTTCTTTAAAGAATCATTTATTGTAAATAAGATGTGTAAGCATAAAGAACTTCAACATAATATAAAGTTCTATACCAATTAAAGCTTTTTCCTAGAACCTTATATTCACATGCACACACTGATATATATATATATATGTATGTATTCTCATAACTTTGTTGTGCAGAAACGGCTATTTTTGTCATTCATGTCTGCCCACTTGTCCACTTCTTTCTTGAGGAAATAGGTTCTCATGAATATTGCATTAATATGTCTGGAGTCCTCTCAACTACAAGCTCTTTGCTGTCATAGGAACTGCTGGAATCACCCCTGTGACACACCCATCTCACGTACAATAGATTGAACAAGCTCTGTCTCAGGATAACCTATCGCCTCTACCATTTTTGCATTGCGAACACATGCAGGACAAAATTTGATTCGCTTTTGTTATTCAGAGAATCATGCTGGGGCATCTGGGCTTGTTTGCCTTTAGCGGGGAAATGGAGATTGGCTTGGAAGTTGGAATGAATTGCTGGCGCCTGTGTTTATTGCTTTCATTAAGATTTAATGAGTTGAGTGTCCTTCCCAGTTTTGAACTACAGCCTTTAACCAGAGGAAATGTTGGATGAGAGTAAGAGGCATTGGCATCCATACCATGCACATATGTATGTCAATGTCTGTGCAGCGGGGTGTGGGTAAACATGTACTTGCCTATAAGAGCGATCTGAGTGGCATTTAGCCCTTATAGAGCAGCCCGTTTTATTGTATCTACATATGCTCACTATTGGAAAATGCAGGGACAAATACAATACAAGAATGTCTGGATAATACAGACATTCTTGTAAAATCCAATTTCCTTGTAGACGATGGTTTTATTGCATAAATGCAGTCTGTCCTGCTTTGGTTTTGGTAAAGTCTGTGTGTGAGAGAAGCATCTGAGCAGGAATTTCACACCATGCTGTTACAGCAGTGTGAACACACTCGACCTAGGTTACATCCATAACCCATTTCCACCACCTTCCATCAAGCTCTCCTCACGCTAGCCTCAAAGTAATGAGCAATATTGTTTACTTGTTAAACTAAGTTGATGCAAAAGATTATACTGTTATAATTTCAAACATAACTGTACAAAAGACAGCCGCTGCCTATATCGTCGATCACAAATTTTGTACAAATTCTTGTTCTTAAAATTAGCCTAAAAATTACATCATAATCAATTAACTCTTCTGGGTTCTCAGTTCAATGTTCTAATATTAAATACAAATGGTACAGATCCGAATCTGAGACCAGGTTTTGGTATCAAGTCAATATCAACAGAAAGTGTCTGAGTGGAAAAAAAGAATCTGATCCTATTTTGTCACAAATTTAGTCTGAAATAGCACACACACACTGTGTGGTCTCAAGTTGTTAGGTGTATTGTGATGTAGCAAAGTGATAGGAGTGGCAGAATTAAAAATAGCTATTTTTAAAACCTTGTAGTTCTTTAAAGAAACTGCATTAGATCAGTATCAGTATCAGAAACATTTCCATCTCATTGTATGATGAAATTATTTGCCAAAGTATTTGCCAAACCATTGTCCTATGCAAAAGTTTAGTCACCCCTGGTCAAATTATGTTTTGTTGATTTTCTAAGTGAAAGTAAGTACATGCCTTCTATACAGTCCACACTTCTGCACGTTTATAATGCATAATTATTATGTATTTGCTGAATTTGACAAAGCTGGGTATAACATATAATAAAATGTATCCTGTGCAAAAGTTATCACATTTTATATTTTATGTTTTACACTGTCTTTTCCCAATGTGTTAAGCTCAGCAAATAAATAGATCTAAAATGTGCAGAAAAAATGTTATAATAATGTCATTAAAAATGCCACTCAGTATTTCTAAGCACTGTCAGATAAGTGACCTGCCTGTGTGTTCCATCCAGAGGGAAAAGGGATCCCAATGTTTTTCTATCCTCATATGACTCATGGCACAAGGCACAGCTGCAGTTCAAACCTCAGGTTACAAAAATGCACTTGTAACAATTGTAGAAAGTGTTCAAGCACTTAACTTCTAGGTATTCCACGTCATAACTTTGCTTGTAAGCATTTTAGGACCACCATCATCTGCAGCATGCAAGGTTAATATACATTTTAGACATTCACCACTGACAGCTAGTAGCTTTATGAATTTTTCTTTTTTTCTGCTGTAAGATTTGTATAATATTGATTTTTTTAAGGTTCCTGGATGTTGCATAGACCAGCATTACATTTTACTCCTTTATTTTTGAGATATACATGTTTTCAATCTTCTGTATTCTCCTCAGTGAAATTTCATAAAATGTATGATTAAACGCATGTTAATGGTAAGAACACGTTTGCAGTATTGAGACCAGTTTGATCCTTGATTGTAATCTGTGAGAGAATACCAGTGAACAACCTGAACATGTCCAGATTAGATCATGTCCAGAACATCTCTCCAATGTTCCTTAGATGTTTCACTGGAAAGGAATTACTAACAGGTTGTTAAAACTTTGCTCTTAATGGCTGTCCTGCTGTTTGTCCTAATTTAGGAGAAATCAATAACATGGTCTATTATTTATGCACTATTTTTAATGTTTTAATGCATTTTATTACTGTTTTGTTAAATGTGTTTTTCCCAGTCAGATGAGAAGCATTAAATGAATGATAGAGTTATAAAAAAAACTACAGCCAGTGAAACTTATCAGCTAAGGGGTTTCAATTAACTTTAGAATGACCTGCCTCTTCCTGAGCAACAGCTAATAGCAACATCAAATTAATACTATAATTAGAACTTTCTAAAAATAAACTCAGCTCAGAATGCAGTCACTTTTAAGCTTTGCTGTTCCACAGACAATCACAAGGAAAGCAAGAAGTGAATATTGAAGCTATTTTAGAGGGGCATGTCTATTTTATTATTACATTGGATTAATAATGAGGGTTTGAGGCACATGGCACCGCTGCGGTTCAAACCTAAAGTTACAAAAATGTGCTTGGAACAATTGTAGAAAGTGTTTAAGCGCAGCTTTGCTTTTAGGCATGTTAAGACCACCAGTATCTCCAGCATAATATACATTTTAGATATTCACCATTGACAGCTAGTAGCTTTTTTCTGCAGTAAAATTTGTAAAACATTGTTTTTAAGGTTCACTGATGTTACCAGCATTAGCTTGATTTCTGAGTCCCGAGTGATCTGCCTAAAGGAACTGATTCTGTGTTGCTTTAATATACTGTGGGACAGCGGCTCGCCCTGCTTGGGCTGTAGGATTAGGAGTGTTTCTCTCAGGCTGATGTGGTCAGCAGTGGGCTGAAAGCAGAATTACAGCTTGTAAGAGGTCTGTCCCAGGAGACCTCGTTCCACTTGGGTGTTCTGGGCTGTGACTCGCTGGCCTCTGAGAGCCGTTTGAGGTTATGTAAGCCCCCCAAACCCGCTCGGAGCGTTTAGAGGGTCTTATACCGCTCTAGTCTGCGCCTTCAGTCACAAGTTGGTGTGATCGGTGCACATTTCATTCAGACTGAAAATACGCTTTATTTATACGGAGGTGATTTCCAATTTCAGAGCCAATACACGCACACTGGCTTTACAGCGGACATCATCAAAAAAAAAAAAAAAAAGGAAACTACTCTTAAATTTTAGGGTCTCACTGATTTCTCTGAGCTCAAAAGAAAAATTGAGAATGTGGTCTAAATGTTTGTTTGCATATTTGTAGCTGATTAAACCGGTCTGATTAAACCGGTCAGATTAAACCAGTCTCTAAAGCAGTCGACTAAAGCAGCAGGCAAGTAATTGTTTTTTGCTTATAAATACATATTTATTAAAGACGTGGTATTTCGTCGTAGAATTTGTCTTGTTTTTATTTATTATTGTTATTTTTATTTATATTGTTATTTTTTATTCCGCTGTTTCAGTGTTGTCTTGATGCCGTTAATCCGTCACTCGTTCTATGTCCATGCCCTCCAAACTCGGAAAGATGCAGAAGCGAATTCTTTAAATTCCTACAATATGAAAGTGAACCAAATAAACCTTATTGAGGATAGAGCACTCACTTCACAGTTTTCTTTCAAAAAAGCAGTTTTACTCAGAATTAAGTGATACTAATAATAAATTTAAAAATATCGTTCATTTATATTTGGAAATCTCATTTAATAACAGTAATAAATAAAGGTATGCCTTATTATTATTATTATTATTATTATTATTATTATTATTATTATTATTATTATTAGTTATTAGAATTGGATTTTTTAAATATTTTTATATTTATGAAGTACTGTTATAATAGCTCGTCGTAACAACAACAACAACAACAATAATAATAATAATAATAATAATAATAATAATAATAATGTTATTAATAAATGTAGGCTACTGTCGGATTCCTGCCAGATTTCCCACCGTTTGCCCGACCACATATTCGCCACCAAAAAACTGCATGCTAGCCTGTGTTAGTTTACCTCAGCCGGTTTACGGAGCGGTGGAGCCCGAGTTGGCGCAGGTTTGCGCTCTTACCGCGTAATTGATTGTGCAGATAAGCGGCGGCACGTTATTCTGCAGCTCTGCATAACGAGACTGGAGGGCCTGGCTTATGAAAGTAAACTTTTTTCCGGACCTGTTTCTCCAAACCCGAGCCTCGCGCCGAGTCCGGAGCCCTGCCCGGGGCGCGGTGTGTGCTCGGCGTTGCTGGAGGAGGCTCGGCCCGCGGTCAGGCTGCAGTTCTCCCGCAGAGCGAGTCTGAAACACCTCGCAGCTCCTGCAGTTCGACCACAAGCCGAGAGGGTTCAGAGCCGCGCTTCCTCAGAAACGCAGTCCGGACGTCAAAAGCCGCACCTGAACCTCCACGAGATCAGAAGAAGAAGCGAGGCTGTTCCTACCTGTGCTGGGTGAAGCGCCCTGCAGCTGGAGAGCCTCGCCTGCTGCCTTCTGCAGGGCGCCTCCAGCCAGCACGGCATTTATTTGAGCTCCAACTCTGTCACTGTTGACTTTAGCACAAAGCAAAGATTTCGCTGCCCCGCTAGTTTAAAAAAAATGATTATTTTACAGAGATATCGATCAGTGCGCTATAAAAATTCAGCCTAGCATTATGTGTAAAATGAGGGCGCCGAAATTTAATGTCTGTGTAAATTTACCTAGAAGTGACGTGCTAACATTCCGAGTTTACATTCTGGCTATTTGGGTGTCCATGTACACATCCTATATGTGCATTAATACCATATTTTCACTGTTTACCAGCTTTTGTTTATTCGCAGATTGGGGAGGATTTGAAACGGGCCTGCAGGGCAGAGGGGCTCTAAAATAAAGGGAGCAGAACCTCAGTTCACACTCCATCCCGGACAGGACGCTGTTTTCAGGATCCCCCCTGACAGGCACACTTTCCTCACACACAGTCTGACCCCCAGCTGAGTGTGTGAAGGGATGAGAGGAGATGGACATTAGATTATACCACAATGTCCAATTCTCTCCTCTTTAAAACACACAGGCAAGAGATTTGTACTGGTGCTCATGAACCTGAGGTCTACGGTACTGAATAACAACTCTGGATCAAACTAGATGATTTTAAACTCCAGTTACTCTCCTGACTTTAACATCCTGTTGTTCATGGCACAACCAATCATAAATTCATAATTTATGGGAAGTTTTATGGCAAAGCTAATCATAAATTATTATTTCCTGACAACAGGAAATAAGAAGAAGAAGAAGAGGAGGAGGAGGAGGAGGAAGATGGAGAAGAATCATCATTATCATCATCATAATACTCACTATTCCCATCTATAATAAATATATCTTGTTATTAATAATCTTGTTATTATTATTATTAGTTGTAGTTGTAGTATTAGTAGTATTATGTTTTGATTTTTTTTATTTTTTCTTTTCCTTTTGGCAACCTTAAAACAATGACACAAATTAACAGTAAAAATAGATTTTAGAAATACTGTTTTTTTTTCTGAATGAATTATTAATTCATTCGGAATAATTATTAATAATGCCGTTTTGAGTGTGTGTGAGTGACAAAAATGGAAACACTGGGTGTGAGATTTCATTAAATTCCATTAAAAATCCATTCAACCCAGTAAGAGCCATTAAAGCGCCCGTTTTGATTTGCTTATTTGTGGAGCCTCCGTTTGAATACTAATGTGGCTCTCAGCCCCGTAGAAAGCCCTTCTGCTGTGCGCTGTTTATAGAGGACGTGGTGGAGGAAAAGAAATCCCAGAAGAGAGGGTTGTTCCTGCCTTATGAATATCTGAGTGTTTAGGGTAAAAAAATAAAATGAAAATGAAACTCTTATTAAAACTCTTTCCTCTTTTTCTTACACCTCTGTCTTTTTATCATTTGTCATTTTTTGTTTCCCAGATATTATAGTCATACTCTTTTTTCTTTTCTTTTTTAATTTGTTGTATTTGTTGCTGAAGCTGAAAATAAAGTGTCAAATCCGTGTGAGTGTCTTTTAATGAAGAAGACTCAGATTCACCGCGCTCAGTAAAAATTCAAATAACACTTTAATATAGATTCTGTTCTTGTGATCAACTACAAGAATACACATTTACAAGCCATAAATAAGAGTTTGTTTTTTTTCACGAATGAACAGAAGAACTCGCTCTCCTCCTTCTTTGAGACTCAGTGGAATCAAGCGCCACTTTTTTTGGTCCGTTTCGCCTCGAGTTCGTCACATTTGTCTCTTCACACGGTGTGCTTTTCTTACTTTAGTATGTTTTTTTTTTTTTTTTTTTTTCCAAAATAATGACTAATAAAGTCGACCACTAAAATTAAAGAGGGGAAAAGGCAAGAAGGAAAAAGTGTCCAGAGAGAGTAACATTCTGCACCAACTGCATGTTTTTTTTATTGTAATTTTTTTTTTTACAAATGTACAAAGTTCATGATAAGGTCCGTGAGGCTTTGTTGTTGTTGTTGTTTGTTTGTTTATTTATGAAGAGTTCATGATGGGCCTCGAGTACATGCCCTGGTAGTAGGACGTGTCTGCAGCCAGGGGTGACGAGTCGAAGCCCGTCTTGCTCGCCACGGAGCCCATGGAGAGGGCAGCGCCCGGCACGGGGGAGCCGTAGCCGTAGTGCATGACCTGCTCGTAGGCTTTCAGGTCCATTTTGTGGTGGGGGTGGTGCTGCTGCTCGGAGGACATGAGGTTGTTGATGGAGAACGGGTGATTGAACGAGTAGTGGTGCTCGGGCTTGAGGTGGGCGTCGTGCGCGAGCACCGAGTGATGCTGGGCG
The DNA here is from genome assembly GCA_037974445.1 of Brycinus macrolepidotus. Taxonomy (NCBI): domain Eukaryota; kingdom Metazoa; phylum Chordata; class Actinopteri; order Characiformes; family Alestidae; genus Brycinus; species Brycinus macrolepidotus. The sequence continues at coordinate 35,500,310 of JBBPCZ010000001.1, forward strand.
AGGAGCTGCTGCTGCTGCTGTTGCTGTTGGTGTTGGGTGGTGGGCGAAGCTGCAGGGTCTGGACTGACCCCTCGGGTGGGCTTCATCTCGCCCAGCGCGCGCTTGTGCTCGTTGACCGGCGAGTTAGACGGCGGCGTCTCGTGGCCACTGCAGCTCTCCGGACTCCCGTGCGAGTCCCCGTCCGCCGCCTTCCTCCCGCTGCCCTCCTTCCCCATCGCCTTCTCGCACTTGAAGCGCTTCTGCCTGCGCAGGTAGCAGCCGTTCTCGAACATGTTGCCCGAGTCCGGGTGCAGCGTCCAGAACGAGCCTTTGCCCGGCTTATCCGGGGAGCGCGGCACCTTGACGAAGCAGTCGTTGAAGGAGAGCGAGTGGCGGATGGAGTTCTGCCACCTCTGCTGGTTCTGCCTGTAGAAGGGGAAGAGGTCCATGATCCACTGGTAGATCTCGCTGAGCGTCAGCATCTTGCTGGGCGACTGCTGGATGGCCATGGTGATGAGGGAGATGTACGAGTAGGGGGGCTTGGCGTGCGTGTAGCTCCGGCGGTAGGTCTTGGGGTCGCGCGCCCTGTTCATGTTCGACTGGCCGTACATGGGGCTCATGGGGTTCACATTGGAGTACGCGCCCAGCGCGTTCATGGCGGGCGCCTGGGCCGTCATGGGGCTCATGCTGGGGCTCAGGGCCGCGCTCATGCCCGTCATGCTCGCGCCCATGCTGGCCATCGCACCCGCGCCGGGGGACATGCCCGTCATGGACGGACTCATCCCCGTGTTCACGTACGACATGTTCATGCTGTTCGTCATGTTGGCCGTCGTGCTCATTCCTGACATCGTCATGTAGGTGTTCATTGAGTTCATGCCCAGGCCGCCGTTCATATTTCCAACCGAAGTGTAACACTGGAGACAGAGAGGAATGAGACGTTAAAAACAGAGAGAAACACGAATCTCGAGAAGCTGACAAACTATTCGCGATAGGTCCACCCGTTATAAAAGTAAAGACACCCAAACATTTCAGATTTAGCGTCATTATATTAACGTTCTCTTGCGAAGTGCTCATTTTCAAAAGTCCTCGTAAAGGGCATCTAAACCGCCGTCTACTAAACAGTCGAGTAAAAAGTTGCAGATCATGATGAAGCCACCGTTCCTCCTCTGTGTGATCAGTACCACCTACTGTCATATACACTCAGATATACAGAGGGGTCCAGACATGGAGGGGAAGTTTGCATTACATGTCAAGCCCCAACTTTTGTTAGGATAGCGCAGGGGAGGATTTGGAGGCGCCTCAAGTCAATATTTGATCTCAAAGTTAATATTATCTCAGGACTAATACTGAGTTGTATAAAACGGAATCGGCTTCTGGTGGAGGAAAAAATAGAAATATATAAATATATAACTCTATAAATAGGCTTTATCTAGGCGATACAGACCTCTGGTTCTCCGTAGTAGGTGCTCCAGTCTGCGTGTTCGTGTCCTTCCATTTTGACAGCACCAAGCATCCTGGAGGTTTCTTCCACTTTACCAAAAAACGCTTTCCCACACAAGAGCGTCCTCTGGCAGGCTGTGGCTGTTTGGAACCACAGACTGCTCGTGTCGCCCTGCTCTGCCGCCGTCAGGGGCTGGCGCATGTGTGTGTGTGTGTGTGTGTGAGTGAGTGCGTGCTTGTGCGTGTGTGTCTATGAGTGTGTATGTGTTTGTGCGTGTATGCGTGTGTGTTTGTGTGGGAGGCAGCCGTGGCTGCTGATGACTGGAGCTCAGTGACGCCCGCTCGCGCCTCTCCACGCTGTGATATAAGCCTTGCGCGCCGGGCGAGCCTCCAATCCCTTCTCCACTCGGCCCTATTTGAATAATCTGCTCACACCTAGGCGCGAGACTTTCTCCGTTTGCCCCCCTATTGTGCACCTGCGCCGCTCCAAAAAAGAGCAGCCTCCATGTGAAAAGATTCATTATGACCTAATCTTATTGTATTCCAGGGGGGTGTGTTGGGGGGTATGCTGAGGGATGGATGGGGGGGGGGGGGGGGACCTTTCCCATGCAAAGGATGGGTGGAATTTTTTTTTAAACAGG
>JBBPCZ010000001.1:35504087-35522686 GCA_037974445.1 Brycinus macrolepidotus
ATATCTCCCCTTCTCCCATTCTGTATATTCCTCCTGCCTCAGTGTTGAGAGCGCCCCCTATTGGTGCCACAATAAAGCTACACACCTGAGCAGCTTCATACTACCCCAAATATGATTTTTCTCCTGTAATTGAAGTGTTAGCCATAGAAGCTTGCAGCTGATTTTGCAGATATTCATATTTTGGGGGCTGGAGGCTAAGCTAATTTCTCACTTTTTTTTGCATAACTCCTCTGTGACGCGTCCGCATTAATACCCAGGTGTTTGGCACGTGCCTGTCCAGTGGTGTTATCGTGTGCTATCTGTTTGATTACGTATTTGCGTAGCGTAGGCACACAAATGTCAATATAATCTCGGAGTTTATTTGGACCTGTGTGTGTAATGTGTAAACGGGCTGAGGGCGCGCGCTGCTCTGGACACTCGCGCTGCGCTGAACGGTCTGGTGCAGAAATCTCATCTAAATCTATCTCATCTAAACACTCCTGCACTGCTAATCAGAGCTCGTGCATGCTTCTGGACGCAGTGTAAAAACCACGCCACGTTCAGCCTAACGGCGTTTATATTTGATGTTGTAGGATGAATAAACAGAATGAACAACTGAATAAAACTGTGCTATGAACTGATGTTGTGTAAATGTGTGTGTATGTATATATATATATATATATATATATATATATATACAGAGAGAGAGAGAGAGAGGGTACATTCTGAGATAAATTGTCATGGGTATAAAAAAAACACCTATTGCGTAAATGAATCAATTTCATTTACCTTCCGACAATGAATTTAGACATTTATTTGAATATTATATTTTATTTTATGACGTTTTTTCCATTATGAAGGTTTATTCTTATAGAACTTTATCCTTCAAGGCTAATTTTTGTAAATGAGCTCTGATCTGATTTGCTGGTCTGTATTGCACCTCATTCAAAAAACATTCTGGTCTGAAGCACATCCTATAACTTCACCATGAATGAGCAAGGTTAATACTGTTGGAGGCTGACTAGGTGGATATATGAAATTATTCTTATTATTTTACGTCATCACATTGTTTCATTTTGAGACCTGACAAGGTTTAAATTCTAGTTCAAACTCCAATTTGAAGTGAAATATAATCAACTTTCCATGACATGGACCACTTTAAATAGGGTACTAAATTGTCTAAAAATCATACTTCGACAATTTAGCTACTCATAATTCACTGGGATTTCTCAAGCGCTAAGAACACTTGCATTTCTCGTTCTTGAACACTACTGTGATGGCAGTGGTTAAAAGTCATGATGGAATTCATCAGGTTGTCCCAATTCCAAGTGTTCTAAGACAGAGGGGAGTCACAATAATGTTTATTACAATGAGAATGAATTTACTCAGGTACTTATTTCATGCCTGAAGTTAGTGAGTGGTATAAGTCATGGTTAATCAGCCAGCACTCTAGAGTGCAGGTGTGTAGCGCAGAGAACTTTTGAAATATTTTGTTTGAAGTTAATCATTCATGAATGTGGTACAGATTGTGAGCACTCTCAGTAGCGAAGGTCACTTTGTTGTATTTGGCAAAAAATGAAAAGGAACCTGGCTTTGAGCAAACAGAACACGTTGGAGTATTGGTCTATACTTTGTGCCTGATTTCCTCTAAACCTGCTGTAGCATATGGCAGGAGCTTCAGACTCTACCCAGAAACCTCATACGCAGTATGATTAATTGATTGTGAGAAGCACACCCAATGGTCATTGGAGCATTCATTAAAAAATTGAGTTCAACGTATATCTAAGTTTTTTTTCCTGTTGATAATTTATTCTGTTTCTGTTGCATCCACTGATCATCCATCACGTATCTGAATGCTTTCTGTGTGTTGCAATGCACCATCACTGTGGGTGGCGCCTAGGTGATCCTGCTCAAACTCATACATTAGGGCCTGTATTCTGAGCAAATATTGCCTTGGGATCTCTAAACACTGACCTGCATTCTCTCTTTTGTAGACAGGAATTCACATTTGAGATTGCAAAGAGGTCAGGCTATTTTTAAGCTCCTAAAATGTTTCGGCATCTTCTCATGGGAGGTCTAGAAGAACTTCTCACCTTTGCACACTCTCATGCTCACAGTTTTTAGCATAACTGTATCATAAGTCAAAATAAATAAACTGGTCACAGTTTCAAACTCAGGATATTATGGGTCGTTCAAAGATATCGAACCTAATCCATAACATTTCGTTGTTTGGACTGATTAAGAATTAAAGTTGCGACTACGGTCCCCTTTAGGAATATGATGATGTAATAATAGAGTTCACTGTTGTTTGTGAACTCTGAACATCCACTGAAAAAACATACTCAGTTTTTTGGTTCTGAGAAGTGCACTCTTAAAAGTAAAGGTTCAAAAGGTATTTTGGTACAATGCTATAGAAGAACCACATTTGCTTTAGGCTTTAAACAAAGCATTTTTGTTAATGAGATGTGTGAGTGTGAAGAACATTTCTAAAGAGCTTGTACGTAATGTGATGTGTAAAGGTTCCATACCTATTAAAAGTTTTTCACATAGGACCCATTCAGTTATTTTTGTAGAGTGTATTCTCTGTGTGATGCCTCAATGACACCTGTGATGTTATAGGTTCTCTGGTGTATGTTTCATTGAATTTTTCACAGGCTCCTTGTGTTATCCTGCCTTGTTCAGGGTGATCTTGCCCGAAGCATCTCTTTAGAATGGATGCATATCTGACTGTGCATCCAAGCTAGGTGGGAGGCGCAATTCAAATTCCCTGCTGTTATTTGCAGGAATGTGTTACTCCGCTTTCAAAGCGGCCTTTTTAACCGCAAAGAAAAACTTAAGAAAGCCTTTAATTCCCTCTGTAAGGATGTTGTTCTCTGTATCGGTGCTTTTGCTTCTCTGTTTCTCCAGCACAATAACCAAGGGCCAATAGGTTAAGCTTGTAATTCGTCAAAATAAAATTAATAACTGGACTCGCTTTCTTGTGGAAAGTAATGGAGAAGTGTTTGCTGTGCAGGCCCTGTGGTGACTGTAAACATTCCGGAGCGGGGCAGGAGTTTGGCCTGGCTATTATCCACCACAGCTGTGACAACGGCTGTTGGCTGCAGGTTTGTGGCCAGCCAAAGCGTGTTTACCTGGAAATGAATCTCAAAAGTAGTGTGACGGGGAATGCACACATCCCTGGCTGGACTAAGAGAGGGAAAAAAAAATTAAGGCAGCCATTGAGGTGTCATTCACAGCCAGAGGGGTGGTACAGAAGATATTGCACAGGGCCCCAATGGGTCTGGGGCAAACAGTGGCGTAAATGGGCTAAGGATTTCCTCAAATACGCACCTTTTTGATATTGAGAAGTATTCGCTGGGGAATGCCCTGCATTAGGGTTCTCTGTGGTCTGTATCCAGGGGCGGCTGCAATACACTCCCCTTGTCATGCTAAAAAGGCCGCAGCATAGTCATGCATACCTCAAACAAGGTGCCAATCCACATCCAGTCAACATAGCATGAAGGAAGGGGGCCAAAGGTACAAAATCAAACGGCTTCTAATTTGAGCTTGAATGGCCTAAATGGATGGAGGTAATACACAACCTAAGAAAGCCAAAGAAGAGAACAGGACTAAGCCTCTTGATAAAGACTTGAGATGCTTGATCTTTTAATTGAAAAGATTAATGCGTTACAATGCTCCACCGTGCTTGACAAACCATTATTGGTCGGGCACAAAATGGTCAGGATTATATCCGTTTTTTTTTAATCCGTCCATTTAAATGTTCACCGCAGCAAAAGTGTAATATCATATAACTCTCCATTGTTATGCATCACTGAGAGAAACGCAAAGTCAACACACGTTTTAATTACAAACCGAAAGCAATTAAACGTGAGGGCAAGCGGCAGTATGCTAATTAAACTGTGTGCTCCCGTGGGAAGAGGACTTCTTAAATATTACCACCATCAATCCAGATCCAGAAGCAGGAGCTGCCATCGTTCACACTCAGCCGACACATTTTCACTTCTCAGCTGTCACCTCTAAAGTAAACGCAGGTCTGACTGAAATTAATTCATTAGGTAAAGTCATTTAACTGGTAGTGACAGGAGTTAAACTTGGAGTTGATAGGAGGTTAGTGTTATTTCTCCTTCTCTCCTTTTTAGTCTATAGGAGAAGGTTGGAGTCCCTGAAACAAAAACGGAGAAGCACTTCAATCCAGAAGTATTGTGGAAGAATTCAATCACAGATAGAAACAGTATGCTTTGCATACATAATTAATCTTATGTTTCAGTCCTGCCTGATGTTTCACAATCTGGCATTTTAACTAATTGATGGCAAGATTCGACAATCACAGTATATTTGTATAGTGGGTCTAGAGGTTCAGTGTTAAAAAAATCAGTAGATCAGATAAGCATAAATTGTCCTAAACAAATTAACAAAGCTCAGTAATAGAGAAACATGGCCTGATAAACAAAACTAACAATTAAAACCTCTAGCAATTATTATACTATCATTCAAAATAATATTTCAACTAAAACTGGACTTCTAAGAAGCAAAAGATATCGCTTCTCAAGAGGGATATATTAGACAGCAAGTGAACAGTTAGTTCTTAAAGTTGGTGTGTTGAAAGCAGGAAAAATGGGGTTACCATCTCATTGTGATGGCTTGATGACTGGTTTTGAGCATCTCCAGAACACCAGGTCTTGTAGGATGTGTCCAGTATGCAGTGGTTAGTACTCACTAAAAGGAGTCCAAGGAAGGACAACCAGTAAATCGGCAACAGGGTCATGCTGGCTATGATAGAAAGGTATCAGAACACAGTGCATTTGATGTGATGAATCACTTTTTATTTTACATTATGTGGACAGCCAGATGCATGTACATCACTTACCTAGAGAAGAAATGGCACCAGGATGCACTAAGCAAGCCGGCAGAGGAAGTGTGATACTCTGGGCAATTATCTGCAGGGAAACTTTGGGTCCTGGCATTCATGTTGATGTTACGTACATACGTGACACATACCACCTACCTAGACCAAGTAAACCCCTTCATGGCAATGGTATTCCCTCATGGCAGTGGTCTCTTTTAACAAGATAATGTGACCTGCCATAATGCAAAAATTGTTCAGGAATGGTTTGGGGAATACAACAAAGAGGTCAAAGAGTTGACTTGGCCTCCAGATTCCCTAGATCTATATCCAGTCCCTGGAGGCCCCATGTCGCAACTTACAGGTCCTCCAAGATCGGATGCTACTGTCTTGGTTTCAGATACCTACAGCACCTTTACAGGTCTTGTGGAGTCAATGCCTCGACAGGACATGCATGATTTCTGTTGTTGTATTTAATGTCTTGTATATTGAAGGGCAATATGGCAAAAATATATTTTATTTATAAGTCAATTGATTAAATATTATTTTATTTATAATTCAAGATTTTTTCACAGTATACAAGATTTTATAATATTTCTGAAGATAGAAATCTGATAAGTTGAAATGGTCAAAAAAGAACCTATGGTGCTGCATTTAACACTCCAAAACCACACATCTAAATTATTTTTTATTAACATTTCACACTGCACTGCATTAAATCAAATTAACCAGGACCCATAAATTCGATTAAATAGATTCAGTAAGTTTGACCAACCAGACTTTCTTTGTAACAAAGCATGCAGTTAGTCAGTGTTTTGACAATTTCCACAATATACTCAGAAAAGCATATTTATTTTATGGTAAATATTACCAGACCCTACTTGTATATTTATTCAGTGTTACTCAGTCAGTAATGACAGTGCAGTGTACCTGACACATACTGGTGAAATACATTACATTTTCACTTTTTTGGAATTAAAAAAATACATTAAAACCCATTAAACGCAACTGCTGTCATTTTCAAGAGATACGGTCTGTATTTTTTATTTACTGATCCAGACATTCAGACGCTCTTGAGAAACTACTCACGTCTCAGTTCTATATCAGTCAGGAGGCTTTTGACTGTTTCCTTTTTTCATTGTTCTTGTATCTGTTCTTCAGTGGGCTTATCTGTATTCTAGGCTGATAGAGTGATGGCGAGTTTAGGATTATGACAGTCACCATGACTGCTGACCTGAGTCCACATCAGACGACCATCTGCTGTTTGATTCCACTTAAAATGCTATTGTTGGGGGAGGCCAGATTTCACTTTGTTTAGTCAATGTGTTTATTGTATTGTTGTCATACCATAGGGCTTTGCTGGCATTTAGTAGTCTGTTTTAGCATTTTTGCTCTATTAGAAAATGATCACATGGAAACCGCTCAGCCATGGTGTCTGCTATACAGTATCCTTTTTGCCATTTAACATCAAACTTCTGAGACTTGAATCTCAGACTGGAATTTCCTTCATGCCTCACCTGATGACCCCCGCATATGTAGATGTCCAATTTGTTATGTTTACTGAAAAGGAACAGAGGAGCGCGAGACAACCCCGATCTCTGTGTCATCCCAGCCTGTAATTCCCAGAGATCTCTCAGCCAGTCAGCAAGTCACAACAGTGCCCAGTCTGTGTTTGCTTACCCGTGAAAACCCTTGGCAGGGGAGCCCATGAATTCCGACTCAGTTTTACAAGCCCTGACGGCTAACAAGCTAACCCGCTAACAAGGAGACTCTAGTGACGCGGCCACTCAACAGATTAGCACCTCATCAGCCTCCTGGGGCTAAGGACAAATATAGCCTTCCCACCCATAAAATACAATGGGGACAGTAAGCGATAAACAGCCCCCCAGTATGGGGTCCAGTTCCCCCTTGCTAAACTTCCTGGCCCTGCCCCTTCTCTTAGCCCCACAGCTGCAAAAGCCACCCAGCCCTGCTCCAGTCCCAGGTCTCAATTGCCAAGTCGTGTGTATTTCAGGTGAGCAAATATTGCCACTTGTTTGAGAATTCAGTGCCTGCCCATTTCAGAGGTTGTGTATTGCAGTTACTTGAAGGAAGTAGGTGTGAGGCCATGGGTCCTCTTCTCAGCACAGCTGGAGCTGTTCAGTCCAGTCATGCACCATGTTCTAAATAGCAACCTCTTTGCACTACCCATGCCTTCACTTCCTTTTAACAAAAACCCATAAACCCACTGGTGGGTCAAGACTTACATTTCTGTAACTTGATCGTACAATACTTTTTTTCATTGTTTTCCATGTAGTTACAAAATTATATGCTTATATGTGCCAGGGGCTGACCGATACATTAACTGGGCAATAAAATAGGTCATTTTGCTAACATTATATTCAGAAACTTAATTTCATTGTACTTGTACGATGATAGTAATTATATTCTATTCTATTCTACTCTATTCTATTCCATAGTGGAAAATGCTTTTAAATTTTTAGTCTCCAATTTTTAAACATATCACTTTTGGGCAATTTCACAGCTGAGAACTGTTCAGACAGACAATCCCATCAGACAGCAAATCATGGTTAACTAAAACTGCTAGAGGCTTCACTACAGACCATAATATGATATAATAATATAATTTTATTAGCAATACAATGTGCATATCAGTCAGACACTGGTCTGGAATCCATGAATGTTATTGATCCATTTATAGCATGATGAATTAGGCTTGTATTTTTATTTAATTTACTTTTGACACTTGTAAAACGGGAAATTGACCTTGTCAGCCACTTGACATTTTTGGAACACTATTGTCTGCAATACACATTTACAAGGGTGTGAACAGCCCATCATGACATTAAACTCTCACCTGGGCCTTAATGTAGAGAAAACAATTGAAGGACAAATTGACGATATGTGCCACATGAGTGCACACTGATGGATAAATGATGGATCCTGACACCTTCACTCTGTCACTGCAGTGAATGGAGATGTGTAACAAAAGCGAGGGCCTATGCAACACCTTAGTACAGATGAGTGTGCTGAAAAAGTAATCACAGACACTTAATTGTGTATCTCTTAAGACTAGAACTCAGAGTCTGGCAGGCTGGCTAAGACAAGCTGAAGAGAAAAAATATATATTTGCACTGTTCTCCCAACAAAAAAAGATATATGTATTGAAATAATAAGAAAATGTATAAAGCATGGTGAATGATGAAGTAAAATAAAGGAAAAGGTGGTGAAAAACCATAATAAGTTTTAGATAGTAATGCTTGCTCTATACAACAGTATTGTCTCAATGCTGTCAGCAGCATAAATTCCTACCAGAAGCAGTGTCAAAGGCACCCAGTTGCAGCGTGGAAGTGCCTCGAAAGTCAATCAAAGGAGCCGATAGGCTGCTCTAGTGGGGGTTCTCCATGAAATAGATCCTGCACTACTGCAAATAGCTCTCACCCATCCCAAATCAATCTGCTCCCTGAGCTCGTTTGCTTTTTATGTGTTTGCTTGTTTGTTGGCTTGTTTGTTTGCCGTAATTCCTGTCGGTAGAGACTGACTGGAGGATACGTTACCACAGACCACCCCAGAGCTGACCACTGCAACCTGATCTGCTGTTCAAGCGCTAAGCTGGAACCAAACAACACTTAAAGATGAACACATACTTTCCTATATTGTAAAAAGATAAGTATGTACTGGGAAATGAGAACAGATCAGTCAGGCAAATTAAGTACAGCGGTGCTTGAGAGTTTGTGAGTATTTTTTTTTTTATTATTTCTGTATAAATATGACCTTAAACATCAACAGATTTTCACGTAAGCCCTAAAAGTAGAAAAAGAGAAACCAGTTAAACAAATAAATAATGTTATGCATGGCCATTTATTTATTGAGAAAAATGAGTGGCAAAAATATGTGGATCTCTAGGATGAGCGGTTAATTTGAAGAAGAAATTAGAGTTGGATGTTGTCAGTCAGTGGGATGACAGGTGTGAGTGGGTACACTGTTTTATTTACAGATCAGAGATCTACCAAAGTTTTAATTTAAAAAAACCTAGTCAGATCTTTACAACACATTTGTGGAAGTGTACCATGGGATAAACAAAAATGATTTCTGAGGACCTCAGGAAAAGAATTGTCAAGACTTTGGAATCCACCAATTCAGTCAGCCAGACTGTGTACATATGGAGAAAATTCAAGACCATTGTTACCCTCTCAGGAGTGGTCGACCAACAAAGATCATTCCTAGAGCAAGACGTGTAATAGTCTGTGAGGGCACAAAGGAACCCAGGGTAACTTCCAACCAAGGCCTCTCTCACACTGGCTAATGTTAATGTTCATGAGTCCACCATCAGGAGAACAGTGAACAACAATGCTGTTCATGGCAGTGCTGCAAAGAAAAAGCCACTGCTGTCCCAAGGGAACATTGCTACAGTTTGCTAAAGATCACATGGACAGGCCAGAAGGCTACTGGATGTTCAGCATGAGAACATTGACCTGTCTGTAGTAGTGGAATTATCATGGTTTGGGCTTATTTTGCTGCCTCTGGACCAGGACGGCGTGCCATCATTGATGGAACAATGAATTCTGAATTATACCAGCAAATTCTTAAAGAAACTGAATTGCAAGATAAAGTGAGTTATGCAGCAAGACAATGACGCTAATTCTACATACTCTACCTACTCTACCCGACTCTAATTCTCTCAAAGAATGGTTAAAGAAGAATAAAATTAATGTTTTAGAATAGCTTAGTCAAAGTCAAAACTTAACCCCACAGAAACATTGTGGAAAGATCTAAAGCGAGTGTGTAAGGAAACCCACCAACATCACAGAGTTGAAGCTGTTTCTTAGGGATGAATGCGGCTGAAATTGCTCCAAGCTGATGTGCAGGACTGATTAACAGTTATCAGAAACGTTTAGCTGCAGTTGTTGCTTCTGAAAAAGGTCACACCAGACACTGAAAAAGGTTCACATACTTTTGCTCCTTACAGATATGTCATAGGGTTGATGTTTTAGGTCATATTTTTGCAGCAGTATAGTAACCTTCTCAAACTAGAAAGCGTTCTCAAACTTTCAAGCACAATTGTAAAACTGAGGATATCAAATTAATATTAGTAATGACCAAAGGATCACAGAAATAAAGCTATTTAAAATATACCATTGGAAGCAATTTCATTTATCGTTGTACCCTTGGCAAAAAATGGTCAAAATGAGACCCAGTATAAACTTTGTGTGCAGAATGACACCTAGTGGTGCAAAAAAGAAAGTCAAGGAACTGTGCACCATCTATTCACAATTTATTCATTGAACATAGATCACATTTAACTGAGATGTCTAAGTTTAAGTTATATTAATTCATAAATACTATAAATATATTACTTTTGTTCAATAATCTGATGTGTTCAAACACATCCGCATGTGTTCAAACACATCCCCCCCATTTATTACAAGTAAATACTTATTTTTATTTATTATTATTATTATTATTATTATTATTATTAATTAACATTAAACAATTGGCAAACTTTGTGACTGAAGTCAACAGTGCCAAAGAACTGATTATTGTAATGATATGCTGTATTCACATTACAATGTCTTTATTTATTTATGGATGGATCTTATTTATTCATTTGTTTATTCATTCATTTGTTTGTTTGTTTGTAACCCAGTGCACATCGATTAAGCAGAGATAAATGTGTCAGTCTTACACAAACGTAGTCCTTTAGGCCTGGTGTGAACTCAAATAAACAAAAATAAAAGACTGGTTATATACAAACCAGTACTATACCAGACATAAAGCACACCAAACACAAAGCAAATGTACTTCTGGGCATCTCCAACAGCATCTGTCTGTTAGAACTGACCATAGCTGTAGGTAAAGTGATACAGCTTACAAAGAAATAGGCCTCCGGCTTTTTCCACTCAAGAACAGCACTCCCCACAACGTGCCAACATCTGGACTTCATCGTGCATATTTACACAATATGTGCATTATGAACCTTTTTGATCTCTGCATTTTCCTCAATCTCTCCAACTTTTAATGGACTGCCAAGCCTTACATCACAGATGAGGCTCAATCCACAGTAGTAAATCTTGGCTCAAGACGACAAGCCATGCACTGTGTCTCCTCCATTTCCCTGTGTGATCTGCTTCCTGAAGCATTTACACAGCTCACTTTCACTCTTCACAAGAACACTCTTTCACTCATCAGTAAAATGCCGGTGCAGACCATGCCAAACCCTTCAACTGAGCAGCTGCCAGCTTGCAACACTATTACACCCTTAAAAAAGAAAAAGTTTGAGTGGTTCTTTGTTTGTGTATAGCTTTCTAGGAAAGTCCTTAAACATGGTATTGAATACTTACTTTATACTGATGTTCTACACACTGTTTTTAACATTCATTGATAAGTCCTTCAAGGAACCAAACGTAGGATTGCTCCAAATAACCTTTCTTGACACATTTATTTCAAAGAGCATATATTATCTGTGAGTACATGTGTAAGGTTTCGATTCTGGAATTTGCTTCCTACGTGGTCTTCTTAGATGAAAGAGGTTTTAGTTTGATATACTGGTGAATACAGGATTTTCGAAAGTTTTGTTGCTTTGGGTTTGATGCAACAAGATAGATCATCCCAAACTACAAAGACCCCTTATCAATAAGATTTTGAGAGTTCCTTCTTATTACTGATCTAGGACCAGTTCAGTCATAGCCTGCCCCTTATCTAAATAGTCTATGATATAAACCAAACTTCTCCTCACTTCACAAGCTCTGGTAATGGAATGGGGCAAGAGCCAATTTGTCTGCCTGCTTTTCCACTCTCCTGAAGATGAACACTTATCAGTGGACCATGTGCTGTGGCCCACATCTTTAGCCATTTGAAGAGAGAGCAGATAAAGCAGCTCATTCTGAGCTTCCAATGTCCCAGGGGACATGGCTGAGCCCCCTCCTCAACCACTTCAGATTCAGTTTCACTGCCTTTAATTTCAGTCAAATCTTACTGATGGGTGGACCTCTGATTTTTTTTTCAGCTGTTTTGATAGCAAGCCAGTAGGACCGTTGATTTCTCTAAGCTAGGTAGATTTCTCTAAGCTAAGTGTGCAATACTAAAAAAAAAAAAAGGTACCAGAAAGGGTTCTTTGCAGCAATACCACAGAAGAACTAATTTTGGTTCCCTAGGCAACCATTCAATGGATGGTTCTTTAAATGTTTGTCAAGATGATGTACTGGTATATAAAGTCTTTTCACTGCAAAAACAAATTAGATGTAGGCAAGGTAAATAATTTTTAATCTATTAAATATATCTTGTTTTAAATGATTTAAAACAAATAGCATTGTTTGCAGTGTTAAAGTTTCAAGAACCACCATGTAATGTAAAGGTTTTGTACCAAAGGTTTTTCCCACACTAGAAAAATGTTAGCTAAAATGAGTCTGATCTTAGAGTAAAAAAGTTAAAAGAGCAATAATCTGTTTTACATTCTTTTAACTTTTTATTCATAGTTTAATGGATTTCAAGGCAGCCTGGTTACTTCTTAAAGTTAAACCACTGAATCAAGTGTTCAACCAAGCCAAGAACTATGTAGCAACTTTTCCTTTTAAGAGTGTGATCATGTACTTTCTTTCATGCAGGCAGTACAACCTTTAAAGAAAAAAAAAAATGACGTGTATGCATATACATGAGCAGTGGTGAAAACTGCAGCAAGCATTCTCTTCTCTTTCATTACTCCTTAGTGTTACGGGGTGGGCCATGCTGTCTGATGGCCAGTGGTTACATCCAGCTGCTGCAGACTGCATGTGACGTGTGTTGCCACTATTATGGAGCAGTTAACATAACCCAGCAGGCATAGTGACACGCACACAACACACGCTACCATCATGCAGACACTGAACGATATCATGCATCTGAAACCCAAGCCATTGGTGGTAAACACGGGCCTTAAAGCAAGCATTTAATGTCACCACCTTTCATTTAAAGCCATGACTGCATAACCTATTGCACTTTGCAAGTGCAGAAATACCTAACAATATATTATTGAGTAACAAAGAAGGAGTAGGACCACCCTTTGGCTTCAGAACGGCTTTAGTCCTTCTTGGAATGCTGTCACACAGGTCCTGAACTGTGGCATGGACAAGTTTCTAGTTCTGTGCAGAAAAAAAGATGGAAATCCACTTTGTACTCAAACACTTCCCTTTAAACTTCAGTTGATTTTTTTGGTTGACGAGGCCATAAAAGGCAGTTAATGTCATCCTCATGTTCGTGAAAGAACACAGGCATTTGTTTACCAGTATGTATGAAGGCATTATAACTTCAAAATACACAAACATCATGGGGTACACCTGGTTCTGTTAACAGGATTCCTTGACTATTATAAAACCATATAAAGTAATAATCAGATCTAATGACTCCTGCGAGTCACAGTGTCTACTCAGACCATTATGGATCAACCACTGTGTTTATCAGTTGGTAAAAGACATTGTGGGCTGAGGGCATCCTTTCCTTTTTCTCCAAACATAAACACGTCCAGATGTAGAAATGAAAGCCAAAGACCGCTCATCAGACCGTATTACTGGCTTCAGGACTCATAGCCCTTACCAGGTGTGGGTTTTGGTGCACTGGCAAAATGCCCATAAACTCCTACACTGTGAAGCTTCTTAAGTGGCATTTGTTGCGAATGCTTCTCAGAGCAGCAGATTAAGATCTGGGGTTGTTTTTGAGAAAACATTATCTGTTTATCCTCTCTCTGTTCCTGATGGTGAAATTCAGTTTGGAACTGTTGCCAGTGCAGAGGACAATGGTAATTAGTTACATGGACATTCAGTTGTATGCATTAAAGTAAAAATCTGATGAATTTATACTTTTTGGGGTATTTTCAAATGATAATACTTTTTGTGAGGAAAGTGAGGAAAGGAATCCAGTTTGTCAGTAACATTTTAATCATTAACATTTACCTTTTCCTTTGTTGTTTTTATATTAATGCCACATTGGTGAATATGGTGACTGTTGAGGTTTATTATTTTATTTTAGAAAAAGAATCAAACAGAGAAAATTAACTTAAGTTCTTCTAGTGATAGTTGCTGGATGTACTAAGAAGTCCCACCTAATTTCACTGAAGTAGCAGTTATTTTACTGGAGTATGATTTAGGCTACTCTAATTATCTTTGATGTTTGGCAGACATTATCATGTTGAAAGTAACCCCTCCACAGCAGTTTTTGTGACAGATGCACTTGTAATTCAGGCCCTGTCAACCTCTGCTAGCAGCCACTATTATATACAGTATATGGACTAAAGTATTGGGATGCCTGACCATTACACCAACGGGGACTTTAATGACATTACATTCAAATACATAAACTTTAATATAGAGTTGGTCCCCCCTTTGCAGCTATAACAGCTTCCACTCTTGTGGCTTTCCACAAGATTTTGGAGTGTTTCTGAAGGAATTTGTGCCCATTCATTCTGTAGAGCATTTATGAGGTCAGGTACTGATGTTGGAAGAGAAGGCCTGGCTCGCAAACCCAAAGGTGTTGGATGGGGTCATGCTTGAATAGAAAAGGGTCTTCCCCAAACTATGTCCACAAAGTTGGAAGCATAGCATTGTCCAAAATCTCTTTGTATGCTGAAGCGTTAAGGTTGCCCAAACCCTGGAAAACAGGTGTGTCCCAGTACTTTTGTCCATATAGTGTATTTCAAGGGGTGGTTTGTCCCCACTTTCATTACAAACGCATGGCAATATACCTTATCTATAGGTGTATACCTTATCTGTGTAACTGCCTATCTGTGTAACTGTGAAGTGACACTCGTTAATTATTTCAGTGGTAAAGTTGGTGTTTCTGTTATATTGTCCAGCTACTGCAGATTAAGTTTCTACATATACTGACCTGCCTTGGCCATGGAATGAAGAATCTTCAACTGACACATATGAAGTAGAGCATTTATTTTGTTTATGTACTAAAATATACAAAACACTCACACCTGCCAATCCAGCGGCAACACAAAGTAACTGTTAGAAGGATACAGAGGAGCAAACACGCCCTCTTCTCCCAGATTACAAGAACAAAAAAGTGACAGAAAAGCTTCCACCTCATGCAAACATCAAAACAGGCAAATGAGCCTGCTCAAAATGGCTCCTTATTCCATGCTATGGTAAACTTTCATAAAAGAGTGTGTATTGTTTAGCAGACAGTATTGGATAAAGAGAGAACTCATAAATAGACAAATCTCAGCTGTCTGCCTCACTGTATGCATTCCGTCCCACAGTGCACAACAAAGGGTGATGAGTGTGTACATTATGCTGCCACATCTCATTGCGATATCTCAAGTGTTATTTGTTTGAATGAAAACAGGCCTCTACTGAAGTCAGTTCAGTATTTTAGACTAAAAGGAAGCTCTTTCCGGTTCTCATCTTTGAATTTCCAGTTCTGGAAAGATTTTAAATTGCCACTGTGTTACATTCTTACAGCATACAGTATTGTATAATGTGGTTAAACCATTTTATAGCAGTTATAGCAATTGTTCTGAGATTTAAAGGGATTTTATTGTAACAAAACTTAAAATAAAAAAAAAAAAGATAGGACTGTAGTGCTTTTCAAAGGGCTGTTCACAGCAGGACTAATAGATAAACACCTATCAGCCACATTAAAACCACTAAAAGGTGAAGTGAATGACACTCATTATCTTGTTACAATGTCACCTGTAAAGGGGTGGGATATATTAGGCAGCAAGTGAACAGTCAGCTTTGGATTTTAATGTGTTGGATGCAGGAAAATGGACAAGCGTAAGGATCTGAGGGACAAGGGCCAAACTGTGGCTAGACGACTGGGTCAGAGGATCTCAAAAACGTCTGTCTTGTGGGGAGTTCATGTTATGCAGTGGTTAGTACCTACCAAAAATGGTCCAAGGAAAGACAACCAGGGAAAGTGGTAACAGGATCATGGGCAGTTAAGGCTCAATGATGCACATGGGGAGTGAATGCTAGTTCATATGGTCTTCCACAGCAAAGCTACTGTAACACAAATTGCTGAAAAAGTCCATGTTGGCTATTACAGAATGGTGTCAGCTCGCTGCTTGCTGTGCATAAGCCAGCATAGCCACAGACCTTTCAGAGAGCTGACCTCTGTTCACCAAAGTGCCTACAATGGGCACACAATGGGCACATGAGCATCAGAACTGGAATATGGAGCAATTCAAGAAGGTGGCCTGGTCTGATGAATCATTTTCTTTTACATTATGTGGATGGTGGGATGTGTGAGCAAGAGATGGCACCAGGATGCACTATGAGAAGAAGGCTAAATGGCACAGGCAGTGTGACACTCTGGGCAATGTTCTGCTGGGAAACCTTGGGTGCTGACATTCATGTTACTTTGACACAAACCACCTACCTAAACACTGTTGCAGACCACATGGCCACAGTATTCCCTAACAGCAGTGGTCTTTTTCAGCAAGATAGTGTGCTCTGTCACACTGCAAAAATTGTTCAGGAATAGTTTGAAGAACATGTCAAAGAGTTCACTGTTGGCCTCCAATTCCCCAGATCTCAATCCGAACGAGCATCTGTGGGATGTTCTGGAAGAACTAGTTCCATCAATGGAGGCTCCACCTCACAACTTACAGAACTTAAAGGATTAGCTGCTAATGTCTTGGTGCCAGATAGCAGACCTTCAGTCTTGTGGACACCTTGCCTCAGTGGGCTAGAGCTGCTTTTGGCCACAAGAGGGGGACCTACACAATATTAGGTAGGTGGTTATAATGTTATATCTGAACAACGGTTTATCTGTAGTGCACAACAGATATCATCTCTACAGAGAAAGTGGGAGGCCTTGGTAACATTCAGCTACGATTTTACCACTTACTAGTGAATGTTACTGAGGGAAAAAAGAAAATGAATGATAGGTAGCTGGTTCTGAATTATAGAGATGACTATGTTTCATATTTCATCTGCAAAATCTAAAGCAGTTTATACAGTAAGCTATTTTTAAAGATTGGTGTCGATTATGCTCAGTGCCTTGTAAAATTTTTCAACCTGCTTAAAATGCATCAAATTGTGTTGGGTTGCAAATGATACATTTTGTCAGCCAGTATTTAACTGATATGCTCTAATATTTTCAAAGCCTAACAATATTTTTATTGTGAATTCAATGTGAACTTTTTTCTTTCGTGACAAGCATATTTCAGTTGTCAGATTTTTATCAACCTGTTAAAGTTAAGGTTTATTATTCAGTGTAATTATGAGTAAGGTTTTGAAGTGTGCACTCACTTACTGTCCCTTGTGCAGACAAATTTAAGACAAAGTTACTGTGGCTTTCAAAGTGTATGTATGTACAATATGTAATTGTTATGAGTTCACAACAAAAATACATATGGGGAAAGTACACTACTTGCCATTTTCCTGCCTAATCTTGGACTAAATTTCACTACCACTGTAGAACTATCTTTGGGATTTTTTTTAGTCTAGGCTAAGGCTCCATCTGGGTCTGGTTCTGACACTGCATACCCAAAATTGTGTAGAAACCTCAGGGATCCATTGTTTACCTTTGAATTCAAGGGTATAAATAAGGATGTTATCACTTCTTTGCTCCAGAAATAGCCTCTTTTGGGAAGACTTCACAGGAGATTTCTCAAGTGAACTGTTATGAAACTGTAATGCAAGAAACTGTAGAATTCTTTATAATCTTTGACTGCATTCATTACATTTCAAAATCCATTTTTAGTGTAAAATCTCACCCTTTGCAGCCAGTTTAGGACAAATATGCATCTTCCAGTTTGATTACAACATAAGGCTATGCGAACTTAGCCCTCAGATAAGTAAAATTCATTATAACACCCTTACCCTTTTCTCCCAGCTCACCTATTCCCTATTGCTTTGCTGCAAATTAAGAACATTATTATGAAAATTAACAGAGAGAACACTCGATCTGTGAATAAGACAAACAGACCTGTTTGGAGGGTAGTCAGTGCAAGAGAGCAGAATGCATGTCCATGAAATACTGCCGTTTAAGGTTTCTATGAGGACCTAAAAACCCTTCAACATCATAAAAGAGCTTGACTGTATCCAAGACCCAGAATAACAGGGTTTTAACACTGCTGCTGCTCCTAAGTTGCAGTGCAATATCCTGCCTGGTTCCAGTTACACTTGCCCCCTTCGCTGACCCCCTTCGATCCCCTCTCAGCAGTGCACTATGTTCTGACCTCTTTAGCTAGAGTTCTTCAAGGGGCTAGCGCCTCCTGCTGAGAGTTTCATACTGTCCTTCTGCACACCATTAGCGTAGGGTGACTAGGGGTCTTCATCCATGTCATCTAGGTTTGGAGCCATGATGAAGTGTTGAGGGTAGATGAGACTGTGCTCATCTGCATATTCCTCCCAGCGTGCGTCATCGCTCTCGTGGGTGATATAGCGCTCCCCTCGCCGCGTCTCAAACTCACGAAGGTCCAGCCACGTCTGGTAGTCCTGACAAAGCAGGACAAAGCAAGTGTAAAAATGCACTGATCTGAAGGTGATGATTAAACTTCACTGATTTTTTGGAAAAAATTGGCTATTTGCACATAAAATAAAACATAATATAAAAAACAAAACATAAAAAGCAGTAAAAATCTTTCCAAAAAGATCAGGGGTGTAAAAAAATCAGCACTGGTTTTGTAATATTAGAAAAAATAATAATATTCAATAAAGCATGTGCCTATGTGCCCATAAAAATGTTTTCAAGTGTAAAAATAAATGTAAAAAATACTTTTTGTTTTTGTCATGTACCATTACTGTGTAAAATCCCTGTAGTCAAATCACTGTGATGTTTTTGGGGGGGGGGG
>JBBPCZ010000001.1:35522696-35537910 GCA_037974445.1 Brycinus macrolepidotus
TACCATTACCGTGGAAAATCCCTTGAGTCAAACCACTGGGATATTTCTACCCCCCCCCCCCCTTCTGACACCCCTAAAGCTTTAAGGTATATAGGCATGCTGTAGACACACTGTATGCCATGCTGTCTAACCTGGAGCCATGGATGACTGAGGGACTTGTCCACACTGTACCGCTTCCTCATCTTTACTTGGAGAAGATTGTTGATTAGATCTGTTGCTGTGGGTTAAAACGGGCACATCCTATTAGTGACCTTATAGAATGTTAAGATTCTGAAACTGAGGCATACAAAATGTTGAAAGATCACTATCAAGGGTTCTGAGTAAGTGTAAAAAAAAGTCAAAATTACGTCAAAATGTCACATGATAAATATGCTAAAAAGGGGTCAAAATAATAATAATCACCAAAAACTGGATTATGACTAATATAATGTCCCATGAAAATTCTAATATTTTGTAACATAACACAGATTTTAAGATTATATTAGAATCCTATAGGACAAGAGAAATGAGAAATTGTAAAAGTGTAAAACATGTACTTTTTGTGTGGTGGGCTACTGAAGGGGTGGAAAGAGGGGCAACCGGTGAGTGAGTCATTAGATCTTAAAGATCTGAGGCTGTGGTAACGTTAGCAGACGCGGGGGAGAGCAGCCTAGTTCCTGTCTGACACACACTTAGCATATACTGTATGGCTGCTTGCTTCAAATACAGCCAACAAGGCACTGAAATTATCCACTTAAGTTAATATTCAAAATAGACCCTTGTAGTTGATTACACAGCATTTTCAAATGTGACATATGAATCACAGTCTGTATTCCTAATAGCCAAATCTCTATACAATTCATCTGACCATCATTTTATCCTCCTTTACAGTTAGTGTCTAATAAAGAAACCAAATTCTAACATTTTTCTATTAGAAAGTGGATTCTTTACTCAACAACAAAAATTACATGGTAAACCACATTCTGTAATATAAGAAAGAGCAAATCCCTTGTCTAGACAACTGTTTGACTGGACTGCAGCTACTGTCTAATGCATTTAAATAAAAATACTGGATAATATGCTACTTCAAAATTCCCTATACTGTAGGAGCTTAAAATGAGGGCTCAGTTTATGATGAGACTTTTAAATAAGATAAAGGAAAATGAATTGCTGCTAAGCTCATTATATTCATTATGGTAATTATTTTTTAACTACTTTTACTAAATGTTTGACTGTGTTCCGTGTACTAGGGTGTGTGCTAGGGTGTTTTCACACATTTTTTAATCAACCAAACTGTTAAAGTGAACATGAAAATGAACTAGCTGCAAATTTGTGTTCACAGTAAAAGCGAACTAATCAAGGACTCTTTTTTCTTTCTGATCCTCTTTAGCACCTAGCATGCATTTTATTTGATATGTTTTACATGTATTTTATTTTATATGTCTCTTTTTATAAAACTGGGTTCTCACACCTTCTTAAAGACCAAATTCAAGGATTTCCAGGCCTAATTTCCTCAAATTCAAGGACTCAACACAGCATAATGTAGACACGGACTGAGGTTAATTACTGTAACAACACTGTCCGCTTAATGTTAGCTTTCTCGCTTTCTTGAGGCTGTTTAACCTGTATTATCCAACTTCAGTCACTCAAGCACACACATATCTGTTTCAAGGCAAGAGTCACATGAAACAATGATGCACAGTCAGTGAGACACACACATGCAGACAGAATGCAGCCTGTGCAATAATGTTAGGTTAAAAAAACAAACAACCAAAAAAAACCTTTAATTTCTACTATTGTACAACATATATAAATGCAAACACTTTCAATGACCTATGGCTGTTTATGGCTATTCACAAAAAAATGTCAAGGCCTTCAAGGACCTGTGGAAACCATGATAAAAGCATTGTGTTACTGTGATTTTACTATGGGTAGTGTATTTAACTCTGCATTGCTACGTGCCTCACCCTTAAATCACAGTGAATCATTCACATGACCTATTGTGGCTTACTGCCTTAATATTCCAGCACTGTTGTGTCTTCACAACATCACACAAACCCAAGCACAGCCAAACTACTGGGTTTGCAAAGCAAGTTTAGGTTTCACAACGCACGAATCGAGTGGACCATAAATCAAACAGCAAATAAATCATACTGAGAGCACCCTGGGAGTCGTTCTAAGTTTGATTCGTTTTTGGGTCCATTTAGAGCAGTCTGAGCTTGTTTGACCTGTTCGCATTTGCACGGAAAACCACTACTCAGCAGTGTGAGACCACTTGGAATGCTGAATAGTTCCAAGTGTAAAAATGCCCTTAGAATACAATGATGCCTTACCTTCTGTGGAAATCTCCTTCCAGGGCAGTGGTGGGTACATGAAGGCAGCGTTCTGGATCTGGTCATTAATATCCTCGTCCTCATTAAAGGGGAAGGTGCCACTCAGGCTGACGTAGATGATGACCCCCACTGACCACATGTCCAGGGAACGGTTATAGCCTTTACTGCGCAGGACCTCCGGGGCCAGGTACGCTGGGGTGCCCACCACGGAGCGCCGGAAGGACTTCTCGCCGATGATGCGAGCAAAACCAAAGTCACACAATTTCACCTGCAGAGACAAATTTCCAGATCACCCTCAGGAGCATGTAATGTTTTTTTTAGTGTCTTTTTAGGATTATCACAATTACTCGACTAAGCTTGATTAATCAATCAATTTAATTATTTAGATTTATAAAAACTTCAACTTTCCCAATGAATCAGCAATGATTAGTAAAAAACAGTGTTTGAAAGTCTTTATGAAATGTCTAATTACAAACTTTCTTTTTATTTTTTTCTAACAAAATAGTTTATTATTATTAAAGCCCATTTTCACTGATCTGCCTTTTTAAATCTCTGATTATACAATTACTTATCTACGAAAACAATTGATTACTTCCTTACTAATATAATCACCCTAGTCTTTTTACAGGGTGCTTTAACAATGTCTGTAAATGACATGACTCTTGCCTGAGGAAAGGGTTCTGCAGAAGCCAGGAGCACATTCTCTGGCTTTAGATCACAGTGAACGATATTCTTAAAATGGAGATGTCTCAAAGCCACCAGTATCTGAAAAAAAGACATATAGATGAAATGCAAAATAAGCAAATATTTAGCAAATGTTTATTCATGAGATCTACTTTAGCTAACAAGCTCTACTTCATGTGCGTTTTAAACATTTACACATTTGAAAGCTGAAAATCACAACATTTTATGACATGTTGAGAACACATGTTGGGGAAATCAGCTCCACTCAAATTCACCATTTGTTTTCATTGAAACATACACCCATCAGTACACAGTCAGGGGCCTCTTGGCCACATCAGAGCTGCTCTGTGGCTGCTAATTGGAGGCTGAAGATCCATAGCTAATGGATGAGCTCCTGTTGCCCTAGCCCTTGAGGGACCCCTGTGCTCTAATCAGCTCACAGACCCCAGCACTGGAGCTTCACTTAACTTCAGCCTCCTGATGAGATCCAGATTACTCTTAACACAGCCTCATTCATAATGCTCCTGGAGAATACACAAGTCCGAATGAAGACAAAGAGAGTTGTACTCTTAGAGAAACCTGGACCCTCATGAGTTAAACAAGTCAGAATGAGATGTGTTAGTTTTGAACCTGTGTGACCAGGAACTTGGTGATGCGCTCAGGGAGCCGGCTCTTCTCACTGGACAGGATCATCTCCAGCATATCTCCGTGGAGCTTCTCCATGACTACAAACACTCGCTCTGGGGTCTCGAACATGCACTCCAGATTGACAATGCCAGGATGATGCAAGTTCTGCATAAAAAAGACCCATAAGGGATAGGGAGTGTGACTATGTGTTATGATAAATTGTCATAATATGCTTTTGGAGTTTAGTGAGTATCGTCAGTACTTCTACAACACAGACAAACTGCATATTAGAAAATGTTTAGAACTGCAGGAAGCCTGTAAACATTCAAGATTCAAGATTCAAAATGTTTATTGTCATATGTACAGTAGAAAAAATGCATTTCTCTGTGCAATGAAATTCTTTCTTTGCTATCCACACAAATGCCGAGGTTTAAAGTTAGAGTTTTTTTATGAAAAATAAATAAATACTTTGAAGTGTAATGTGCAGATGTAGAGAAATATTAACTGTGCATTTGCAAATTGAAGGAGATGTGCAAAGGAGCTTAATGTGCAACAGGCCCTACATAGTAACTCCATGGTAACAAGTAGCTGACTGCATGTCAGTCCATTATGCCATTATGTTATATATCTTTATATATTTGCCGTTTTATTTTTCTTTCTGTTTTTTCTGTAATTGTTTGTTTTTGCAAATATTTTATAATAAAAAATCAATCTATTCATTTTAAAATGTGGCATTACTGTTTTCTTGCTGCATTTTGTCCATTCTAATTTGTTAACAGTCGGGAAACAGCAAAATATGATCATGTATTCTGATAACAGCTTCACTTTTTTGCCAAACTGCCCACTGTTAGAACACATATAAATGACTGGCAGAAGCAATCAGATGACATAGTGTGCTGACTTAGAGATATGTTTCATTAAACGTAATAGTCTTACCTGTAAAATTGCTACTTCATTCCTCAGTTGGCTCTCCTGTTTGGTAGGGAACCTCATTTTGTCAATCACTTTAATTGCCACGTCTCTGCCTGTCTTTCTGTGTTTCCCTTTTCACAAAAATGAAGTATTTTTATGTAACTGTTCAGAACAGGAGTATCAAGAGGAATATAAAATGACACAAGAAACAGATTAAAAAGGTAAAAAAATCACAACTGTACCTCCATATACGATGCCAAACTGGCCTGATCCCAACACCTCATCTGCAAAGATCTGGTAAACTGAGCTGATGTCCTAAAGACACAAGAAAAAATGCCAGATTTTTTGTTATTAATCAAATTCCAATATCTTATTATTAGTATGCCTTGAGTGGCTTATTTCATATTCCACAGTTGCTAGCTTTCAAAGTCACATTTACATCACAAATAATTTAGTTTAACATATATCATATTAAAATGTAATTTTATTAGTTGGCCTAAGGCAAATTCTTGTAGATAAAAAGCAAGAAACACATCTGAGACATTATGAATTTTATGAAAATACTCGCAACTACAAATTGACAGTTATTGATGGCTAATCTGGCAGTTTGGTTACTTTAGGCTTATACTTTACTTCAATTGTCTTTCAAAAAGAGACACATTTCTAATAGCAATTATTTATGTGGCATATGTCAACTAAAGTGTCAGTCCCATTGTAGTGATAATCCCTAAGTAATCTTGATACTTCCCCTTTCCCTTTACCATGTTGGTTAATGTGTTGCAACTTGTTGATGTTGACTGCAGGATCTTTTTCAGAAAATGTAGAAGTGTGAGGTTGATGGTAGTGCCAATAATAACTACACTCACTGCGGTAAACTGCGCAATACTAACAGTAAACACACTTACCACATTCTCCTGGATCTGACTGTTGGATACAGAAATGCTGATGGACAGTTCCTCTATAAAGGCACACAAAAGAAAATAACATTCAAGCCAAGTGTTTCAGAACACTTTTCAAATATCTATTTCAAATACACAGAAGTCCTGAGATTTCATGGGAGCAAAATGAATCTCAGAAATATAACAGACAAGAGAGAAGAGTGGATTAGCTCAGCCACTACATTCTAGGTGAATAAATGAAGTATGAACTGTGACCTATGAATGAATCAACAGATGCTCTACTTAGGCATCACTGGTTGTTAAGTAATTATTTAAAGAGGACCTGGTGGTAGATACATCAAGTACAGCTGACTATAAAACAACTTCTTGACAAAATTTGGCAAAATTTGCCAGTAAGGCCATGCTGTGAAATAAAATGAATAATATTACTGAATATAAAGTATGGTTTGCTATCATAACCAAGATGGCGGGTATCACAGAAGGCGTTGCGGCAAAGTGAGATCATTTTTTATTTTACTGCAGACCTCAAAGATTTATAGGACGCTCGTTGTCAGTATTCATGTTCTGTTTTCATGTTAACACTACTAAAAATACAATTTAAAATGTATATAAATGTAATACTTATAAGGTTTACTGTGACTGATATGGCTAAAGATTAGAACATTTGGTTTTTTGCATAAGAAGTGAGGTATTTCCTGATGTTTCTTTTTGGATTCAGTACAGATTTTAAAAGGTAGTGTTGATGTGCTCCCATTTCTTGTGGGAAAATTTTGTTTCAGTTTACATTACATACATGGGGCAGCCAGTGCACTGCAGGTATGTAGCTGCCAGTGATTATTCTCCCCCACTGTTTTAATTTCAGTTCATGTACTCTTACCTAAAGAGCACTGAACTGCTAGTCTGTTTTTTCACCAAAAGGTTTTCTTATCTAGAACTGTCTAACCATTCTAATCTGCCACGTGTTTGTCTGTCAATACAATTAGATGGAGGTGCATCACAGTATTAAAGGCAGTAACAAATCAACCATAAATTTCATCAGACAATAGAGTAATCCTGTAAGTGCTTAGGTGTTGGACCAAGTAGTTTTGGTTCCAAAAGTGCAAACTGACTGTGGAACTGAATGGAGCTGCTGTTTATGCATGTGGTTGACCCATGTCAGTAAATGTAATCTTATCAATCTGATTTCATGTACATGTACCTTGCAACAGGACACATTATTTTCTTTTTAAATTTTCTAAGCAATGTCTTATTTTCAGTATCAATTTTAGTTAAGTAATAAGAAACAGCTGTTTGCTAACACTTTTGGCATACGTTTTGACAACACTCACCATCTTAATTATTATGCCTAAATAATATTTGATGGTTTTCTGAACCAAACTTTTCATTGAAAATATATTTTTTCCAGAGGTGGTTCAAATTTCCTGAGTGCTAATAATTGCTGACATCAAAAAAAGTGCAAAATGTGAAGCGCTTGGCATTGTTACCAACAAAAGACTGATGTACAGCTGTTCCTTTTACCATTTTGCCAGATAATAACAAGATCTCGACAGTTTTCTGCTTAACATGTTCAGTTATTACAAACTGACCTAGATAACAGTAATAATTAATTAACAATATTTTGAAAACCGAGGAGTTATAGAATACTTTGGCAAGTTGTATATTTGAAGTATTCTCCCCAAAATTCAGTCCATTCACAAGATGACCAAAGCACTGAACTGGGGCATATTCTGAAGAAACTTCAGAGTCATTCATATTTCCACTTTTAAAATGTATTTTACTGTCTTTACTTTAAAAATTTTCAAATAGTGAGCAATAATTGTAAAGTTTAGCTGTGTGTTACCTACAAAGTATGCAACTGTTTTCTCCGACATGATTCTACCCAGGCACAATTTCTAACCTGAACACAAAAATGCAATACACGAGCAAGCTTTAACTGTTTAGACTGATTAATGTACTTACTATGGTCCTTGCCCTGACCAGCAGCACTGCCCACACTGGGCTGAGGTGTGACTGGAACAGGCATGAGGGCTTGGCGGATGGCCTTCTCCCAGCCCTGGGCCACTTCCAGGCCCACCCCAGAGGCAGCCAGTGTGGGGTTGTGAATGTGAAGGTGGGGGCCACCCGTGTTTTCCCCCACATAGTAAACCATAGTAGCAGTGATGATCTCAAAGCAGTGCGGATTGCTCCCTAGTGCGAGGCTGCTGAAGTCCTGTGCTGGTTCCACCTGTAAGATCTCTGACAAAGGAATCTCCTGCAAATTAAACCAAAAAGCCATTTAGATGTTTACTGACTTCCAAAACAGAAAAAGAAAATTTGTTAAAAGAGCACATTTAAAAATATGCAAACCTAATGAGACTATTTCAACTGAATATAAGTGTGATTCATTATGTACTGTCCAATGTAATTAATTATATTTTAAAAATACATATTCCTAAAGTTGTTCTTGTTATTCCTATTCAGTCAGGTCAGGCTCCTCCTGGCAGAAAAGACATAGCAAAAACTTTCCTCCACAGCGTACCTTGAGATCCTTAGAATATAGCACAATTTTATCCAAGACAGTTTCCAGACTCTTCATTCCATCCAAGTGTGTGCTTCAGTATAAGCTAATGTGCCTTATATCTTTTCTGACATTTCAAAGTCAAATGAGGCAAGCATGCTTCTGACATTCTTTTAAATACCGCCCTCTTTTCAGCCCACAGCTCAATCTCAAACGAAAGAGAGAAACGGTAGCTGCGACCAATAGTGGTCCTCTCTTAGCTTCAGATGAAGTGCTTGTGGTTAGAATGTGTACCATGTGACCTAGCCCACTGAAGTGCTCCATGATTACAAGGCAGCGCACAATAAGCCTCCATGACTATGTGTGCGCTTGAGGGCACGTGTGTGTATGTGAGTGTATGCGTGTGCATGAGCCAGGCGGGCTACCACCAGCAACACGCAGCTACCACTGTGCTGGGGGGTGGTCACTACACGCTAAACGGGAGTGGTCTGGTTGAGGAGTATTTATCTGGAGACAAGACTGAAGCCCCCATACCCCATAAAAGAGGCAGAGAAACCAAAAATATAGGGCTTGTGTCTTCAAAAGAACATGCTATGACTTCCAAATGTACAAAACAGAGGCAGCGTTCAGCTCATGACTGGCACATGACCCTCAGCAAGCATGGAATGAGGATAAGCATTTCAAAAAACAGTTACTATGAAAAAGAATAGACAAAGAAAAAGAGGGAAAAAAAGAAAAAACACCACCAGCCCCCCATCCCAATCATTTAAGCCCTTAAACTGCAAAGGCCTTAAACATGAACCCACACTTCAGCTCCTAACTCAACACAAAAGGCATGTTTCATATCATCCACGCGGACTGCTCAAAAGATGCCTCTATTCTTAACATAGTTATTCATATGTTTAATAAAATAAAACTCACCCCTGATTGTACTGATTGTTTCATATGTGGTGCTTTAATCCATTTTGATTCTGTCTCTTAAGAAATTCATCTACAGTAATACTAAACTCAACAAACTGAATGTAAATTTTGTTCAATATGTAAAAAGCATGTAATTATGCAACTGCTTTTAAATGACAACCTCTATATTTATGTTAATGAGGTGGTCTGCAAATCAGCCCCATACTCACCACAGTGTGGGCTTTCCTGTGCTTGGTTTTACTTGTGAAAACTGTTGCTGTGTTAAAAAAGGTTAGAGAGACTCACTGGAGTTCCCTCATAAAGCACACGGAGGGGCTGCCCACAAGACAGCATGTGCACTCTGCTCTGAAGGTGTGATGGTTTTCAAGTGTTTCTGTGGGTGCCTGGTTGTTTGTAACGGTCATGGTATTATATAATTATCTGAATAAATGCCCCAAAGTACATTGATACAGACAAAACCATATGAAAAATGCCACTTTTTTTTTTTTTTTTTTTTTTTATTTCACTACCATCCAAGGACACTGCGCACTACCATGCTTTTACAGTGCTTAATGTTATGAGGAGCTGCCTCATACACTAGTCTGTTATTTGCTTTTAACAAGGCTCAACAGGGAGATTAAAATCTGTCTTTCAAGTGTAGGTTTAAATGCAACAGCTTACATTTATGAGATTTAAAAAGTGTAATTATATGTATACAACTACATATTAAAGGGTTTAGGACTAAACTGACACAGTTACACCCCTTGTTCATTCTTGCCTCTATCTATGCTCATGCAAATGCATACAATAGCATAGTTCAAAGCCCATAGTATTTACAGTATTTTGGTTGTGGACCAAGGAATTCACCTTTTTTTAAATTAATCGTAGCACTATAAAGTTTACTCAAATACGACTTCAAATTTGTTACTAAGAAGACTTTATCTGAACGATCATTTGTTCAGTTATCTGAATGACTGAACTTTAGTGGTACTAGAATGACCTCAGATGCACTATGACTGAGAGTAAACTGTTTGCCTTTGTCAGTGCGGACAGGTCTTCCACTCTGACTAAAGTGAAATTTTATATCACATAATGTGAAACCGGAAGAGCGGAGGAGGGGACAGACCATGCCATTTAATCCACTGACCTCAAAAAACAAGCACAGAATTATGTTGACCCAGGTACCAACTCATTGTTGACCTATACACCACATAATGAGCTGAGTCTTACCTTGTAGAACTTGGCTCCTGAGTCATTCTGAAACAGAGTCAGGCTTTTGCTGTCCAGCCTCCAGTAGTGTCTCTTTCTCTGAGGAAACCAGCACATTTTACAAGTAATTTTACTAATGACCATTAGTAAAAGTCTCAAAAGAAAAGCTTTAGGTTCCTAATAAAATAAAAAAAATCTCGCTTTCTGACTTATTATATATACTATATATATATATACTAAGGTGGATCCCCATTTATGTCTGAAGATCTCAATTGTTCAGTTTAGTAAGACAAGACAGTTCTTGGGGATCTTACCAAGTTGTCTCGACTTGTGTAGTGCACCATCCAGCCATCTCGAACTACAGTGGAGCTTCTTCTCTTGGTGTGTTTGATGGACTGGACCACACGCATCAGCGGAATATTAGTGCTAGTGGACGGGCTAAGGAAAACAAGAGACTCTGAGGTTAGACATACCAGTTAGTCTAAAAGCAATTTTTTGCAACAGGCACAGCAACAACAAAAAATGTATGATTATGAGTTTTTTACCTGTTGGCTATTAAAGAAGTTACTATTATTTGGGATAGTGATTTTCATACTGATTTTTAAAGTGGTTTAAAAAAGAACTAGCAAAATGTATAAATATCCATAGTGTTTTAATATGGACATTCTCTAGCCTATGACAGGTATTTTTAAAACCTTTATATCAGGCAGAACAGTCTGTAAGCACCTAATCTGAGGAGTCTTCACAGCTTCCTCATCTTTCTCCTGGTCTGTGAAGTGGTAGCCCTGGAAGTTCTTGTCATCAGGAGTAGTGGGTTCCTCTGAGTCATCCAGGACTCTACTGTTCTCACTGTTCACATCACTGCTGTCCACTTCCATAGTCGTGTCTGAGTCTGGGCCTGGACTAGCCGGTTCTAAGAGACAATATTCAGGATGTGAGACAAATGCACATATAATCACCAAACTCCTGAACAACTGAAACACCAGTGCTCTACCTCCATTGAAGACAACCTCCCCAAGACAGTCTTTTGGTACCTTCGATGCACATCGCTTGTGGCAGTTGAATTTACAGTCTGGGAGGGAAGAAAACACTCAATAAGGCTGTGTTGCCAATGGCCAGTGGTGTAGTGAGATTCAGAGCAGGATTATAGCACATGCAGAAACCTGTATTTTTAATATTAGCCTGCATATTTAAAGATTTTTGTCTGAAATGCACAACAGTGCACAATAAAACATTGAGGCCTAATGGCAAGATGCCATTTTCCTTTTACTCAACTATCAACTATTATTATAATGAACTAAACAAACTTACAGGCCTTCTCTAGAAATGCTAAAGCTTCATCTTAAAAGGTCCCAAGGATGCAGTACGTACTGTGTTAGGGCCAAACGTTTTAAGGATTAACTTAAAATATCAACACAGTATTTGTTAAAAAGAAAACTGATACAAAAAAACATTCTGCAGGCATAACACACATATGTTGCTGACACCCATGCTCTTGCCATTGTACTTGCAGACCACTTGTTCACACTTGTTTTCAAACATGGGTGAAAGGGAGACTCACCTTTGCATTGCATGCCCTGGCGGAACAGGCCTTTGAGCAGGCGTTTGCAGTACTGGCAGATAGTGGGGCGTGTGTAGGTGTGAATGACGAAAGTATGGGGCACTTTAACCCTCCCCAGCACCATCTTCTCCATCCAAATGGGCCGGCCACTCCAGGACGGGATCCGCTTCCCCGCTTCCTGATGAGAGCGCTGCTGCTGGGGGTTCAACAGGGGTGAAGACATCTTTACAACCTGAAGACATGTTGGACAAGTTATGATTGCAGGGCCCTTCCCATATTGCTCAACACCTTTTGAACTTTTAATTTTGTCCCTAGGAAACTGTGTAAAGTGCTAAAGAAATCCAAACGTCTTGTAGCTTTGCTGTATTTATGTTCTAATTGTTTGCTTGCACTTCAAAACAATACACAGAGCTTAAATAAAGTCTGACTCAGCCCTTAAAAAGTAAAAAAAAAAAAAAAAAAAAAAAAACCAACCTGGACCATTCCCAAAAAAGAGAGTCTGGGCACAAAAAAAAAGAAAAGAACCCAAAGAGGCTTGACTTGATTAAGTTAATTCCATTTCCAATGACCTTTCAATAAGGGTGAACACAAAAGAACATACTCTGCACTGGGTTCATTCCAGACAGACAGTTGCGCAAGGTTTGAAAAGTGGCCACTTATAAAGAGCTCACTTTTCTTCTTTTTACCGTGCCTTTCCTGACATAACTGTGCCAGAAACGGGGAGGTTGGTGTGCACTGTCTCAACACTTAAGGATGAATGACAAAGGAGAAGTAATGCTGTAATTACAGAAGCATAATGCTTTGATTAGGACAGCCAGTTTCCTTCACTGCATCACATTATAAACTAGGAATCAGAGTTATTCACAAGTCGATTCACGTCCGAGTAAAGTCTCTGTGTGCAAGTCTGAGTCGAGTCTCGAGTCTTTAGAATCATGAATACTGGCTGCAGGCATTACAATGTACAAAAATAAACCCCTACTAAAAACCTGACAGGTTAGGGGCAGTTTAACAACTCTTTCGTTATTGTTTCTTTCAAAAAATGTTCAGGCTGAAGAATAGTACTTAGTAAATGAGTGTATAAAGGAAATAGGCAAATCAAGTTGAAAGGCTTGTATGTCTACATACGTTTTGGCTAACTGACTACTTGAGTTAAGGGGAAACCGTTGGTTTGATTTTCACTGAACTATCACTTTAAAATGTTCACCTAGAGCTTCTCACCTCATCCAGGTTGGCCACAGCGTGCTCTGCTGGCAGGGGTCGGGGGACAGACAGCGAGGGGCCTGGCAGAGACACATTGGACAGTCGCCTTTTCCTCACTCCGCTACAATTGTTTGGAATCTTAAAGGCGCATCGCTTGTGATAGTTCAACCCACAACCTGAGAATACATGAACATGTCACACATACACACACACACACAAAATGCTGCTTATGTCAAACATGGTTTCAGGTAAGATTCAAGATTCAGATCACTGACATTTCATTTTGTTGGTAGTACTGCTGGTAAATATGTGTAAATGTCCACAATAATAAAAAAGTAAACAATTACAAGACAGTGTAATTACAACAAATGTAAGAACAAACAAAACAGGACATTAGAAACACCACATGCTAAGTAATGACATGTAGAGGTGTAATATAAGCCTCAAGTGCTACTTTTAGAATTGTGCTAATAGGGCAGGGTCAATCAGTGCAGTCTGTGCAAACTAGAGGTGTATCTATCATAATTTTATGTCCAATTCGGTTTTTTATGGCCAAACTGCTCCATGGCCTAATTTTTTGGCTGATTTGTTCATTAACTAAATGATCACATAAAACACACTTTCCAGTTTCTATAAGGCACAATATAAATGAATAATTTGTATGAATCATATTGTCAGTATCATCATTTGCTCTTTGATCAGCTAGGCTGGTATTTCTAATTCCTAAATGAAAAATCAGTTGCCTATTTACATAACATGAATCAAATAAAGTGCTATTTAGCAGAACGAGCCATGTCATAAGTAGGTATAATTAATTTTATAGGTGTATTAGCAACAATTAACTGTACTGACCAGGCTCACATAAAAACTGCACAGGTACAGATCAGTTATAATACATTTGTCGGCTGGATGACTAGAGCAAAACTCTGCTTGTTTGGATCATGCATCCCACGTGCCAGCATTTCATTAGTGCAAACTTCAAAAACCAGAAGCATGCAGAAGGGGTGCAAGATCAGAATTGGCAGAGTTTTGCTTCAAACACAAAATCAGCCAATTTATTCATTTCATTTTAGTCAATCTGTGTTCCAGGTAAATAACGTGAGGCACTCGTGAATGCTGTTGCTGCATCTGTACTAACACACTGTAGTAGAATTATGCATGACTCATTGTGCTAAGTAGCCAGTTGTGTCTTTGATGTAACTGATGTAACTGAAGGCTCCCAACTTTATGTTATTTAGATAAAGAAGAACAAATAATGTTATTTAAATTGTGACTTTGGCTAATAGAAAGTAATGGTTGACGTACTAGTGTGTTTCATGTGTTTATTTAGCCCTTTCAGTGGCTTTGGGTCAGAAAAACAAGCAATTTGGTTGTAGCAAAATCAGAATCAGTCATAAAAACCCATGTTCAGTGCATCTCTAGTATGAAACAGTCACTGAAATGCTTCAGTGGACTTAATGAGTTGCATCCTTCGTTCCTTATTCTTTGTTATTATAAACGTCCACTAGAGGGCTCCATATCTACTGCATCACTGAAGACTAAGACCGCTAGTATCACCGCATTGAATGGCTTAGGAAAAAACAGAGTGGAGCTTCAGATTGCATTCAAAACCATTTAGATTCGGCTTTAGTGAGATTTATGTCTCTATATTAAATATATAGTTCATAAGCTGCTTTGCTGGCATATTCCAGAGAGTCTCCAGGGAGAGAGTGTATGATGCAGCAGCCTGTATCCATCAGGCCAGCTTATTATAGCAGCAGCAAGCACTCCCTTTGCAGCCTTTGAAGGCCACATCCAACACTTGGCATAGACACACTGGGCTCCATTCAAAACCCCCTGATTTCAGCTTCAAAAGCTGGCTGGATGAAGTGGACAGGAGGCCAGTGCAGCACGACAGCGCGTGTCTGAGAGTGTGTCCGCTGCCAGAAACACTGAATTAGAGTGTTCAGTGCATGGTCTGGGAAACACTTGATGCTTACCATTTGGTGTGCAGGCAGCCTATGATCTGAGGCCACTGTGGCACACATCTGAAATGTATTGTTCCTGTGCATGTACACGTTGCCTGAATAACCATTTTAGAGTATATCACACCGTGGGTGGACTTTAAGTGATGGTACTGGCAAAAATCAAACATATATAATTCTCTCCTTACAATGTTGTCACATAGCCAAGACAAGTTTGGTGGCCAAGGTCTGCTTCTTTTGTTTCAGCTTTTGTCCTGGAGCTATGTGGCTAAAGTAGCTTATGGCCACCACATAACACTGGGCAGACTATATGCCTACATTAACCACACTCATCACTTACTTGATTCAAAAACACAAAAATTACGCATAGCTGAAACTACAGTGTGTATATATATATATACATATATATATATATATATACACATATATATATATATATATACACATAT
>JBBPCZ010000001.1:35538010-35549243 GCA_037974445.1 Brycinus macrolepidotus
ATACATATATATATATATATAAATTGGTAACAGTATTTTGCACAGTTTTAGAAAACATGTGAGCCTATTTCAGTTTACGTTTAATGTAGGTTTGTTATGATTTAGGCATGCAGTATGCACAACAGAAACCTGGCAGTCATAAGCTTCCATTACTTGTTGGCTTCATTATTAGCTCCACACAAATACTAAACATGTCTTGGCAAACTGAATAGAGTTGAGATAAGGGGAAAATTGCATGAATTAGATTTTTTTTCAAAACCACTGCTTTTATACTAATAGTCAAGTAGGAAGTAGCATTGTTTGTCTTTCTATGCAATTTATTTAAACGTGTGTTAAGTGTTTAAGGTGTCATTAAAGTGTATTCAGTACCTTCGCATTTGAGGCCCTGACGGACAAGGCCCCACAGCATCTCCCCACAGTAGTCACAGAAGGTGGGG
Organism: Brycinus macrolepidotus; assembly: GCA_037974445.1. Lineage (NCBI taxonomy): Eukaryota > Metazoa > Chordata > Actinopteri > Characiformes > Alestidae > Brycinus > Brycinus macrolepidotus. Next base: position 35,538,448 of record JBBPCZ010000001.1, read on the forward strand.
GCCTTGTATGAGTGCACATAGAGAGCATGAGGCCGGATCTGGAAGTCTTCCACTGTAGCCTGAGCTGCAATTAAAATGCAACTTAAAACAGAAGTCAACCAAAAGAACAGACTGAAAACCCAGGAGGAACCAAACAAAAAACGACACATGAAGGAAACATAAAAGACAAACAGAACACAGAAAACTGTTTAGGGATTATACCAAAACAATTAAACTGTAAAAGTTTTCATTACTCAAGCATGCACTTACTCTGGCAATGCACTTTGATTTTATTAATGGCAACCTCAGAGAATGAAGCCACAGGTTAGTAAATCCCAAGGCTAGCTCAATTCATCTAGAACACTGACAGGTCAGAAAGGGCCCCACTGAAAGTCAGGATATACACGTCTGAAATTATGTGTTTTGGTTCTACATGCACACACCACCACTTGTCAACCTCCACTTCCGTTTCATCATTTTATGGTTCTTTTCTCTCTCACAGAGGGTTTTGCTACTGCAGACTACTCTCAATCCTGCAGTGATATTACACTGAGATACGTAAAAACTCCTGCAATTCTGGCACGCCTGATAATTACCATGCCTCTACTGTAGGGCGTAATGGTTCACCCTTTTCACAGTTCGGATTGGTCCATGGTTTCTGATGCATGGTTCAGGTGTATGAATTGTAACAATGTAATTTAAACTTCAGATTTTATTAGACGTAGGTTTAATGGGAGTTGTGCAAAGCATGAACCAGCAGTATTTTCAAAAGTAGAATGAGACACATTACTAAATTTTGTTAAATTGTCACCAATGTTAGGTGAAAAATACACCCATATGCACTACACTAACAAACATGGAGGGTGGTGATGTTACCCACTCCACTACACCAACTGTTGAATCTCATTTAGCAAAAACCTCTTTCAGCCTATCAGCCAACTGCTTACTCATCCATGCTTCATAAATGGGTTGTGTTTGGAGAACTAGCTTTTTCTAATTTCCCATGTATCAGTCATGTAGCATGATTATACTGTAACAACCCTCTGTGTTGCTTGAGAAGCCCATCTATTTTAGAATGTGCTTGATTAATGAGCTACACTAGACACAAGGTAGGTGTACCTAATAAATTGATGACTCTAACTCACAAGGTACACATTTTCAGAATACTTAAAGATGTCCTTACATAAATCCTAAACATAAACATTTGTCAGCATATGTTTATATACCAAAAAAGTTGTATTTCATTTTTAAATGACCAACCTCTTATTATCCCTTAGAATTAACAAGCAATTTTTTTGTGCCTCAGACTGGTATATGTAAATGACCTCTGCTCCAATTGGCTATTTTGTATTGTGTCTCATTCAAAAGGCAACCTAAGCTGAAATGCTCTTTATAACTTCAGTGTAAATGGGTGGAGCTAACCTGCTGGTAGGGGGAGTAGATATATGTAAATGAGCTGGTATTTGTAAAATTAGGATAACAGTCCATTTAAAACAGGCTGTTAGTTTCCTCCTGCTTAGTTACCATTAAAGGTAACTAAGGCTCATTTTTTGGTTTCAATGTGTAACAGTTGTCAAATAGTATAAGTTAACCTTTAGAGTACATAACCCTCACCCACCCACAGTCAGACTGGTGCCTTGAGGGCTTGGCAGCTAAGGGCAGATGATTCACAGATATGATTCAGATGTGAGTCAGTGCAAAGTCAATTAATTTTACAGCACTGAAATTATTTCAAAGCGATTTTTTTCAGACAAAAGTGATCTTATCTGGAATACTATAAATCAGAAGCTGATTAGAGGAAATCCAAAATCTGACAGTGGCTTCCTGGACATAGATTAAGCCTTTTCACCCCACTGTTCTTTGTAGTTTAGGGTTAGGCCTCAGTTCTGTCCCATAAGCCATCTTGAGTGATTAATACATGAAAGTATCAACTCATGATAAAAGAAAGGACTGTAAAGCAGTGGAAGTCTAATGAAGGTATCGTTTAACAAGCTCCAAGAAATAGTGTGTGTTATACACATCTCTGGTTGCTACAGCATAATAAGCGCATATTCAGGCTCATTACACTCATCTGAGTATGAATGTCACCTAAAAGACTCAAGAGTTAAAACCCATTTATGTATATTGCTTTCTCAATTTTTTTCATGACAATGGATTATTGGAGCACATCTGCAATTTTAGGTGAAATACGATGGTAATTTCGCCTCCAGTGCTCAAGCCTTGGTCCATTTCCAACTTCTCAGTGAGACGACCTGAATGAAACGATCAATAAAACTCTCACTATATGTGACAAATGCAACAAACTGTGAGTTTATTATTCTGTTAATAATTGGAATAATTGGAATAATTCTCTGATCGGAGGGGCAACTCCCTAATCACCAGGCAGCTGGTGGATTGGTGGCTAGGGAGTTGCACCTGCAATCGGAAGGTTGTGAGTTTGATTCCCAGGACTGCCAGTGGCACCACTTAGGTACCCTTGAGCAAGGTACTGTCCCCACACAGTGCCTATAAGGCCAAACTTGTTTATAAGAACTATAAGGCCGCACGTGCCTATAAGGACTCTACTTTACTTTACTTAATCTTATGACTAGATTATTGCAATAACTACTATGAATTATTTTACTAATTGGGGTTCACATTTTTCTAAAGTATAGTTTGGATTGTATCTTCATGGCCATAACTAGCTATGAGGACACTAGGCATAAGGAGTTTTTATGTATCTCCAATACAGAGATTCAATTTAGAATCAGCACCTTGTTGATAATGCAGTATCCAACTATACAGAAAAGTATCCCAAGACTACCCGTTATCAACCGAAAACCCAGTAAAATTATTTTTATTTAGACTACTTGTAATGTTGCAAGCCAAATCAGCAGGCTATAGCTGCTGTTACAGCAGCTTCTCAGTTAAGGATACATTCTCCTTAGTTTGTTATATTATAAGAACTAAGTGACAGTTCAGTTCAGATGTTATTGCCTACTTATTGTTATGATGTTATTGTCTACTTGAATACTAATTTTGTATTTCACACTGGCAGTCTTTTGTGTCACTGAGGGTTCAAAATACTATTCAGACTACTAGAAAATGATCCATATTAAATGATATGGAAAAATACAATGTGAGAAGGTTTTTTGGCACATCGCCCAATGCTAGTAACTACTTTAAAACTAACGTGTGAGTAAATTAATAATGAGAATGAGGAACTGAACTGTAGGCCCCTGTAGAGGCCCTTGCAGTTTAACTTTCACTTTGCACTGTAGGTGTCCAAGAACCTACATCATAGAGTCAGAATGTGTGTCTTGCTTTCAAGGTTTTCGTCCAGCTGTCTATGCCTCCATGATGAAGAACACAAATCAGTTATAGAGAGGCAGACAGACGGAATTCAGATCAAACCACAAACTTTAATGGTAACGGCCTCTTAGCCCTAGTAACTTTGCTTGAGACCTGCCACTGTCCCCAATTCTCTCTCTGAATCCATGTGCAGACAGTATGGGGGGACTAAACAGAGTAGAATTGTAAGGCCAATGGACACCTGCATCTTCTGTACCGAGGAGACAGCTGTATCAGTAGAGGAAAATGACTTCTAATGTCATTTCTTTAGATAAAGTGATCTCATCTGGATGATTCACTCAGGGATGAATCAGTGGCTAATTGGGATGAATTTAAAAGCTTTCTGGCAGTCTCCTGGACACACAGTAGATAAAGAGCTACTGTAATCTGCAGCCCAGCTGACCCATCTTCATCTCTACATCAGATGAGATGTTGACTTTCATGGGGTTTAGGAGACAGACTGAGATTGTGTGATTATGTACCTGTTTTAGTATCCAAGTCTAGTGGGAAGTCCTGCCTTGTTTTTATGCTCTTTATTTAGTTAACTTTATCACCATCATTCACTTTTTATCTTATCATCATCATCATCAAAATCTCTGATATTTTAGCTTTGTAATGATACATTATTTACACATCAAAATTAATATAATAACTAGGAACGCAACAATCACCACAATACTGTAACAGTAACAAATGACTGCACATATCTACATCTTTTTATGTATTTGTTTTCTCTTGACAGTGCAGGTCAGTAAAGCAGAAGCAGTAAACCAGAAATGGGAACTATGCCATTTCTGCAGAGCATAGCTGACGCTTACAATGTAACAGTGTAATCAGCGTAACTTTTTACACCAGTTTAGCACAGCAGGAAGCAATAGTGCCCAAAGAATCTCTAGAGAGAAGAGCTACCACTCAGTAATGTCTTTCGAGCTGGTCAGACACTAGAGAACAATCCAGAGAGATTCCAAAATAAATGGGTGTCTAAGGAGTGTTCAAGCAAAATTGGAAGTTGTTAATCCATTTTATACAGACATATGCACAGAATCCAACCAATCAGTGCTCAGTAGAAGTAATGCTATCTCCAAAGACTTTTCCGCTGTAAAAATAATAATAAAAATAATAATTTCAAAAAAGAAATCAATAATACATCTTTTGTACTTTTCAAAATTAAAGGAATGTCCTGCACAAATGGCAAGAGGCAGGTTTCATTTTTTGCTCAAAGGCGCCCCCTATTGTTTTGCAGTCATGTTTTTGGTATAATAGGAGGAATAGGAGGTGACCACGCTCACCTTTAACTGGCTCTGGTAGTGACCACATGCACATGATGTGCAGTTTTAAACACCTGGTCTTCTATGTGCAATATTAAGCAGGCTTGAAATTCTCCATCATTCTTCACTCCCAACTGCTGCGTTAAAACAAAAGAATTGCGCAAATGCAACACTTTGTCACCGTTCAGTGGTGTTTCCAGCATAATCTTTGCATAACAGCCAAATATCTGCTGTTGAATTTTACCTCAGTGAAATATAGCACGCAAAGTTAGCCTAAGGCAAAAAATGGGAATAATTATTATACATATTTAAATATTAAAGTAATAAAATATCAAAGCAAATATTAAGGCTCCCCCCCCTAAACATTGTGTTGCCACTGCAACAGCCCCATCAATAAATGCATTGAGACATCAGATTATTAAAGAAGAAGGACAGATTAAACAGCAGAAACAGCTGCTTTTTTATGTAGACATTAAAGTGTTCATGTTTTTATCTAATTTTCTTCTTGGAAAGACTAATAAAAACAGGAGAGATTCCTATTTTTCACAAAAATTCTTTCGGCCGCCAAAATATGCAGAGAAAGCTTTAGTTCAGTTACACACATGGGAACAGGCTCCAAAAAGGAGACAAAGATTCTTTAGCTTGATCAAATCAGCACGGCGCGAGAGAGCGCTCCTCTTCAGAGATCAAAGCCGTAAAATGGAGCGCCGGAGCTGCCAGCGAGTCACATGCCAGGCAGCAGTACTGAGCACTGGCACAAACTCATAATGAGGCATTCATGAAAACACCACATAGGCTACATTATGTAAAAATCGTGTCCCTAACGTCCCAGAACTCATCAAATAGTCATGAAGTGCCCGAATGCTGCCAGCACACATTAATGGCGGGTAATGTGGATAATGAGAGAGGCAACACAGCCATATCAAAAGAATGGGCCAGACGTTACAAAACAAATGACAACGTAGTTAAGCAAAACATGGTCTTTTTTGTTTAATTTCTATGGCGCTTTCTTCAAAAGACAGGCTGAAAAAAAGTGTCTTAGATGAAACTTAACTCATACCAAAACACACTGCTTGAACATTTGAAAGCACTTAAAAGGACAGGAGCGAGTCAGCTGCAGAAGCCGCCATAGAAGCGCTATGTGGGATAAAACCAGGCCACGATGGACGTCCTGCGGGGCTGCTGCACTCTGACCCTGCAGAAAGGCGCTCTCACATCTCCATGTTTCTCCACAGTAGAAGCACTACCGTCACTTACTGCAACAAAAACAAGCTCGCAGCCTTTGAGCCAAGCGCCAAGTCAAAGCTGCCTCCCCTCATGCTCACTGTGTGGCCTGTTTTCCTTCAAACATGTTTTATTACCACAGCCATCGCATGCGGGAGTCTGTCCGTGCATACTCAAAAAAAAGGAGGGTTATTAGTAGAGCACTTATGCATGTTCGGCCACAAATTGTTATGTTATGCTACAGTAAAAGTACTGAGAAATAAACCTGTACTGTCTACAGTGTTGAATAGGAGTGTCTATCTCTGACTTCATAATCATTCGGTAATGATTTGTCAGGATACTGATTTTACTGCTATTCCATTCAATGATTTTGTTTCAATTCAGAATTGTTTTTAAAATTTCAATTCGATAAAGATTCTTTGGGACACTTTTCAGTAGACAACATCAGACTTCATGATTAGATTCAGCTGGATTCATAATTACTAAAAAAAACCTCAATACACAAACTATTAATAGAATAACTGTTTATACAGTAGTAGAATATAGAAAATTAAAAAAAAAAACACACACACACACACCAAGCTTTTAAAAATAACCCAATTTTTTGTTCTATCCAAAAAAACGAGTGCATACTAAATATAACTGACTGTAATTGATTCTAACATTTAACATGTGGTTGAACTGCTACCTTCAGATTAATGCATGTATTTTACACCCCTAGCGTTGAATGATGAAACTAGATGATACATGATCTTGACTTGTGTTTGGTGTGCTCTTGCTGTGTGAGGAGGATGTGTAAGGCAGGTGTGCTGGATTACTCCCTGTGGAGACTGCACAGACAGGAAAATCTGCGTTCATGGAGCAGCACTCTGTGCAGGATGCAAAAGCCATTCAGGACAGGAACAACAAGGTCCATAACCGACCTTAACACCGAGAGCCTACTGTAAATGCAAATGCAATTTTTAATTTTTCTTTCAAATGCTTCATGAATCTTATAGGAAGCTTGAATGCTTTACCCTCACCATCCTTTTCAAATAAACAGATTAATAAACCCTTGGGTCTACATGTCTGAAGCTAAATCTCTCAGCAAATGCAGTGTTTTCCATCAACGTGGGGCCAGGCTGAAACTGATTGCAAGCAGTGGCCTTAAGGGATCTAACATGTCAGTGTTCACAGTCATTCAAAGAGCATCAACCAAAGCTTATACTGACATTTTACTGACACAAAACATCTGGTATATGTGTTGTGTGCCTTATTCTTCACAGTCTATCCATTTAACAACTCTGGTCTAGTGCAGTCAAGTCTAATCTGTTGTGTTTAAAACAGAATAAAAGTATTACAACTGACAAGCTGTTTAAAAACATGCATGTGAAATTGGATTTCCCAAAATGGGATTTTGTCCAAAATTGAAATTTATATAATTCAGCCCTTACCCCAAATATTGTTGACTGGCAAAGACATGTCTGATGTGTAAAGCTTCTTCTGGTTCATATGAGGTTAATGTAGCTATTAAGTAATGAAAGCTTACTCACAGCCAATAGTCTGGCTATGCGATGCTTTGAGTTCCACAAGCACATCTGGCTTGATGACAGTAGCTGACTGTCAATCAGGTTGGATGGTTTAAACGTGCTGCCCAAGGTGATCTTGTTTTTACTAATTTGTAGTCCAGGTCCTGAATCAACCCTGATATGCTATTTGACTTCAGGATATTTTAGAACTTTCAGAACTTCAGAGCTTTTTTAACAATCGGGGAATTGGGGGAAAAAAAAAAAGTTTGTCCATGACATCACATCTTTAAAAGTTATCCAAGAGGTATCTTTTTGTCAATGAATCACCAATTTGTTCCACATGTGTGTTTTTGTTGTAGGCTTATTCTGAGAATCAACTACACGTCACCCTAACATAACAGCCTTTGTTTGGTCATGTTCAAACAGCCCTTTTCTGTCAAACCAGGGGGATCTTGGCAATGACGACAGGCAGAGACTACATTTGGGGTAAGGATGAATTGTATCCATTTTTCCTCAAAATATTCCTCAATATCTTTCTAAAATCCATGCTTTAAGAAAGGTACTGAGGAGTTTATTCAGTAAGCCCAGGACTCACCTGAGAGGACCACCTCAATCAGATCTCCTTCATGGATGTCCTCGGCTGATGTGAGCCTCTGCAGGATGTTGTCAGAGTTGAGATCATGGCGGAACAGGAGGATTTTGTCATACATGCCGAAGAATCCACATTCTGGGAACTGCAGACAGAAAAGAAACTTGTGTGTTAATAATACAGTCTTTATAACCACAGCTCAAGGATGCTAGGAACTCATGATGCTTGCACTTCCAGCAAAGAACTTTTGCAAAAGGGAAATTTTAGAAAAATAACAAAGACCTCCTTTTTCAGGAGTTTAAAAGGCAATATCAGAAATGATCTGAAAATACATGAGCATCTATCCTCACTTTTTTACTTTTTTCCCCGAGGTTTTATTACATACTTTTTGCTTCCCAATTTTGCTTCCCAATTGTAAGTATTTGAGGGTATCTGAGGCTATGAAATCCATATGTAAAGCAACTAATTATGTTGCTTTACATATAAAAAGTGTCAGCATGACAGAAATGGATGAGAATGACATACACACATACACACACACACATACACGTACACATTCACACTTGGAACAGCTCCCCTCGCAAGAAGATTACCCAAGCTAGGAGGCATGCAGTGGAGAGTGCCTGGTGTTAAATACCCAGAATATTCGCCTAGTGAGGAGAAGGTCTGAAAAACATCTGTTGAAAGTGAGCCCATAGCGATGAGTCACCCCACTGTTCACCACTTCCTCAGGCTACACTTCTCTCTCCTCCTAACAGTCCATGCACAACTGATCGACAACACCTATATGGCTAGAGACAAGGCTCCATGCACTTGCATTTAGTACACACAGAGTAAAGTCAGCAGTGTCAAACTGTACCTAAGTTTAACGCTCCAGCACTTATGCAACATGGAACAATTTATTGTGCAGGCTGCTCAGTTAGGACCACACATTAAACAGAACAAGTCCTTAATACAGTGAAATGTACCTAGGAATGTCCCAGTCCTATTAAAAGCATATGAGCAGCTACTGATTTAATATTGGTTATATTAAACCCAGTGCTGTTTTTTTTCCTTTGTTAAGGCTATTCTACACCCCCTGTGCTTTTTTTAACGTCATTATCATAGAGATGACAAACACTATAACACATTATTCACTTATCAACCTGCAGTAGTGGGGCACGTTTCAGAAGCAATTGAAATGTACACAGCATGGGACTGGAAAAATAAACACAATGACCATGTTTCAGCTGAGCACAATTAAACTAGTCACCTTTAAACTGGAGTATGTGGCTATTACATACTCCAAGCCTGGCAATGTTAGACAAATTTAAATGTGTACTAAAACTGTGTACTAAAAACACTAAAAAACAGTAAAAAAGAAATAGTGATGATAGTAAATTATTTTATTGTTGCATTTTACATACTATGCTGCATTACCTACTAAAATACAACATGTACTATACTGTACTGGTGCAAAGAACTATGTAATATGTAACTAATTCACTGAAGCTATTTTTGTGTCACATTCATTTACATAGAAAAGAGGACTTAACACACTACACAAGCCATTTACTTTATGGTATATTGGTCATGTGCTCGGAGCTGTGGTATCATGCATACATTGTCACTTCTCTGGTGTTGCTGCTGCTGCTGTTTATGTTGTTGAGATGATGGGGCCAAGCATCTAAAGGAAACCATGAACCTCTCAGAACATAGAAGACAGAATCAACCGCCTTTATGTGTGATCCCTGCCAGGACATGGCCACAACCACAAATACTGAGTCACTTCCTCTTCCCAAGAGTCACCAGAGATCCCACCTGTCAGAGACAGCAGGCAGTCTTGCACAACACTAACACAAACTGAAACACCACTGAAATACTCTACAAAACACCACATCGACCACGTCTTCCCTTTACTCTATAACTTGACGAATTCTGGTTCAATATAAGAAAAAAAAGAGTGGGGAACCCTTTTTGAACCAGTACTGCGTGATAAAGAGCTTGGTAACCCCATATTTCCTCGTATTGTAAGTTGCTTTGGATAAAAGCGTCTGGCAAATAAATGTAATGTAGTGTAATGAAAGCCAAACCTGCAAGAGAATAATTAAAATGAGTGTAAAAAACACTCAAGAGGATAGAAGTAATAGTAAACCACCAGAAGCTAAAGGGTGAAAAATGATCCTGTCAAAACACTAAATTACAGAGTACAATGAATACAAGGTCATTTTGACCCATTTTATTGTACTGCACTGTAGCTTTATAGAAAACCAACAATCAACCTGCGCTGTTTTATTATTATTTTTTTTATTATTCTTAAGCTTAGTTAGTTACTGAGTAAAGTGGCCCCCTTACAATCACGTGTGATCACACCACAGCACAGCACAGCACACAGTGTGAATTTTTTTCTCTGCATTTAACCCATTCACCAAGTGAAGCAGTGGGCTGCCAACAACACAGGACCCGTGGAGCAGCGTGTGGGGACGGTCTCTTGCTTAAGGGGACCTCAGTTATTTGCTGACTTTGATTGGTGTCTTGGGTAACATTGCTGCCAAGCAGGAGATTTGGGTTCGATTCTTACTCTGGGCGACAAACTAAACTACACTAACACAATATTCGCCTACTTCTATGATAAGCAAAAACTGTAAGGATCAAAAAAGCACCTGCTAGGTAATGATGTAAACTAGTAAGTAAAGTAATTAAGAGAATGAGAAACTGAAGGGTGGGCCTACAAACAGACCTACAGGAGGGTAACTGAAATTCATTCTTCCTAATTGTATGTAAGTGAGACAATGCAGCTAGAAATACAACCTACCTCTGGAGGTAAACCACAATAAGCATTATCTCTAATATAACACCTCAAACATAACACCCATTGCCATACTGGATTATTATCAGTCCATTAAAAACAAAAGAACT
>JBBPCZ010000001.1:35549343-35559781 GCA_037974445.1 Brycinus macrolepidotus
ATCTCTAATATAACACCTCAAACATAACACCCATTGCCATACTGGATTATTATCAGTCCATTAAAAACAAAAGAACTACTGTGTTCACTTACCTACGACAATATAGCTATATCCTTATACCATTCCCCCCTGACTACACAGAGGCTAGTGTCACTCAATGTCCTTGTGGAATCAAATCTCTCAAAACATCATCAGCACCTTCAATGTTCAGTAGGCTCATTTTTATGAATGTTGGGGATGACTAATTTCCTGCACTGACAGCTGCTTTTCATGTACAGAGCTGGATACTGGAACTGTGAGCTTGAACGCATACAGGGAGGGAGAGAGAGAGTCATGTATAGATCAAAGCCGGACCCTGAAGAAGGCTCCTGATGAGAAACGCCACACTGCCAACAAACACGTCTGGAAAATCCGTTAGTCACAGCTGTTTCCCTGCTGAGTCCCCGCACACAATGCACTGTGAACAATACTGCCCATAATGCCAGGGCCAATGAGACTCACGGGCACTGGCGCTGGCAGCCCCCCAATGTCACCTGCACTGACTGACCACAGCACAGCTGCGTGCTGACACAACAGCAGGACAGGTCACTAGAAGAACTGTATCAGAATCCACAATTCACCACACAGTACAGCAGAGGTGCAGTAATACATAAACAAGAATGTTTAGTGTTTTTGTACCATGTTTTTCGTCCAGTCAGTCCTGTCGCCTTTAGTTCTTTCAGCGTTTAAGATAGAACCACATCATCTTACCAAAAAAGTACATTAAAGTAAGACAAATAAATAAAGACAGATACATCAGTGCACTGCTAGCTAGCATGAGAAACTGTCAGGATGCAGTTAGTGTTCTCCTCCATGAATGTTTTGTTCAATGATGCTGTGTTAAAGTGGCTATTTTTGTCACATGTGAACAAACCACAGCACAGCACAGCACAGCACACAGTGTGAACAGTGTGAAACTCTCTCTCTGTCTTTAACTCGTTCACCGAGTGAAGCAGTGAGTAGCCAGCGTAGCCAGCGATCCAGCGCCAATGTGTGGGGACGGTACCTTGCTTTAGGGTACCTCAGTGGTGCCACTAGCAGTCATGAAATTCAAACCCTTGACTTTCCAATCGCAGGGGCAACTCCTCAACCACCAGGCCACCAGCTGCCCCAAAAATCTACTTAGAGTTGGATTTAAACCTGCAACTCTGCTTCTCACAACACGGTGTGTTAACCAGTGTTGGTAAGCCCCCCTATATTCCTTGGTTATCTTCTTTAGGACTATCCTGGAGAGTTTTTAACAGAACAGTGGAAGCCATTTCAGTTTATGGCATTGTGTATAATGTACAAGACGGGATGCATGTGCGAAGTAGCTGCATTGGGTGCAATCCAGCATTCAAAATCATCAAAACATGGGCAGACAGGAACAAACTAATCAAATCCATAATCAGAAACCAGGGAATAAGGACAAGGAAACAGCCCAGAAATGCACATGAAAATGGCATGACATCACAAACGCAAAGTCAAACTGAAGGGGCTACATTTGTTAGATAGATAAATAAATACATACATACATGCATACATTTGGCATTACCATTTAAAGAAATGGAATAACCATTACTTCATATTGTTATTTTACACACAGTAACAACAAAACTCTTAAAAATATTAGCATTTAAAATGTGTCAAGCAATTGCACACAAAAAAATATTTTTCAGTGTTTTTTCGGCAAAAATTGCTCTGATGTAGCATTGCATCGCTGTCCAAAAATAATAACTTCACAGGAGAAGGCAATAATGCTCTTTACTTCTAAGGTAAGGCAATGTAAAGTCATTCTGTAGAATTTTTATAGGTTCTTTCATCATTAAAGTTATTAAATACAGCTTTTTAGAAACAATATTGCTGTCATACAGCAATATTATATTAACATGCAACCTGCTGATACATTTTAGTCATGCAAATTCAAAGCATCATTTTTTTCAATAAACATTTAAATATTATAAATGAGGAACGTGACAGAAGGTTGAGACAGAAATGAGTCAGAAGGTTGTTGACCAGCACAGATTAGAAAATGGTTATAAGAAAAGTAGTCAGTCGAAATTATCATTTAGACATGAAGCACAATCAGAGCATTAATAAATCAAATCTGATGAGCATACTTGCCTCTACACACAGTGGGGAGGATAAGAGAGTCAAAGAAGAACTTAAAGACTACAGTATAAAACTGTCCAATTTAGATAACTCCTGGTGTTTCAGTGTCTTCATGACCAGAAGCTTTTGGAAAAGTTCCACAAAAGATCAGCACACAGTGTCACTACAACTACAAACAGTATCATGTGATGTGGTCAGTAGAGACAAAAATTAAACTTTTTAGTCATATTTGGAGAAAAAAAGGGACTGTATATAAAGAAAAGCATCCGATACCCACAGTCAACTATGGTGGTGGATCACTGTGGCTTTGGCTCTGTTTTGCTGCTAGAATGTCTAAAAATCAATGGCATAACGAATTCCTCTAAATAACCAGGAAATGTTAGCCTATTATCTGTCTGCCACTGCCTGAATGCCATGAGCGGACCTTTCAACGAGATAATGACCCAAACACGCACCAAAATCCACAAAGAAATGATTGCGGGAACACCAAATCAAAGGTTTACACTGACCTTCCCAGTCTCCAGATTTGAACAGAAAATCTATGGTATTTATTGGAGAGGGCAGTGAAACCTATGTTTTCAAAAAGATTTGACTCACTATTTTTGTCCGCACAGTGCAAAAAAAAAAAAAAAAAAAATACAGCTTGCCCATATGTATATGCCTAAAATATAACTTGTTAGAAATGGTCATGATGTATCTTGAGTTGTTAAGTAGCATATGAATTGCAAAACTACCTTTGAAGTCACAAAAATAGCTGGATTTCAGGCAGGAGTTAAACAGAGTGTTAAAGACAATGCGTTTCTATGTAGTCTGCCCCTCTATATCCCTTAATGTGCAAAAACATACACACATTCATCTGTTTGGTGGCTAATATAACTCCATCTGACACAGCACAGCCCTGTGCCTAATTTGCGTGACTTGAATACCATTACGTACAGCAGATGAACGTATATCCCCCTACTGACTGAGAAGTCAAGCTCAGGATGCTGTGGCTGCAGCACGGCTGAGGACGCTAGAAGAGCATGCAGACAACAACAATGGCTCTACTGTTGGCACCCTGCTCCTGGCTTTCATGTACACATGGAGTTTAGGAGAACAAAGAGGTTGAATTCCAGACAGGGAGCCCCCAAGGCTGTTGACTGGGATGCTTCTGAAGAGAAGACTCCCTTCATGATGCTGGAGCGCCTTTGAACTCGGTGATCTTGAGTCAGGATTTAAAGATTCATTTCTCTGAACTTGTATTACACTAGCAGCAGTGCGGAAAACCATATGTGGGACTCAAATCCCAGATTTCTAGCTGAGCATTAGTGGAGAGATCATTAGGGTTAAGACTCATCCACTGATTCGTTGATTCAGGTGAGAGTGGTTCACATCTACCAGAACCAAATTCATTTATACATTATGTTTTTTTTTCTCTTTATTTCACTTTCTACACATTTACTAAATATCTAATTATTTTAAGAGAAAACATTTCATTTGTTCAATATGATGATGGTGACAGAAACAGGGCCACATATACTGGCAGTCTTGGTACAGTAAGGCTTGTTCAGGTTAAATATAACCCTGTTTCCAAAAAGTTAGAACACTGTTTAAAATGTCAATAAAAACAGAATGCAATGATTTGCAAAGCATGTAAACTCATATTAAGCTGAAAACAGAAACAATATAAAAAATCAAATGTTGAAACTGAGAATGTGTTTATTATTTTTATGAAAAATGTATTATCATTTTCCATTTGATGCCAGAAATACATTTTTAAAATGTTGGGACAGGGGCAACAAAAGGTTGAAAAAGAAAAAGAAATATCTGATGGAACATCTCACAGCTAATTAGGTTAATTGGCAATGGGTCATTAACATGACAGGGTATAGAAAGAGCATCCTAGAGAGGCAGAGTCTCTCAGTAGTAAAGATTGGGAGGGTTTTCTCTCTGCCACTGTCTTCTCTCCCTCTTTTTAGAAATTATGGACACAGCATCTTTAAGGCTAAAGAGGAGAGGGACCATCTGACTTGTTATCAGTGCACAGTTCAAAATCCAGCATCTATAAGGGTAGAGGGGTGAATTAAAGCACATGGCATGTGTAGCTTGCACAACTGGGGGAGCACCATTAAAGCTGAATGATATATACAGTTTTAGAGGAACATATGCTGCCATCTAGACAACATCTTTTTAAGGGAAGGCCTTGCTTAGCTCAGCAAGACAATACCAATCCCCATTCTGCACATATTACACAGTAGAACAATCTGGTTGCTAAATTGGCCTGCCTCCTGCCTGAAGTCCTTAGAAAGCAATGGGTGTATCCCCCCTTGGTGCATCATGAAATGGAAAATCTAACAAAGGAGACTCTGAACTCTTGCGCAGCTGAAAATCAGGCAAGAATGGAACAACATTTCACTTTCAAAACTGGTCGCCATAATCCATGCAAATGTCCTAATAAATCAAAAGAAACTGGTATCAAACAATGTAATAAGTCATCAATACTGAACTAGATTTCCTGAAGTTTCACTCACAGTCAAACGTGAATGTGGCCATATGTGCAGTAAACCACTTATAGTAATGATGAAAACTTATGGCTAAACAAAGATTTTAAAACTTACCAGATCTCATAAAGAGCATATACGAAAGCTTTTCTGAGTGCTGTAAGCAAACACTAAAGGGCTAATGTTCAGACTGCTGAGCGCAACTTTATATTGGCCTGAGGATGTTCACAATTCAAACTGAAAACCAATCAAGCAACATAACTGAGAAAGTAAATTTTAATCCAAGATTATTAAAGTAATTGATTATAACTGATATTAATGGCAGCCCTTATTGAAACTGACAAGTTTATACTCATCCTTGAAATCACTACTGGTTGGCAGATGTGAAGTAATGTACAGCAGAGCAGTAGGAAGCTGATTCTGCAGCGCTTCATTGATGGATGAAGGTTTTGTGAAGGAAGCAGAATGAAACCAAAACAGAACCCTCCTGGACCCCTCGAGTCCAGCTGGTTTCAAAAGAACAAATCCGCTTCCACACATTAACCCCTGTCACACTGCGGCAGAGATTTACGGCCTAGACCTGACATTGTAGGCGTTTGGAAGGCATCCTTCCTGTGTGAGATGTCAGTGCAAGGCTTTCCTCTGGCTCTATAGCCGCTGCCTGGTTTGGACCCTGCACTTCCCCAGCAGGCAGGAGGCACCTCCTGTTGGCACAGTCTGCACGTTTCTCCACTCCACATGTTTCCCATTCCAGTGCAGCAGCAGCTGATGCCCAAACCTGCCATGAGCAATGCCACCACCAGGAAGCGGCGGGGAAGCTGTGAAGACTGCCCAATCTGAGTCAACAAGGTTTAGAGACATACAGAGGATATGGATAGGCAGTGGCCTTTGGCAAATGTAAAGTAATGGAGAGGTCACTATAGGCTATACCTAAGCAGGGCTGGTCAGTATAATGCATCTGAAACTAATTTTAAACTAAGTGATGTAATAAATAGGGTTGGACTGCTGACAGACATCATGATGTTGAGCCCAATACTACTTAAAAATAAATAAATAGATGGATAGATGGATAGATAGATAGATGGACAAAGAAAGAAAGAAAGAAAAGAAAATCATGAAGTACATTTAAATTTTTTTAATTTGTAACCTGGCTACAACACAATTTTGAGTGGTTTAAGCTTGTTTTTATACAAACCATAGCAGGTTAACAGAATATATAAGATAGAAACGATTGTGCAAGTATTCTAATTATTTCAATCGATACTATTTGATAATGATTCAATACCCTTGCAATTATATTTATTTATCTATTTATTTATTTATTTATCTGTAACTGATGTTATAGTTCAATCAGTGTGGATGATGTACCTTTTTTGCATGGCAGTAGCTGTGATAAGGTTTCTTTAATCGCTTATTTGTCTGGCTTGCTGTTTGCTGCACGTTCTACATATGTCAGAGACGCAAATGTTGACTGTGATACTATGTACTGTGATACGTTTATGAAGTAATATATGAGAGGAAGTGATATACTGTGAACAATTATCAGGAGATATTGCTACACACGGAGTGGCTCTCAGCCAATCACATTGCAAGGTTGGAACTAATTGTGGTATAATGAGTCGTGACACATGTAATATGATGAGGATCATGTTGTGAGTGAGCTAGCAATTCCCAATCCAATAATAATCAAATATGACATACAAGTGCAAACAGTCCTGCCCTGATTTATTAAGGGTATAAGTTTTAATTTAAGACATCTAAGATTATTCTGTAATTCTATTCTCTAATCACTTAACATCTATTTATCTTATAATGATCTGTACAAATGACTAAGAGAGGTATAGTCTGTGCAAAGAAGTGCATTATTAATTTAGTACTTTATAAGAACTGGCAAGAAACACTGTAAAGACTTAACTGGAAAGATCTGTTTCACAGATGGTGCTCGCAAAAGCCAAAAATCCTTTTTAACGTTCAGAAAGTCAGTTGAGGCAATTGTCCACATTTCTCTTATGAGACAACAGCTCTGAAAGGACAGGAAAGAAGTTCAACACACTAGAATGACAAATGTGTCTGTGAAGGCCACTTATCAAATCTGTGGCTTAAAGAAAAGGCCTCTGCTGTAATCTCAACGGACTAACTGATCGTGGATCACCTGAATACCCGAAAAGTAAGCCGTGTAAAGGTAAAAAAAAAAAAAGCCATGTAAAAAAAAAATAAAGCAATCAGATGGAAATACCATAAATTGACATTTGATTTCATATATTGCTCCCATATTTCATGTCAAAATGGACCAAAGAATCATTTTGCAAAAATACACTGAAAACAAGTAACTTGGAAACACAATTAATACTGGATATATGCCACGTTACCTCCATCCTGCTTCTTTAAGCCCTGCGAATATTACACAGTACAGCAGTCTGAACTCTAAAAGGCTTTTGAGAATTAAGCGGCACTAACGCCTCGCAGGAGCGGACAGCTGTACAGCAGCCCTGTAATCTCTATGGCTCTCAGCAGCCTAGCTTGAGCCTGCTGGAGGCCATGGGCTGGTGCAGCACATTACATAAAGCTATTTGCTCACCATTGGCTGGACTGAGCCAAGCAAAACATAGCGCAGCTGGAGCAGAGGGACCAGGAGCGGCCAACTTTGCAACCCATCTGCATCATCATTAGCCTTCATATGGTTCACATTTCACCCAAGCTGCCAGTCTACTTATGAGCCCTACCAAATACGCTCTCCCGCGCTCCCTCCCGCCGCTCTGCAGTCCTCAGCCATGAGGCTAATCTCCACTTCTAGAAAAACCAAGTAGAACATCCATCAAACTAGAATTCCAGCTCAGGCTTCTCTTGATCTTCTTAAAACACATTCACTTCAAAATTTTCTGCAGTTTACTGGATTTTGTTTCAGTGAAAAAAATGCCCAGCACACTTCCTTGTTTTTTTTTCCATTGCGACCAATATTTAAAGGATTTACAATTCGTTAACATTAGGCTGTTATATGCATATATGCACATTAACAATTTAACAGGCTTTATAGGTATATATAAACACACAACCAATGAAAAAGGTGTATGTTTGAATCACAGAATGAACATAAGTGAACATGTAGTAGATTTGGTCAAAAGAACCACAACTTCAGAGAAATAATGCTTAATAAATTAGAATTAGGGCTTGGACGTTGTATGATTCATCAGATAAAGGCAACCAAAGTAAATTTTATGGATATACCAGTCTCAGTAAAATGTCATCCAATAATGCCTCAATGCAAACAATCAGCTTGTTTTGTGAAGAATTACTCTTTTAATGAGAAGTATAATTATTCTGATTATTTTAATGTCTTCATGATGTTATGTCAGTCTTTACCATCCTTAACTCACCTGCTCTACAGCTATACAGTTCAAAACGGTACACCTGAAAACAAAATGCCATAATGTTGATGATAAAAACATGTATAATGCATTTGAATGATAATGAAATAATAATAAAAGATAAAAATAAAACCAATAAAATTGTTATGTCTGTTGAGAATCTCTGCTCTGGCTCTAAAATACTTACACTAAGGCTTTCTGCTGAGCATCTGCTGCTTGTTTAGCTTGTTTCACTAAAACTATTTGAGTCTGTTTAATTAGGCATATAAAATATTGATTATATCAAAATATATCAGAATAATTATCTCTTTAAAATAAGCATCATTCCAACCAGGTCTTAATTAGAACCTCCAAAAATTTAGTTTAATTTGATGTGACCTTCAGACTCCAGTTGTTTGTCTGGTACAAACAGAACTATTTCTTTTTTAACAATAAGTGTAATGACCTAAAATTGGAACTCATGCAGCATTTAAGTTACTGGAAACCTTTGACCTCAGATGATCCAGAACCATGGAACACCTTACGAAACCACTGTGCAATTTAAGTCAAGTTATGTGTGAAAGGCATCTCACTGCTGAAGTACAGACCTACTGCCTCCTCTACTTGGTGACGGACAAGAATTTTTCACGAACCCTAGCCACATAGTCCAAAGAGATCTGGTCTGTATTCTTTCTTCTGAGACCCTTTTCGACTTCCTTGCTGAGTAGCTATCAGCTAGGCAGATCACTTAAGTCAACGGGCAGACAGGAAAAGCAAGGCTAACGAAAACACCCCAGAACTCAGTTTGTCAATCTGTCCAAACTACGTCGATCGATAGTAGTAGCGCCACAGCTCAGGAGGCTGAGAAAGGCCAGGCCGCCATATGGTTTTCATTGTAATAACCTGCCGCTATTAACATAATGGGAGGAAATCTCTCCATTTTCGAGTGCTAACAGTGGCTCCATTGTTGTGTCTCCGTGACATCTGGGCATTTTTTTTCAGCTGGGAGAAATTGTGTCATACGGCCCTAAACTGTAAAAAGGACCTGACAAATGAACCAAGGACGAACTCTTGACTCCTCTTGCTCGGTTTGGACGTTGAGGGGTCAGACCCTGACACGGTGCCAAGCATCTGCATGTGCTTTCAATACATGTCAAGGAGCAAATCCTTTATGTATGGTCTGTGTATCTGCCTGAAAGGCTCCTATTGGAAAGATTTACATACAACTCCGAGGACAAGCTGTTGAGTCAACAGAGGGTCAACACAGCTACCGCTGTGCAGTGAGATCCACAAATGACTCTGTGTATAAGTGTTAATGACATTTCCTACTTAGCGAGGAATGATAATGGTGAGCTCATCACAGCAGCTCCGAGATGTGTTTGGGTTTGTTTTTATTGGGCTCCAGGGTGTCCTGCAGCATTCGCTACAGTACCTCCTGACCCTGTTTTCCATCCTGTCATCAAGCATTACTTATGGGACACAGTGGGAGGTCCGGCTCACACCTTGAGCTGAACAGTAGGGCTGAAAAATATTGGGACAAAGTCGTGATATTTTAGGCTTTTTGCACTAAATTTTGTAATATTCGAAAAACAAAGAAAAGTAGTCCAGAGAAACTATTCCCACATACATAATTACAGTAATTATAATTATAATTATAACTAATTATAACAAGAAACACTGATATGAAGCATTTAGAGCAGAGATGCAATGGGCAAAGGCAGTAGTTCAATAATCTGGTTAATTTAATGGAATAGTTTACCCATACATGCTAAAGTGGGTCATAATAAATAGTCACCAGGTAGTACAATATTATTTGAATAATGCTAATCAGTGACTACTGGCTTTCAATCATTGTAAGCAACATCAGCATTATTAACTGAACTATTCGTTCAATATAAAAATAATATTTAACTGCACTGTGCTGCAATATATTAAAACACACTGGTGAATCTCTGACGACATGATTATAGACAGTCCTGCATTATTTGATCAAAATGATTATGTTTCTTGGATGGTGCATAGAAACTCATCTAGAACATCTGACATACAAACAGCAAATTGCAGCCTTTCTGTGAAAATGACACTGCAAAGGTCTATGTCTTAACAATGTTTATTAAACAGCATATTTTGTAGCCCCACAGGACAGAGGACGATGCATACTCTTTCTCCATCTATTGTTTACTCCTGCTCTACAGTAACAGCTTCACTTGCTCCAACTTAAATCCAGAATGTGTGCCGAATCCAATAAATGGCGTATAAAAGCCATCTATCAGAACTAGGGCACTGTTGTCTTTTTGGACAGTTTGATAACTACCCTTCATCTCCTGGATTCAAGCCCTACTCTTGAACTTGACTCCTCAATCAGCGCTCACTATTTTGTGGAACACACTCATTTAGTAAAAATTTGACTGACAGAGAAAGTTAAAACTGATATGTCACACTGATAAACAGGCCAAGAAATGTCAGTGTTTTTCCAAACAAAAA
>JBBPCZ010000001.1:35574151-35590257 GCA_037974445.1 Brycinus macrolepidotus
CCATAGAAACACTCCAAAATCTTGTGGAAAGCCTTCCAAGAAGAGTGGAAGCTGTTATAGCTGCAAAGGGGGGACCAAGCCCATATTAAAGTCTATGTATTTGAATGCAATATCATTAAGTCCCTGTTTGTGTAATGGTCAGGCATCCCAAGACTTTTGTCCATATAGTGTATGTAATATAAAGTGCAAAAGTCTTGAACCACCTGTTTTCTTTATGTTTTGCTTTGAATCACCTTGTTGGTGCATTAATACTATTTTCAGTCTTATCTTTGGCATACTCAGTAGATTAAACTGAAGAAATGGGAAAAATCTCTAGATAAAGGTGTTCGTTATGTGGACAGAAACCTCTCCTGGCAGGGTTAGTTATGATCGAGCAGCCAGGCTTTGTGCTGGACTCTCTTATCCACTGTTAGAATGAATCATGTGCATAAACTGCATGTAGTATTGATACCTCAAAAAGGATTGATGTGCACATACTCTATGTAGTATGCATACCTTAAACTTATATGTACAGTACTGTGCAAAAGTCTTAACCCACCCCTCATTTCTTTTTACAAAATAAGGATAAACTCAGTAAAGCACTATTTAGCCAAATCAAGTACTGGACGGTCACCAATAATACTGAGCAGGCCACGTGGAAAGGTTTGGATATGTTAAAGCTAACACATACATACATAGCTTTTTCTAATATTTGTGTTTTATAGTGTTTAAATGCTTACCACCCAATCAAATGCCTTTTTTATCTCCCAGGTATGTTTTTAATTTATTAATAAAATTATAAAAAAAACATCAAATTTAACAAACAACTCAAGTAAAAACAACTCTTTTCTTTTATTATAGCAAAGTTACAAGCACTAAATGACCGTTAATACTGTGGAAAGGAGAGATCAATCTTGTTAGCCCACGCCATGAGGCCTCCGCTTATGTCTTTCACAGCGATTCCCTCCACTTCTGATCCTGACATCTTCTCCAGGATCTGAACAGCCTTCTGAGAATCATTCCCCAGTTTACACAACACAAAGACTAGTAAAGAGAATAGGGGAAGAGAAAGAGAGCGAGGGGAAAAGTGTGGTTAGCTCAATCCTTGTCCTTTAGAAGCTTTTTTTTTCACGATGCAAAATGCAATTTTGAAGGGTGGGGATCTAGTTTTTCCTCTTGTGGCTTCGGGAGCTTGTGGGAAATATGCTGGTAGCGTAGTTTTATAAAGTCAGGCCCATTACGCACCTACCTTATTTCAAGCTATGGTATTAAGTAATCTTATCTTAATCGAAACACTCTAACTCAAATAGAGCCTCTCATCTCTAATAAAAACACACCGCATACAAAAGCTTGATTATGGAACAGGAGGCCAGCTGTTTCTGATGACCAGGCTATTTCTGTGTTGGAAAATGACTGCTTAGCAACGCCATCACCTCCGTCCTCATTGGTTATCCAAGAAAAGCAAGTACTCTGGCAATGCAATGTTACAAAAGCCTAATTAGCCTGAGGAAACTCAGATTACCACTCTTTTGTTCGCCGCGTATGTAGCTGGCCCAGTTGTCCTGTGATAGGTAGCTGCAGACGTTTGGTATACAGAGGGAGCACTTACTTGTACACACAAGATAAGATCACTTAACACACGCAGCTCAATACACCAGCAATGTATCAAGTATTGGCTGCTTGTCCTCCAGCAACAAAATTGTGTGAACAGAGAAAAGCACTGTTAAAAGAACAGAGCGGTCCGGCAAGACGGAGGGTTAAGAAATACCACAGGCCACCAGTGTGGTCTCAGGTCCACTATTTGAGGGACAGCCTGATACCTACACTGATGTTCAACAATGTGTGTTGATTTTCACATGATGCAATTATTTTTCAAATCCAATAAATGCTTTTTACTTCTTTCGTTACAGTGGAATGGAACTTTTTGTGCAATATTTTACAGAAGCATAACTACTTTCATTTTACAACTTGTTGCTTTTTTTTGTTTTCATAAAAACCCACTATAATACTTAGTATGAAAGTTGCAGTTTTCTGAAGGCCCTGTTCCATGAGCTCCTTCTTCAAAACACAGCTCTAGTTTGACTAGAAATATTAGTCATGTCCAATGCCAGAAATTAACCCTCCTAGATCTCATATGGTATATACACTTTAACACGTCTCTTCTCATATTGAAATTAAAACATCCATACCATGAAAAACCTATGAACCTATTTGGAATAAGAGATTTTCACGTAGTACATAAACCCTTAAAAGACTTAAAAGTTAAACATAAGACAGTCCATGCATGGAAACGATTTAAATTCACAGTTTTAAATTCACTGTTTTCGTGACGCCATGTAAACCAACACATTTATCCACCTACGCAGCACAAAGCACTTAAACGCTGCCCATTCATGCAGCAGTTATGAGTGTTTCAGTCTAGATCGCTTTCTGAACGACACACAATACAGGACAGATGTTCAGAATAAAAAATAAAAAAAAACATAAGTCAGGGTTAAAAACCCAGAAGCAAAAAGAGGGTCTTTAATTCTAAAGGATAAAGACGCCTGTAATTGGACCACAGCAATAAATAAATAAATCAATAAATAAGTACAAGTAAAATGAAGGATTTTGGGTCCTCTGAACAATATTTGCATTGGTTAGTAGTAGAACTGTCACAATTTCACAATTAAAATCAATCATTTTATGTAAAAAAAAAAAAAAAAAAAATTATACAGCGATGTTCAGTCTGAATACTCTCCACATGGTGGAGCTCTTCATGCTTAAATCACTGTGTGCATCACTGAAAGAGCTGAAATCAGCTTATTATTACCTGGTACTTGTGATTCCACACTCATCTGCTGCTTCAGCTCACTGATCTTCTCCTTCAGCAGACTGACATGATCAGTCTTTCGCTCCTCTAAACTGGCAAGCGGAATGTCTGTAAGTGAAATAACAAAAATCACCTGTTTGCACACAATGTAGCCTAATTACTTGTAAACAAGTGACACATAATATATTCACCAAACACAGTCTGTATTTACTGAAATTATGAACATTTTAGAAGCATACTGATTGAAGTCGGCAGACAGCAAATATCCACCTCCACCTTGGGCCGGACATCAAGTAGGAGGTGAGGAGTAGCACTGTCCATTATAGATTTATACTCCTATGGTTAATAAGACATGGTTTATGACTCGTTTATGAATCGACGTGGGAAAATATAGATCGAAAGAGTATACATGGAAGGATCTTAAATCATAGCGACAGTGATGCGTAAATGTTTCATACCTGCACAGAGATTCTCTGTTCTGAGGTCAGAAGGTTCAGTCTTCGACACTGTAAAAAGGGAGAACACTGATAATGACCACCAGGCTTTCACAGTCTACAGTCAAATTAAATGTTTATAGGTCGATACTGATTAAGTGGCAGTGTTTTGATGACTGTGTTTTTCAGATGTTGCTCTTTAATCCCCAAACACCTACAAACACCGCCTGAAAGTCTGACACTGACCACAGACTTCCTATTTGGCTCCATGGGCTTCTGTGCTTGATTTGCTTTAGTCATACAGTTTTCAAAGGCAAACACAAACATTTGTTAAAACCACAAATGCAGAGTAGTCTCCTGCTCCAAATAAAAATACGCCTCCTGTTAGAGTAACAGTGACCTCTTGTGAACATTTTTGAAGTTGCATTCAGAGAGTACAATGAGTCACTTCAAACCATATAGAAGGAGTACAGGGTTTGTCTAGAGGTGTAGTCTATATGCCACATGTGTATATGCCTTATATTCACTAAGAAAGTCAAAGGATTTGCTTTAAAAAATAGGACAATGCATCTGGATAGTATCTGGCTATTAATAATGTATGACAATTTTTGACACAAAAATAAAGTCATGAATGGTCACTGAAACCCAATTCAAATTTGCTGGTTGATAAACTGGGATTCAGTGATCATTCGTGACTTTATTTTGCACATAACTAATTCTTATGTTAGCTATGAATAGCTATTCTTACCTTGTAGGTTGCAAGTAAATTTGCCCCATAATGAATATTAACAGAATGCTAGATTAAAGATCCCATATTCCACATTTTTCTTTTATGTTACATTATCCTCAAGCTGATTTTATAATGTTGGAGTGTTGTATATAACAAAAATAAGAGATCAAAGAAAATGTAAATGAGCTGTCACCATGGCTATACTACTAAATGGTTCAAAATATTTATACAGTCAGTATTTTAGTTACACTGCTATGTGCTTGCAAGGTTGCGCCATAATGAATACTAACAGAATGTTAGGTTACAAAGTGTTTTTTTAGTGTGTTTATATGTACCAAATATAAGAGATAAAAGGTAAGAAAATGTAAATGGGCTTTGTCACCGTGGCTGTAAATGGTTATACATATTCATATAGTCAGCTGAGTATTTTAGTTACATTGCGATGTGCTTGCTGGGTTAGTCCAGACCATGCCAAAGTGCAAGAGAAAAATCTACCACTACAGTGTGCTCAATGTTCACACAGGAAACTGCCCTCTGACATGTGATTCTAACCTTATCCGTCGCAGCAGAGCCACAGAATGCCTCATAGTCCTGCAGCTCCGTGACTGTGGGCGCCTCTCCGCACACAGCACAGCCCGCCTGTTTGGGTCTCAGCTTTATAGAACGGAAGCGGCCCTCTTGTCCGTCAAACATCAGCAGCTGCTGCCCAAAGGAAGCTGCATCAGTTTGTTAAAGAAACATTTTTACATATTGTGTACCACAAACCAATGATTATTATGTGTTTAATATGAAGGATACATCGTTGGCCAGAGGCGATTTTCAGAACCTCTAAAGCTTGGAGACAGCCCATGATTCCAGGCACTGTAGCAGAGGGAGAAGACGCATATTTTTAAATCGCAGAGGCTCTGCCTTTGGCTTGAAAACCCAGGGCACCTATAATTATCCATGGCAAACGTGGTCACATGTAGGAAAGTAAACATTCTACATGAGTACAGTTTATTTATACATGTGCATATTTACTGCATGCAAGGGGCCAGTTTTTCAAACACATTAAGTCAAGTCTCTAAAAGGGGCTTTCAGGGGAGAATCCCGATAGGCAGTGTGCAGATGTCTTAACTGATGCCTGGTAAACCTAATGGGTGCTTTAACAGCAGAGCAGAAGGTTAGAGTAAAGCTGCATCAGTCAAAGAGAAACATGTTCACATGCAGAGGTGATTAATCCTGGTCCTGGAGATCTACAGTTCTGGACGAAAGCTTACATACACTCATGACATGACATATTGGGCTTTTAATGATTTTTTTTTTTTTTTTACAAAAGACATTCACAAATTTGAGGCACAAATTTGAATTGATTGGAATTTATAGACTTCCTGAAAACAACACAGGGTTCAAAATTATACATACAGGTTCAACATTATGCACACAGCAAACATTTGATTTAATGTCTCTTAGCACTTTTCACCTCAACCTTGGTAGCAATCAACAAGCCTTTGGCAGAATTCTGCTTGATTTTTTTTACTACTGTTTTGGCAGAAGAGGTTCAACCAAATTTGTTGGTTTTCCAGCAATGACCTGTCCTTTAAGCATAGGGTTGAGACCAAGACTTTGTGGAGACCATTGCAAACCCAGTTTTGATATGTGCTCAGTGTCACTGCCCTGCGAGAACACCTAGTTGCATTTAGGATTCAACCTTCTAGCTGATGGTTTGGTCTTACGCTGAAGAAACTGTTCTTGGGATTGAATGCCTTTCCTCCTCCAAGCAGACCTCTGGTCACTATGACCAAATAACTCTATGGGTTATCTGACCATAAAACTGTCCTCCAGTAGTCAATGTGGTCTTTGTCCATGTGATCAGCCACAAACGCAGTCATGCTTGAAGGTGTCGATTTTGGAACACAGACGTTCTTAACTTGTGAAAGTCTACAATCCTCTCTTTCAGATCTACACTGAGCTCTAAGGACTTTCTCATTGTAATACATGTTGTTTAATCCAATAAGTGCTGTCAAACAAGTTCTTTTTATGTAGGCACTGAGAAGCTACCAGCTGTAGTCGGTCATGATCAATAACTTTTAGCAAACCTAAATAATCCAAGTAAATGTACGTATTATTTTGAACCTGAATGCATAGCTTTGATCCGGTTTTGTTCTCAGGAAACCCACTTGTGAGTGTTCTTTCTGAAATAAAGATGCATGGTGCCCAATCATGCTGGCATAGAAAAAGAACAGCAGCAGGAATCTTTGCAAGCTGTCATGCTAAACATGTCCACTAGGAGTGTGTATTTTGACCACAACTGTACCACTCTGCACACTAGGTTCTACTATTCAGATGTTCCTGAAGTCCTTCATTATCTGTTTCAGTAGTGTTTGATCCAGGACCAGGACAGGGCACTCCTGACATTCAGTATTGTGTTCAATGAAGCAAAAATTCTGTGTAGTGGACCACGATTATTTTATGCAGTTTCAGTTAAGCATACAACCTTGGTCAAATTTTTACTACAATAATGCTGTCACAGGAACTTTCCACTATTAACAGCACATATACAGCATGAAGGAGCTCTTTTCTCCTCTGTCCAATTTTTTTAATGTGTCACAAACTTGATGCGTGTTTATTTGTCAAGTGAAGAAATAATGTCACGCCACTTCAGAACAGAAAGTACATCGCCCAGCGCGAGCTGAATATATTCAGTTTAGAACAATCTAATCCGCAAAGACCTGTTTTCGTACCCAAGCCTGATACGTTTTTGAAGAGTGCGACCAACAGATGAAACTAGAAGAATCGGGTGGGCTCCTACTTGTTTGGAATAAAAACCAGCTGCCATTTCCAAATAGATCTGGACACCGCCGCTCTAAAAATGAATATATTCTCCTAGTACCGGGTGAGTACACTTTCTATATCATCTATACCGGCATACTTGTTATATGAAATATGACACACTGTGATACCGTGTTTTAGTGATGTTTTACAATGTATAGACACTGAGCATTATTTCTGTTATAAAATTCATGAAATTTTTATTCTATTTGGTCTACTTTACCCACGATATTCACGCTCTGACACAGAGCTGAGTAATATGACATTATTTAATCGTGATAAAAAATTATTTCACAGTTTGTCACATTGTGCTTTTCTGAGTGTATGGCAGATATTGTCTGCAATTAAAGAACACAAATGCATGTTTCACTACAAAGACAGCATAATCAGACCTAGATAATTTGATTTATGATCATTTTGATTGATCCAATATTGTGTGTGAAATGGTTAATAAAAATCATTGTATTCATAATTTCTAGCGATATTTTTTATATACATACGTTATAAATGTAAGTAAAGAAAAAAACACATCAGAACACATGGTGTATCATGAAATTCACTGAAAAGTACTGTGATATCAAATTTTTGCTATATTGCCCTCTCCTACTCTGACAGTTAATTGCAATGTGTCATATGCTTGGTGCTTTATGTTGTTTTGAAAGAACAGTAGTAAATCTGGTGGTTTCTACATTGTGTGAGGGTCAATTTGACGTCATGTTAAAAAAAGGAAATGGAAAAAAACACTTTCGTCCATTGGTGAGACATTCTGTACCATTGAGCTTGACGTAGCATTATTAATGCCAGCTTAAATATCGTCCGAAGTAGAAAACATTGTGATACTAACTCTTTACAAGATCATCCAGTACTATAGTCAACTTTTCAAAATTCCAACTGAGAGCATCCAGCAAACTTCCTTTTAAAACATTCCAAAGATGTCATGTCAGTGTGTAAACTTGGCTTTAGACTCACCTACTCCCAAGACTCCACCATCAGAGCAGTTGGTAACCGTCTCAGGTGGTGGGGGAATAGGATACAAACACCTGTAGCACGGCCCACCTCTGTAGTTATACACAGTGAGCTGTTAACAAGAAAGAGAAAGAGCCAAAGTGAACTTTAAGATAGATCCTAGGACCGAAAAAAACTATTTTCAGTGTGTAGGTGTGGCTGTTGGAATCATTTTGCTCTGAGAAGCAGTCTTTACCTGTCCCTCCATTCGCAAGGCACTAGCAGAAACTAACGGCTTGCCGCTCAGAACACAGGCGTCATTGACAAGGTACCGTGTGGGAACGTTATCTGAACAGTCAGCCACAATATCATACATAAAGAACACACAGTCAAGGACTCAAAAGTTAAACAGGCATTATACTGCATTTAAAATGCATCCACATGGTGAAGAAGGATACTGTTGGATGAGCTGCAGGGCATTCTCAGATGAGAGCTGGAGATGATATGGCACACACTGCACTGTAGAATTCAACCTGTCACAAAGTTAACTTTAAAGTTAATACATAGACAGACAGCTTTAAACATGTAATCTAGTAAGTAACATGGTGATCACAAGCGTATATCTGTGATTTTTTTTTTTGTTTGTGGTTTTTTTGTCCAAATGCACTCTATCAGTAACTTTTTACTCACTGCCCGTTCCCATAATCTGTAAAGACAAAAATGAACTGTAAAAATAACCTCAGGTTATTAGCTCACACTGCATCATTTTCTACTACTCAGTTACACGTCCCCCTGCCTAACAGTCCTGCCAGCTAAGTATTACTTTCTTGAGATCCTGTCCATTATGTCCACTCTTCCACAAGCTGTGTAATTCGTGGTTGCCTATTTCAGCATTTCATCTGCTTTTCGACATAAAAGCGTCCAGTGTTCCATCATGTCTGTCGAACAAGTCTGTCACAGATACTGTTGTCATCCTGGAATGTGGAGTGTCAGTGCTGTGTTCTTGGACAGAGTTAGTGAAGGAAATGGTTAAAAAGGACAGGTTCACGAGGCTGGTGTAATCTTTACCTGAGAGGATAGACCCGGACCTTGTATTAAGGCAAGGAGACATGTAAGACAAGAAGAAAAGTGCTGGAGAGGAATCGATGCAAAAGACTAATTTTTGTCCTTTGAGCTCATCAATCCCAGGCAAATGTCGATCAATTTTGTCATTTACTGTGGCAAAAGAGTTTTCAGTTTTTCTTACGTATGAAAGAACATCAGAAAGCTGCCTCTAGAAATGTACTTGAATTTCCAGTGGCAGTGAGCATCTTACATGCAGTCTACCACCTCTCAAGCCCAAATAAGGTATATATAAAGTCATTTTTTCATTCTTTTGTGATAATGCATAAAGGGAGTAGATACTTATCATGCTATTAATTTGGTGTAAGAGAAGTCAGTACCTGCTGAGAGCCTGTGCTGCAGACTGGGCTTTAGGCAGATCCTGAGTGTGTTCGGTATGCAGCACCTGTCTGTGCAGATTACTCAGTTCCACTTCATCATAGTCCAGCAGCCCCAAACGTCCTGCAAATAGCAATCAATCAACCTTTTTGAATTGAGCATTGAACCCCATTTACAGTGTGGCTGAGTATTCAAGATCGTGTGAAACATGATGGGCTTATTTTTCAAAGAAGGAAAAAAACTAAAATATGTAGAAATGAAACTATTTATCATGGTAAAAGCAACACTGTCACAACAGCAGTGGTTACATATTTTGTTCAATGGCTGTTTATAAAATCTCAAGCTTTAACTGCAGTGGCATGGCTAGGCATGCACCATAAGTAGCTATGGTGATGCAGCCTGGTTAAAAACAAGGTGAGATCAGTCTAAGCTTAGGTAGCTGGTTAAGCAACAAATACTGCTTTGTAAGACAAGCCCCAGGTCAGATAGTGTCCTTGAACATTTAACATGTGGAAAGCAATAATAAACTTGGCATGTTTTGCAGATGCAAACTAGAATTCTGTTCATCTTAAAATTCTTTTCATTTTTCTTCAAGTGATTTCAAAAGTATTTGCATGAACCACCACGTTGTACCTTTAACTTCACCACTTTCCAGATGTGTGAGTGTGGCACTCAGAGTTGTACCTTTATTGTCTTCATGTGTCAACACTGTTGTCATAAATCATATTTAATCACCGTTTATCAGAACACAGCAGAGTGTCAGAATCGTGCAGCTCCCTGTGCTTTAGGTACTTCATGCTATACTGGATGAATTTATGTGCAGCTGTAATAACATTGTTTCCTTATTTCTATTCATTCTTTATTTACTGCTCCCCAATGCTGTAACACACAAACTCTATTTCATAAAACAGTGGTGCATGTTCAGTTTTCTGAATTCTATTCTAGCCATGACACACAAACAGCTTCAACGGGATACTGCCCGGATCCTACCTATTCCTGCAGCAGCGAGGTACTGAGCAAGAGGGCAGCCTAAACCTCCACATCCCACAATCAGAACTGATGTTTTTGAAAGACTCATCTGACCTGCAAAGACAGGAGACACATTGTGTGGCCTGATGTGCTCAACCACGTGCAAAACCTGATTCAGTTCATGTTTATCACATTATTACCTTTAACACCAATTTCTGGTAACAGAAGCTGCCTGCTGTATCTCATAATGTCACGATTGGTTAAAGATGTGCTTGTCAGAGGGGCCAGAACAGACACTTTGGTTTGCAGATCTACTAATAACGAGTTCTCCTGCTGACACACAGAAAGAGAAGCAGTTTCTCAGATTAGCATATTGTGTCTTGTAGAGGCAGTTGTGTTGTTTGGTTTGGAGACAGTGGCACTGATGAAAAAACAGGAAGCAGAGCTGGAGGTGGCAGAGTTGAAAATGTTAAGATTTGCACTTGGAGTGACGAGGATGGACAGGATCAGGAATGAGTTTATTAGAGGGACAGCTCGAGTTGGACCTTTTGGAGAAAAGTCAGAGAGGCGAGATGCGCTGGTTTGTACATGTGCTGAGGAGAAACTGAGTGTGTTGGGAGAAGGATGCTGAGGATGGAGCTGCAGGGAAGTGAAGAAGAGGAAGGTCTAGTTGGAGGTTTATGGATGTGGTGAGGGAGGACATGCAGGCAGTTAGTGTGAGACAGAGGAAGATGCAGAGGATAGAAGGAAATGGAGACGGTTAATCCACTGTGGAGACCCCTAATCGGGAGCAGCAGAAAGCAGGAGAAGTCTTGCAGAAGCAGCAGACATGCACACACTCAGAACAGCAGGACTGCTGCAGTGTGTTTGACTGAACACACGAATACTGTTCAGACCTTTTGGATTTGCTCGAGTTTCTTTCGCAAAATAGCAATTTCCACGTCCTTTTCCAAGAGCTGTCTCTTCAGGCTTAAGACGTCGTCATCCATATCGAAGATTAAACGTTTAAACGAATCAGGTCCCCTTCAAATACTCATTAATATACCAACATGTAGCCACGCTCCACACCACTCTTAGCCTGTTCCTGTTTTGCAGACGTCATCGAACACGTGCTGGAGAGTTAAAGAATCACGTGCTCTCACCGACCAATCACAAAACAGATCATAAAAGAAACTAAATAATTAATTATACTTCAAAGTAATTATCTCTTCTCACTGTCTAGTGATTAAACATTGAAGATAAGGGCTTAATCCAATTATCTTGTTATTAGATACAATAAATGATTGGATTTTTTTCCCCCATGTCTTCCACCTCTGCATTGAAAATGTTGGGAAGAAATCTAATTTTCTTTCTTTTTTTCTTTCTTTTCCCCTTTTTGAGAAATGTACCTTTATATATACTCTGTGAATGAAATGTGAGCGTTTTAAGCTAAACAGGTTAAAAGATTTTGCATTTTAGGCTAAACAGCATGCAAAACATAGTCTTTAGAAGCAATCAAACATAAATGTGGAAATAAATGTTATTCCCAACGCCACCTGAAGTCAGTCTGTTATTAATTTGGCCTGAAAATGAGGCTGTGGTTTATCTCAGGTTCTTTAAATATTTAATACCTAAATTTAATGCTCTCGTGACTACTCTGTTAAAAAGTCGCAGCATGTGTCTACAGAGGACTGTGTAAATCAAGCGATAGCAGATCAAGGGCAGGAGAAGCAGAGAGCTCGTGGTGGTCTTTACAGGCTTTGCTGAGAGAGTGAGACCCCAGGCTAGAGCTGGGGGGTGTACAGGTCCTCCCTCGAGTCCCTCACATGATCCGGATCCGTGCAAGAGGAGAGAGGAGCGGGACGCGCCGTGCGTAAAAACAGCCTTTTGGAGACCCGAGCGCCTCGACACGAGCTTGCCATGTGCCTCTTAACTTTACTCGGGGTCTTTCTGACCTTTCTGGATCCCCTCGGTGCCCAGATACCGTGGACCCAGCAAAAGGTACATGTGTTTGTCATTCAGACTCGATGTGGAGAATCTCCTGCTCGCCTGCTTCACCAACTCAGCCTTTCGTAAACACGCTCTCTTCATTTTTTTTTTCGCATTTATTTTTCTCACTGTAAGGAAAGTAAATCAGATTTTCAGCGATGGTGGTCTGTCTATTGGGGGTGTCAGATTGTGATTGATGGTTCATTAGTTATTCCTAAAACTGTAAGTTATCAGTCGAGACGGATTTTGGCCAGTTTTCTTCCATAAACTGGGGGAGTTATTTAGTCCTTATAAACTGCCTTGTCTTGTAAACGTTTATTTCCAAATTTACAATTCAGCCTATTGATGGCGTTCATTTGTGTGATTACTGTAGAGAATATAGACAGAGTTTAGCATGTCTGCTGTTAATAGTAATTGCATAAGAACCACCTTGGCTATAACCTGTATCATTGGACTTTTTCTTTATGTCTTTTATGTCAAAGCCATTTGAGAGTGAGAGAATAAACGTGTGTGGTTAGATTGTGTCGAAGGTGGCTTGGGCATCTTCACCCCCAGAGACTAGCCCACCCTGTTGTTTCTCTCTCTCTCTCTCTCTCTCTCTCTACTCTCTCCTTGTTGCTATGGTAGCACACTCCTCTTCATCGATCCCCCAATGGAGATCTTGGTATTTATAGGTCTGTAGCCAGAATCCCATTCACTTCTTCTCAAATTCCCCAAAGAGCTTACCTGAATGGTGGCCTTTAAGTTGTAATGTGATTCGTGACTCACTGTTCTCTCAGTGAAGGTAAAATGGCTCATGTTTGGATGAAATAAGGCTTGCTCAGGAGCTCTGTCTTTCTATCATATCTGTGCTTGGGAATCCTTTGCTTTATCTTTCTTCATATCTGCACCTAAACAGAGTCTGTACTCAAGAACCCAGTGAGTGTTATGGCATTAAACTGGTAGGCTCAGACATATAGTTTGGAGCAATGAGCAGACAGTCTGCCTTTAGAGGGTCTGTGTCCTTTTTCGTTTAATTATTGTGTGGTTTTAAATGTCAAAAATAGTCCTGATTCATTTGCTCATGACCATTTCCAGCCTGTCTTTATCCCTTTTATTAAACAAGCTGTTTTTGCTACTGTGCCTTTAAGGCATGTGTAAATGGATGCTCTGTGTTGTGCCATAGTTAAAAAACAATCCAGCCTGAAACACTTTAGAACTACAACATGAATGGGAGAGCTAGTATACTGCTGAATGGGTGGGTGATATGTAAATACAGTTGTGTTTTTTCTTTCTTTCTCTTTTTAACATCACACAAATAATTAATGAAAAAGTTGTAATATTTGCAATATATAGACTGTTTGGAGTGGCGAATGAGTTTTTTTTTTACTTTGTACGACACTTTTATTTCCAGAAAATTAAGAAGATTCTGCTTTCCATGATCCAGGCCCTTTAAATAGGAGACTTTTTTTATTGTGCATGCATGCTTGATGTGCTTGGGGTAAATTATTGAATAAGCGAAAAGCAAAATAATGAACTTTGAGACCAAACAAGAGTGACGTTAGAGACAATCGATATCATGTACAGTGTAATGTCTGGCAACTGGGTATGACTCTACAGGGCCTACAGAAGATGAGTAATGTTTAATCTAGAATTACACTTTATATTTCATTTAGATTCTTCTTCTCAGCTGAAAGCAGTGACACCAATTCACGCCACGATTGGACTCTTCCTGGCAGAATGTGGGCTTTCTTCTGCGAATAACTTCCAGCTGCAGCTCCCCTGTACTTAATGCTGTTGAAATTTCTGTTGCCTTGTGTGGTCACGCTGGACCACATAATTACTCACCAGCCATATGCAATGTATAATTTTCCCTACAAACAAGAACGAACGTGCTCGCTCTCTAACTGCAGTTAAGTATTACGACCATGTGTCCCATCGGACAATTTACAATTCAGTGATTTACATCGACAGCTAAATAGTTAAAGTGTTAGGGGAAACATTTATCAGTCTAAATATAACGTCAAAGAATAGGAAGATTTAAAATAAGGATTTAAATAGGGCTGAAAGATGAAACATTTTCAAAAAAGAGCTACATTTTCAATTTTAGCCTGTATCAACACTCTTGTTAGTTCGAAGTGGGGAAATTTCACATAATAACACTTGTGAGTTGCCAATAGATGAGTAAAACTGATCTAAAGCAACCAAACACTCCACTCAGAGCCGGTCGGCCCTGCACACTCACTGCACAAGGGGGTCCCAGAAATTACACAAGAGCCTCGCCTCCCTCTCACGTCAAAGCAGGTGTTAATCTTTTGATGACAGGAAGAAGTGTCATCAGAACATTTTCAGTCATGAAAAGAGGAAACACCCTCGTCAACAGAACTGCCCCCACTAATTTCGTCACTGCGCTCATAAAATCATGTATTTCCAAACCTATAACTTTACAGGAAGGCCAACAATGTTTTTTACTTATAATGTAAGGTAAAGTTTTTGGTTTATTATTTAGGAAAGTTTCACACAATAAAAGGGCAGCGGCTGTGTTCAAACGGCGTAGAGAAACAAATAAAAAAAATACACAAAATACATGGTATTCTTTAGGCAGTGACAGTATACTGCATACAACACAACCACAACTACCTGGAGGAGTGACACAGTGTCCAGTGTTTAAGCCTCAAGCAAGAAAAAGGATATTTTGGATTTTCCTTGACAGAAGAATAGCCATAATATAAATCACAGTCACAAATCAGAATTTCCCACTTGTGGGACTAATAAAGGTTTATCTTAATATTAATGAGGAAAAATCACAATTACACATTTTCCCCAGACCTTTCAGTCCTGGTTTCAGCACACTTTCAAGCTACTGTGAGTTGGTTCCTTAGAGCAAAGACATGTCGCACAATATTTACAAAATATTTATTTACTCTATGTTCCCATTACTTTATGTTCTTTTCCTCTGTGATCATTTTTATTTTCGCAAGAATCTTTGTGCTGCATTCTTCGGAGGTGGGGTTTTTTGTGAATCCATGACTGAGTGCAATATTTTATTATCTGCTAAACAGAGTCAACGAGTGTCTTAATACAAATACTGTAACTAATATAAACAGAAATCAGTCTTATGGAGCTTTGTTTTGAATCAATAGCCTTGCTGGAATGCCTCAGCTCTTCTCCAAAGCTGACATGGAATCAATTTCTAGGCAACAGTTTCAGCCGAGCATGCTGTGTCACCAAACTGGAATTACCCCTCACTTTAAAAATGTATGAGACACATAACCACACAGATATGGGAGGGGTGTTGGCAGTGGCCATTTATAACAAAGGAATGTTTTTGTCACTAAACAGAATACATAAAAAGAGCATGGAGAAAACCTAGTTGGTGGAGTTTCCTTTCCAAGGGACAAGTGTTATTTGAATGTTTTGCTGCTAAATTTATAGGAAAAATGGTTGAAATTGTTTATACAGGTATTTGCACATATATTTAAAGCATGAACTAAATGGGCTCTTTATTAGACTGCTTATTCATTCCCACCCCATCTCCATCCTATGTAAGTGAACAGAACATGACTAATAACTGAATGCAGATGTATGACCAACTCTGAGAGAGGCATATTTATTTTAGGGATGTTGTGTTCATCTCATATGCCACAGACTAATTTAGATACATGACACAACATCCTTTACCTATATAAGGTATGTAAATGTTTGTGTGTCTATGTTTAGTATTCACACATACACAAAATGTCCAGACAGGACTAGTTAACCATGAAACAAGCTGAAATTGTGTACAGCTTTGCTGCTTACAGTGTAAGGCATGTTACCATCAGTCAGATGACCAGTCAGATGAGTACAGAAATGCTTAAAATACACTGTATGGACAAAATTATTGGGACTCCTGACCATTACACTAACAGGGACATTAATGGCATTGCATTCAAATACATAGACTTTAACATGGAACTGGTCCCCCCTTTGCAGCTATAACAGCTTCCACTCTTCTTGAAAGGCTTTCCACAAGATTTTGGAGTGTTTCTGTGGGAAT
>JBBPCZ010000001.1:35592274-35604088 GCA_037974445.1 Brycinus macrolepidotus
GCTGGAATAGAAAAGGTTCTTCCCCAAACTGTGTCCACAAAGTTGGAAGCATGGCGTTGTCCAAAATGTCTTAATATGCTGAAGCATAAAGATAAGCCCTTAACAGGAAGTGAGGGGCCTAGCCCAAACCCTGGAAAACAAATGTGTCCCAATACTTTTGTCCATATAGTGTATGTAGACTACGACAGGTATGTTAGCCTTTACACTTTAGAGTGGCACCTAAGTGGTGGCTGTGTGTTATATAAGTCATGGCTGATCTATGCACAGTGAAGCCTAATCAATACATTAAAGCTCAGAGTTGGCAGTGGTGATGTGCTCCAAGCCTTTTATTTTGTATTATTTTTTTATTTTTTTATTATTTTTTATATTAAATATATTCAGTTACTATTGACTTTGTTCAGTTGTTTCACACTGGCTTTATAATTGGACTTATGTAACTGACTTTTTTTAAGATGCATATAGTAAACAACATACTAGGTAGTAAACAAGAAAAGTGTATAATGCCATCATTTTTCACAATAACATTAACGTATCGTAAAGCGCTAAGTACAACCAATAGTGAAATAATGAAACAGATCTGCAACATCTTACCATGCTTACTACCCAAATAATTGGGAACAGCGCAGATGCAGCAAGATGATCTGTACAAACCAACCCAGAACCAAGACTACAGTTTAAATTTCATTATTTCATTTTTTTTTCGCTCTCTCTCTCTTAGCTGTACCACAAAGCGAGCACTCTGAGTTCCAGTTATCTGAACAGTGTTTTGGCCCACACAAACATTGACCACATGTGGGAGAAGAACCTGAAACCCATGCTGGTGGTGCGTTACCCAGGCTCTGCAGGAAGCCAGGCGGTGCAGCAGGTGTGCGTTTGTGTGCATCAGTCAGAAAAAATTGAGGCCAACATGAGCTGAAAGAACTTGATCATCATTAAGTATCTCTGTTTTTTCTCTCTACAGCAAATTAAATCTAGCCTGGGCTCACTGAAGGCAGGCTGGAAGGTGACTGAGGATCACTTCCAAGGCCAGACACCGTACGGCCAGATGCCTTTCACTAACATAATCGCCACTCTCAACCCCACAGCCAGGCGGCAGCTAGTACTGGCCTGCCACTACGACTCCAAGTACTATCCCCCTCAGTGGCACGGGAGGCAGTTCCTGGGGGCCACTGACTCAGCCGTGCCCTGCTCCATGTTACTGGAACTGGCCAGAGCTCTGGACCATGAACTGAAGACTCTAAAGGTGAGGAAATATAGTGTCACAATCAGAAGAAAACCTCTGAAATAGTAACTTTCTAAGGGCAGTTTTAAACCTAATCTCCATCTGCTGCATCACTGTAGCATAGAGTCAGTTGCCACAGACATTAACATTGACGCATTTCGCATACTACCCACGTGCCCATTTCTATTATATTTCCATTTCTATTATAAATGTATTTCAACTTCTTATTATTTTATTCATTTGTAATAACACATTAGTTTATAGAATTTTTATATTGATTTTATTATAAACACATTCAAACTCAAATATATATTCTGTTCTTTTTAAAGTCCATGGAATTTATTGTTTGTGGTTATCAACCTTATGCTATATGTGCTGAAGATATTTTTAATCAAGTAAAAAAAAAGTTTGAGGGATTTTTGACCAGGACCTGACCTGATTCTGGTATTCTAGAGAACCCATCACTTTTGGGGGTTGTACATTCTTACCATTATTGGTTTTTAATGCGAGTGTTGCAAAAAATATTTTGCTAATAGGGTCTGGGGTTAGTGGTTTGAGGTGTGAGATCTGCACTGCAGAGTTTTTGTTGTATTTCATTAAGTCTCTGCCAGCAGAAGTACACAGACTGTCTTATATAAACTACACATTAAAACCACCACAGCTGTCAGAATCTTACTTTTCACAGAGAATAGAAACTGGCTCTGGTGAACAATTACACTGGTTCTATCGCTCAAATAAACCAAAATCAATATTAAATGCTAGTAGTATTTGGTTGCATCTTAACACTAATAAGCCTTTCAGCAAAAGATAGAGGTCTAGTAACTAGGTAGCAAGAAAAAGAGATATTAGTGTCTTTACTGACCAGGTGGGTATTCAACAAAGCAGGATTTCTCAGGTCATCCAGGTAACTTAAGCCTAAAGTCAAGCGTGTAGAATAGGAAACATTTCTTAGTACAATTCTTCAAACTTTGGTTTATTTAAGACAGTCTAAATTATCTGGCTAACTTAGAAATCCTGCTTTGTGAAATACCTCCATCCTCTACTTTATTTAACCTGAGTATGCTGAAACCTTCCTGAGCAGCCTGTATTTCAGTCTTACACAGTGCACAGTGGTGTTATTTTAATATCATAATATTTCTACAGCAATGGAGCATTTTTTGTAGTTCTGGGACATTATAGCTTTGGGATTTGCCTGTCCGGGTTTGAGTGACACATGAATGGCAGTCGCTGCCTTTGCAGCTGCAGCGGGGTCTGTTTATTTGACAGCATTACAATGAGACTGACTAGAATGGAGAAACAAGAAGAATTTGGATGAGTCATCAGGAGAAGAGGAAAGAGAGAATACGAGAGAAGGATGACCACAGAGGGCACAACCAACAGTCCAGTCATCCATTTATTAATAAATATCACACCTCACTTAACCACAGTCTGATGAATGGAATCAAATGAAGAATGTGAAATATGCAATTCGAATGTGGGTTGAAGCATTTTCCTGTAGTTGCCACTAGATGGCTGTGTTTGCATATTATG
The DNA here is from genome assembly GCA_037974445.1 of Brycinus macrolepidotus. Taxonomy (NCBI): domain Eukaryota; kingdom Metazoa; phylum Chordata; class Actinopteri; order Characiformes; family Alestidae; genus Brycinus; species Brycinus macrolepidotus. Next base: position 35,595,027 of record JBBPCZ010000001.1, read on the forward strand.
ACCTGTGTGTGTCTTCCTCAGGACTCTGGGACAGATCTGTCTCTGCAGCTGCTGTTTTTTGACGGAGAGGAGGCTCTGTTCCAGTGGTCCTCCACTGACTCCTTGTACGGCTCCCGCCACCTGGCCCAGAAAATGGAGAGCACTGCACACCCCCCAGGAGCTACAGACACCAACCAGCTACACGGCGTTGTACGTTTTCTCACAAACACACGCACAGCTGTTACAGACAGTACATAGGCCTACTCTAGACTCAAATGAGAGTTAAATTATTGCAAGCTATACACTGCCAACCAGGTGTCTAAGGAAACCCTGCTTTTTTGTAATATAGTACTGATGAATTGTTTTTTTTTTTTTTGCATTAACAGCTGTTTCCTAATACTTTGAGCATATTTTGCAAAACTCAGCTTCATGTTCATCAAAGTGTTTTCTTAGACGTAAATAATAGGTTTTGCATAAATATTTTTTGTGTGTGGGGAGCAGTGAGAACACTGAAATATACAGGGCATTGTGCCTTCAGGATCAGGGTTTGGAAATACTACCTTAAAGGTTTGACATCTGATATTCTGCTGAGTGCCGAGTTCTGACATAAAATGCATGGTATGTGTCACGTCCTGTCATCCATGATTAGGTAATGCAGGATTTTTAGGATCACTTAGGATTGCTTGTTATAGCTGTGTCCTAACCAAGATAGTTCTATAATATAGGCTGGTTGGAGTATAAGTCATATATAATATAATGGTTGGAGTATAAGTTATATGTAATATAATGTATGGAGTATAAGTTATATATAATATAATGGTTGGAGTATAAGTTATATATAATATAATGGTTGGAGTATAAGTCATATGTAATATAATGGTTGGAGTATAAGTCGTATAAAATATAATGATTGGAGACAAGATAAGATAAGATAAATCTTTATTAGTCCCACAAGTGGAAAATTTACGTTGTTACGGCAGAAAGTGGACAGTACAAAAGTATGAGCAGCAAAAAACAATAGAATAAAGCTATACACAACAGTATAGTATAAAAACAGTATAAGTTGTATATAATATAATGGCTGGAGTATAAGTTATATGTAATATAATGGTTAGAGTATAAGTTATATATAATACAATGGTTGGAGTATAAGTCGTATGTAAAATAATGTTTGGAGTATAAGTCGTATATAATGTAATGGTTGGAGTATAAGTAGTTAAAGTTTCAAAAAGGGTTCTTTGCGTGACACTCTAAAAGACCCATACTAACACATTTCATTCACAAAAATGGTTCTTTGAAGACTATTCACTGAAAATTTCTCAAGGGAACCATTTTTTGTAAATGTGAGTTTAAAGAACTTTTGCAAAGTTAAAAGCCTGCACATAATATAAGGCGCATAAAAAGTATATTCGCAGGCACCCAGATACACAACATACAAGTTGTGTGTGTGGCGATATATAGGGTCCAAAAACACATTAGGGATACTTATAATATTTACGGGGTACCTGCAAATAGTTACATTAAACATATTATTTTTCTATTGTTACTCTAATTCAGACTGCAGATGTGGTTATTACGTTAATTATTGTTTCCACTCACCCCATGAGACTAAGTGGGCTTATTGAGAGAACACACACTAACTTAGCTGCTTAAGACAGTCGGGCCTTGGTGTGGAGTCTTCCCATGAAGTAGTGCCACAGACAGTGGGTAGCACATGACATCATGTCTTTTCTCAAAGACTGGTGGGAAGCAGAGCCTTTGAAAGCTTATCGTAAAGAGCAAAACACGCCAACGCTGTTTAGGAAAGATTTCCTTTACCCTCTCTCATGCTCTCTCTCTCTCATGCTCTCTTGCTTTCTTTCCTTTTCTATCTTTCTTTCTGCCCACTTCCTCCCTGTCTCCCCCCTCTTTGGTTTTTTTAAACAGGATCTTTTTGTTCTGTTGGACTTGATCGGTGGTCCCATGCCTCGTTTTGGAAACCAGTTCTCAAATACTGCCAGGTGGCTCTCCAGACTCCAAAATATCGGTAAGCCGTTTTCTTCCTATCTTAATACTCTTGTTCTTCTTTCCTCTTCTTCTCCACCAATCTGGCAGTGCGTCCCACTCTCGCTCCTTCTCCTCCTGTCCTTCACAGTGAAGCAGATGGTATGGATCAAGGAGGAAAGACATAGCAATTCTAAACACGTCACAAATTATAAAATGCTTTTGGAGTGGAACGGGTCATTTCAGGTTGTTATCAAAGCAATTTTAGGAACTCTACAGAACTGTAGCATCTAGCATAATGGGATATTTTCCCAGTAATTTATCACTGGGATGACCTTCATATTCCACAGTGACTTGGCCTAATTGTAGAATAATTCATTAAACCAGACGCACTTGCATTTCATCCTTTGTTTACACTTTGCTTGACTTATTGTGTTGGCTGTGTTTTGAGTTTCCAACACTGTGTGGTCATTGGACATTTTCTAACTAGACTGTCCATTTGCTTCCAGAGCGGCGTCTGCATGCACTGGGGCAGCTGAAGGACCACCCTAATGACATCCAGTACTTCTGGCCTGGTCTGCCCGTGGGTCCAGTTCAGGATGACCACATGCCCTTTCTCAGCCGCGGTAATACCATGATGCCAGTTTCTTTACACAGCCTTGCTTTGTTACAGGAATCGCATTTAGAACAATGACAGCATTTCACGAAGCAGAGTGATGTTATATCTACAGACAGCTCCGTAACTATTGGTACCTTTAGTAAAGATGCCAGGCTTATAAAAAGTGGAAATGAATTGCAATTCAAACAATTGCTAGGGGTTTGGTTTTGTAAGAAATATTTTACTAAATGTTTTTGTTTTCTTAGACTAAGTTTACTTCGATGTAAGGTTAGATTTGTAATGTACCAGCTTTAATGACAAGCTAGTAGCACTTCCTTAGAGGTCTCTTTCATGCTGTTGTCAAGTATGTCACTTTTTTTTTTAAGGAAACAGCTATTTTCTGCCAGCATAGCCCTTTCTACCATAATGCAACATATCCATGTGCTTTCATAGAACTTGCAGTGCTCCCTGTGCACCCCTGCCATGTGTTTGAGTTTTTGAGCATAGGAAATCTGATCCTAGATCAGATTTAATAGTCATGTGGCTTATATTTGGTTTCACTTGGGATCAACATTAGAACAAAGTGTTATCACAATTGTCAGTTTGCAAATGCAGAATGCAATTTGTACAAATGTGCTAGCTAGTACACTGTGTTCAAACAAATACATTCCACATCCCCACAGGAGTCCAGGTCCTCCATCTTATCCTCACTCCATTCCCCTCTGTGTGGCATACCTTTAGGGCAGTATATACTTTGCTAGTCTTTATCATAATAGTGTCCTTTGCTATGCTGATATTGTAAAATGCAAATGATTGTTGTGTGCTGACCATTCTGATCAAAGAATCTAGAAGAATGGGTCTGTGTGTGAAGCAAGATATTCGTGTGACCCAGTAAAAGGAAATTATTGTGGTCACCGTAAATCATCCTTCCTCATGCCACAATTATAATTCATCTGTGTGTTTTAATATAAAAGCATTCTGAAATTGCAAAATGTGGCATTCAAATCACAATACGATGGTTTGACCATGATATACAGTCAAAGTCTTTAATTAAGCATATTAAATATAAAAGACACACAAATGTCCCACCACAGGAATATGGAGGTCACACTGCAGTGAGACTGTGCTGATTTCACACTGGTTCTTGTAAACCCCAGAGCTGTGCCTTTGACTTTCTTTGACTTTTTATGTGCCCACAGGAGTCCAGGTCCTCCATCTCATCCCCACTCCATTCCCCTCTGTGTGGCATACCTTTGATGACAATGAAGAGAATCTGGACCGTGCCACGATCGAGAACCTCAACAAGATCCTGCAGGTCTTTGTGCTGGAGTATCTCAACATGAAAAGCCTGACTCCACAGGTTCCATAATGTTCCACTACCTTCTTCCAAGTATTCAACAACAGCAAGCCCAACTGTGAGATCCCCTTACCAAATGACTTCATTCCTGACACCTCTGTATTAGAATTAGGCTTCTCCAGAGTCAGTTGTGCATTTCGTGTGTATTACATTAAAAGCTCTTTGTGTGTTGCGCCAGGGGAGCTAAAATGAATTAAGAAATGATTATTCCTCACTATATTCACTCGGTGGTGTACTGTTCCTACTTATTACACAGTTCTAAGAATTTTCAGCAAATATGTCTTTCATTTCTGCTCTATTTTGTTATTCAATTTTAATACTAATTTAATGTTGAATGTTTGTTGCAGCCCAAAGTCAATGTTTTTCTTGTAAGTACATATTCAGAAATCATATTGTTCTCACACAGGTTTTTATCTTCTCTATGTGCCTATATCTGTGCCAGAGGAAGAAACTTTCCTAATTCTGTGATTTGTGCCTCAGAGGTCCATGGATAAATGCCATGTCTGTTTTAAAAGAAAAATGTAGAGGCCTTTTAGTGTAAAGAGACATTTCCATTAAAGCTTATTGTTGCAATGAATCTTTGCCATATTTCAAGTGTGGTGGAAGGACAGTGATATTATCCCTTATGTCTACAGCACCAAATTTGCAGTTATAAATATGAAGTGTAAATAGTTTTAAATAATATAGTTGTAGTGCGCATTACAAGTATATAATATAGTTATTTTAAATAATATATGATATAATAACATTACATATTATAGTCAAAATGCAACATTTGATTTGCTCTGCATGCAAACAACCGTCATTTTGTACTAAAGGACGACCTTAGAATGCACCTAACCATACCATTCACTTACATCCATTACAACAAATTCTTCAATTAGGCTACATGTAGTACAGTATACACTGTAGAAGTCATGCTCTTGTAATGATATTGTGTATCTAGCCCTGATTTCATATGCAATATTTATTAAATTACAGTTCATAAACTATTAACAACTGTGTCATAGAAGTATGTTCTTATATTCTAATGATGTGTCTCCCCAGAACTTTGTACAAGATTTATAGATTATAATTTGGCTGGATTGGATGGCTGCCATCTTGATATAAATGTGCATCGTTTATATTAGGAAGCCGAGTGGGGTCACATTCCTGCATCAGTCTCTTCAGACAATTCCTGGAAATTTCTCACTATCTGTTTTAGTTAGTATGCAGTCATGTAGTTATGCGCTGTTTACATCAGAAGCTGATGCAAAACTCCCAAATTCTTTACAAAATGTATTCTTTGCAACATGCATTTTGATGGTTGTGTGGGGATTGCAGACTCATTGGTCCATGATACATGATAAATTGTGTTTTTGACTCATTTAGGGCTTTATTAAAATGATTCCAAAGTGTGTCCTTTGTTTGTTTTCTCTGACTGTGTTGTTTTAGGGCGGACACTGTTGTTCAGGAAGCATGTGCAAACAGGAAGCTTTGACAGTGTTGCTGTTCGTCTAACTATGGTCCAGCACTCTGATAGCCTTTAGCCTCACCACCCCTGATAGCCCAGCACACACATACGCATACAGACACACCCTGTTACCACTCTCAGAAGAAATGCTGCAGTCGGCATTCCCATGGTTCCCGAAGCTGACCTGCTATGAATTCCCCTGGGTCACAAGTCCTCCCTCATGAAGAACAGTGAACTGTTTCCCAGGCTTTGAGCCATGACCTGTTTCATTTAGCAAAATTAATCCTTGGTCCTCAGTGTATAATTTAATTTCACCAGTATAAATTTTAACTAATTTGATCTTATCAAAATCTCATATCACCATTTTTTACCTTATTTGAAAAGGAAAGCTGCCTTTTACGGTTCATGAAAAGTTAATGGTGAATGGACCCAAATAAATGCTCCGAAATAACTCAAAAACCATGGGATGGAAAATCCATTTCGTTTCAGTGTTCAGTATTTTTTTCTGTTTATTATTGTACCTAAACACTGTCAATGTTTCTTAATGGGGAATGGTCATGTATGGTCATGTATGATCATGCAGTCAATGTATGGAAAATTAGCCCACTGGCCAGATCGGCACACTGTAAATTTGCTGTTTTTGTGATGTCACAAAAAACAATACATTAACATATAAGCACCTATTCTGTCTACACCAGTTCAGCACTATTTATTTACACACGTGTTTTAAAATCACAGTAACAAAAACAGCATGTTTGGATATAGAAAGGCTAAAAATGGTCTTGCAAGTATAAATTATAACTGTTCTTGGTACATAAACCCATGTAAATATTATGTGAAAAATGAGGACATGGGCCCTTTAACATATGTCAAACAATAATTAATATGGAGATACAAGGCTTTGTTCTGATGAGTGATATGTAAGATCTGGACTAAACTTTCTTCTTTAAAATGATGTATATAGGCCAATATATAGTTAGTCATTATCATAGTAGTGTCCTTTGCAATGCTGGTATTGTAAAATGCAAATGATTGTTGTGTGCTGACCATTCTAATCAAATCCAAAGGGACCTAGAAGAATGGATCTCTGTGTGAGTCAAGATATTCATGTGACCCATCAAATGTAAATTAATGTGGTCACCATAAATCATCTTTTTGATTTGTAATTCATCAGTGTGTTTTAATATATTGCAAGACATTCTGAAATTGTAATATGTGGCATTCAAATCACAATACACTGTTTTGAACATATCATACATTACTAGTGTTTAGTTAATTAAATTTTATATAAAAAACACTCAAATGTCCCACCACAGGAATACGGAGCTCACACTGCAGTGAGACTGTTCTGATTTCACACTGGTTCTTGTAAACCCCAGAGCTGTGCCAGAATTGAAATTTGATTTCTTGTGCACCTGTCCTGGATGTAAAGACTCTCTCAAGTTACTGAGGGTTTCTGTGGACTGCACACTGATAATACAGGCTATACACGGCAAACTGGAATATCCATTTTCTGAAAAAATATTTTTAAATGGTAGATCACATTAAAAATCTACTGAACTGTTTAATGTGTAGAATTTACTATCATTCCTATATTAATAAACAATATCAGATGAACAGAATTATCACCAAAAGTGAGCAAACTATGAGCCAAAATTGTGTTGATGTGTTTCATTCCTGTGAAAATGACACATTTGAATGAAGTAAATTCAATATATTGCTTTTTTTAAGAGTAGATTTGATCTGTACACAGCATACTTTAAGTAAAGTGGCTCTTTTTAGTCTAATTATATAATTCCTTCGGTTTTCCGTCAAGATGTCACTGACATTGAGTAATTCATACATATCAGAGCTGCCAATCAAGGACTCTGGAGCCTCAGAAGGCATGGGTAGATATGCCTATGGCTGACTTTTTGTGAACTTAAACATAGTCAAAAAGATGCAACAAAGCTAATCCACAACTGTATAAAAAAACCAATGAGAAGTTTATAGCTAAATGTATTGTTTTGCATCATCATAATGAAAACTTGCTTACTTGCTAACCCGGAACCAGAAACTAAATGACCTAAACTTCAAACTGAAGACTGATTGAACTGCAAACTAATAAGGCTACTGTTATTAATGTACATTTATCAATGTATATATTAATGTATTATATATCATATTATTTAGATTCATTTCGAGGAAAAAGGGTTTTAAAGTATTTTTCAGACATAAAACTGCAACTATGGCTGAAGTTACTAGCGTTTCCCGTGAGACTTCACACACAGTTGCAGCAATTAACACTAGATGAGGCGGTAAACAAAATGAACATTATGAACATTTCTACTTGCAAGAAAGTACATTGGTCTGAAATGTTGATGGACCAACAGGGAGGGCAAAATCAAGTGGTGAAAACCAGGATGGTCAGTTCTTCTGTGACGAGCACTACAAACTGAACATTGCGTTCTGTGTTAAATTCAGATGTAACTGGGGTCTCAAGCTTAACTTTGCTTGGGGCCACAGAAACATTAAATCCACCCCTGTTTATGAAGACATGCTTTGATCATTTGAAATGTCACTTATGACAGATCATCATTCTTTCCCAACAGTCACCATGTCAGTATTTCCACTTAAACACAGTTAAATTTAGTTAATTATGTTAGTTAAGAAGGCCTCCTGAAGACTTCAAATCCTCATTTTGGTTCTCTTTTGATGTGATTATAGTTTAACAGACTCCCTGAAGCAATGCTATCCATCTCTGTTATTATAATCATCTGAATCTGCAAGTTGCTGCCTGAGTCAGTTCACTCCCAGTCACTCCTCAATCTTTCTAAGTATCTCTGCATGCAATGGGTGTAACCTGAACCTAACAGAATTCAGTATGGTTAAATGCTACAACCATGAAGTATCTATATCTCCCTGTTCCCAAAGATGAAAGGATTAGTTGTGGTCTATAATATTTTCTGCTGCAAGAGTTTGAAATGTGTTGCAACGTGTAATGATACATTGGAAGCTCTGTACCTGATTACACCCTGTATTCTCGTCTATAGAGCATGTAGATCTAGAGCTAGATCATCTCTAGAGAACACTGGGACATATTTATACTCTTTTAAAACATGTCAGTTCATATTAATTCACTTTCACTGAATGACATGTATAAAGGGTTGTAATGTCTTGTTGTAATATTAATGACTGCAGTCCTTTAGTGTACTAACTACCAGAGAAAAGGTAATAATAGAGTTTCAGTTTCCAGTGTTTTAGCGGTTGGGATGTGCGTGATGGTATAATTACTCGTACACTCTAATTTCCTCTCCAGCTGTTAGGCAGGAGTGTGTGGTTTGAGGTTAGACTTAAACCTGATAAGGTGTGGTTTGTTTTTAAACAGAAAGAGGAGTGGATCTTACAACAGTCCACCTGTTTCTTACGGCTTACACCATGTGAAACAGGCCCACAACTGTGTGTGTGTGTGTGTGCTTGTGCTTGTGTGTGTGTGTGTGTGTGCGCTTGTGCGTGTGTGTGTGGTTGTGTGTGTGTGCTTGCGTGTGCACGTCCTTCAGTGGGCACCAGTGAGTCAAAACACCAACCAACAGTCATTGACTATGACGTGCCTCACATATCTATCTATCTATATATAGGCCTATCTCTCTCTCTCTCTCTCTCTCTATATATATATATATATATATATATATATGTATATATATATTACTTTT
>JBBPCZ010000001.1:35608565-35627232 GCA_037974445.1 Brycinus macrolepidotus
ACTCTCTTTCTCTCTCTCTCTATATATATATATATATATATATATATGTATATATATATTACTTTTCTCTTCCTTGCACTGTACATTTCTGTTGACACAATAAAAAGAATTAAACGCCAATAAAAGTCATTCATTCATTCATTCATTCATTTTCTGTAACCGCTTAATGCTTTCTTGGGTCGCGGGTATCCGGAGCCTATCTCTGGGCAGGGACTCCAGCCCACCGAAGGATGCGGGGGCGCCAGCCCACCGAAGGATGAAGAAAAGTAATTTAAAAATGTTATAGCTATTGCACAGTAACTTATAAAATATACAAAGTGTTTTACTCCAGTATACTGCATGTCCATTTGTTACAGTTTTGGATACAAGGATTTTTTTTTATTTATTTGTGAGAATAACTGCTAACGTGAAATAGAAAACTCATTTTATTTCTCTCACAAAGGTGGCATTAATCATAACGTAGCGTTGATATTTTTGGCAAGTGTTAAGCCTCTACCCATAAATGTATACAGAAGGCCAAAAGCATTTAGGTTACCTGTTCCACTACAGGAAATCTAGTGTACTTTATATAGGTCTTTGCAATGTATATCACGAAAAAAGAGATAACTCTTCAAGATGTTCATTAATGTGTTTTGGGACACACTACTACATGTACAAATGAACATAATTCATACATTTACATGTTTCACCTTCATCAACTATACTATATAGACAAAAGTATTGGGACGCCTGACCATTACCATGTGGTTCTCTCTCTATGTGCAATAAATCTATTCTTCACACAATGTGTAATACTGGAACACAAAACAACGTATACTGCATTGTCACTTTACACTTTACACTATGCAACTTACTTCACATTATGCACTGACACTTTACATTATGCAACTTAGCCTGTGACTATTATTTATTGCTGCTGCACCACTTTGTCTTCTATGTCTTCTGTGTATCATGTCTTATGTTCTGTCTGCGAGGGAGGGGTTTTCAAGTACGAATTTCATTGTGCTCTGTACGCTGTACTTTGTACATATGACAATAAACTTCAACTTCAACTTCAACAGGGATTTCAATGACATTGCATTCAAACACATAGACTTTAATATGGAGTTGCCTCCCCCACCCTCGCCCCCTCTCTCCCATTTGAAGCTACAACAGCTTGCACTCTTCTTTGAAGGCTTTTCACAAGATTTTGGAGTGTTTCTATGGGAAGTTTGTGCCCATTCATTCTGTAGAGCATTTATAGGCACTGATGTTGGACGAGAAAGCCTGGCTCACGATCTCCGTTCCAGTTCATCCCAAAGGTGTTGAATGGGGTTGAGGTCAGGACTCTGTGCGGGCCACTCAAGTTCTTCAACACCCAACTCATCCAACCATGTCTTTATGGACCTTGCTTTGTGCAACGGGCCCAGTTATGCTGAAATAGAAAGGGGCCTCTCCCAAAAGTTGTCCAAAATGTCTTGGTATGCTGCATTAAGATTGCCCTTCACTAGAAGTAAGGGGCCTAGCCCAAACCCCGAAAAACATGTGTGTCCCAATACTTTTGTCCATACAGTGTGAAGTCCACTTTGTTTATTATTATTGTGCTCCGCAGGTTTCCATCGTGTTTGCAGTGGCTCCGCCCCCTTGCCATGTGGGCGGAGCGTGCTGGCTCCTGATTGGAGGAGCCGGGTTCGTAATTTGATTCGATTGTCCACCTCGCGACTCCTGTGGCACCGCGAGCATCAGAACTGTGTTTGGAGCTCGTGCGTGCTGGAGCAAACTGGGAGGACTTCTGTTCCACCAGTACAACCATGGAGGAGTGATTACAGTGTGTGGTCAGGGAGCCTCTAGACTTCTGTGACAGTCTGTGTTTTGTTAAAGAGTTTCTTTCCCTCCGGTGTGTTAAATTCCAGCAGTAATGGAGCCCATAACCAAGTGGACACCTAAACAAGTGGTGGAGTGGATGAGAGGTGAGTTTATCTGCCAGTATACAGACTACACTGCTTTTTTTGTTCTGACATTGTCACAGCTTATTTAGGGCTACTCTTACATGTGTGTGTGTGTGTGTGAGTGAGTGAGTGAGAGAGAGACTACTGACACTTTACTACCTTCCTCCAGTTCCTACCTCTCTTTAAGTCTGCTGCTATATTTTATTTCAGTATTATTATTGGTAGTAGTACTATTAATATTATTATTATTTGTATCTGTATTCGTTCTATTGCCAGTCATGCCAGTAAAGGTCTGTGAACTGAATGAAGAGAGAGAGAGAAGAGAGAGAGAGCGTGCGAGCGTGCGTGCGTGTGTGTGTGTTCTGTGACTCGCATTGTTTACCTGACAGTTTCGTAGAAACCTGCTGCTGGGGCTGAGAGCTGCTGCTCGGTGGATTGCTGGTTGTGTGGAGATCTTGCAAAGTGATTAAAGAAATAAATTAGTCTGTCAGTGTGTTCACGTGCTTGACATTTCTTTTAAAAGTTCATTGTGACTGATATTTGGCCACTGTCAAGGTTTCATTCATAAATGTTTAATTTTTAATATTATTTTAATGTTCTGTTGTTTTGTCAACGCATATACACTTTTGTTTTGCCATAGTACTAACTTGTCCTGTTTTTCAGGAGAAGACACACTTTTCCCTTAGTTATTTATTTATTTATTTCTCCTGACAGCGAGTTGCCATCAAAACAGTTTTTTGGGACTCTGTTACTGCCTAAGAGGTGTCAGTTGTGACCATCTTAAGATCAGTGAAGTGTCATAGAGGATTAGCTTTTATTATATAATGTGGGCAACGCTTATTCTACTTGCATACTCTCCAACACACAGACACACATACACACACACTCACACACCGTTACAGCAGGGATCGATGTCACTTGATTCACTCTCCTAATATAGTTGCTCGTATACTGTAATATTTTTGCTGTGGAGCCTGGCTGCTGGTCAGGGAATGTTCCACTGAAAACTGGTTGAAATACTTTAACACTTACGAATTCAGCTTCATTTTTTCCCCTACTTGTTCAACTCCCACACTTGTTGTGAGCCAGCTGAGTGCCGTTCATTCTTTTCTACATCTGCAAAGGCATTTCAAACATCCCGAGTTGTACGGCGACTGTGAAAGTGCTGCTGAGTGTTTTACAACAGAAAATTTGTGTGCATACGTTGTAATTTGCAACAGAAACTGGTTTCTGTCATGCCAGCATCCTCAAACCATTTATTAGAAGTGGTTGTCTTTGTACATTGGCTTAGACATTTTTAAGCAACTAGTAGAAGTGTCCTTTCTTAGTGCTGATTAAACTGATTCCTGATTCTGAGGATGGGTTGTTTTAATCTGGTATTTGGACAATAAAAAATTTTTGGAGCTATTACAAGCCCATGTCCTCGAAGTAGCGCTGGAGCGTGGGAAATGCAGTTGGTTTATTTTCGAGAGCTTCAGCTTTGATTAGAAGGCTGCTGATCCAGTGAACCACATCTGGAGGACATGCTTCAGGAGAGCAGGGGCCAAAATACAGTTTCAGGGCAACTCTCACAGGACGGCATGGTTTCGTCACCTGCTGGTTTCAGGTGACATAGTTTAAGCTGTCGCATAATGAAAAGAATGAGTGTGTGTGAATGTGTGTGTGTGTGTGTGTGGGCGGAGTTGCTCACCATGAGGATAGATGGTTCATGAAAACATCCATGAAAAGACGTCCAGCAGTACAGCCCTTTTTATTCTTAAGTCATACCCCACTGGGAAAACCATGATAGTTCAAATCTGCCTTACCACAGTAATCCTCTTAGGCTGTACCTTCCCTTAGTGTCTTAAGTCAGATGCACTTTTAATAATGAGAGTGGTGCATGTATGTGCAAAGGTCATGAGGTTTGGAGAATCTTGGTGCATGCATGCATGCTTAAAGAATGCCATCTCACTTCTTATGCCATCTCACTCTAATGTGAAAGAGGAAGGTGAATTCCAAAGGCGTGACGTTGGTTCCTGACAGCATACCTAAGAAGTCAATGTTTAACAGTTTAAAGCATGGTAAGGAGGTCCATCTTCTCACGTGTAACTTTTGAATGGTTTGAAGTACCAGCAAGGTCTTTTTGTTATGCCTTCTGCATGTGCAGTTTTGTTTGGGTTTAAAGCGGTCTATCTTATCTAAGTAGAACGTTGTTCCATGGTCCTTTCTTTAATAGACGTCTTTGGATGAGTTTTGTATGCTGATATGTATCGATGTTATTATGAACACTATGTTTGTTTTTCTTCATTTGCCAGTGTTGGTGGTATCATTACTCCTGTCTAATGGCAGATCGTGACGCCATATGTTAGACTATAGATCTATGAAATCACCATATGGCTTCTGTTTAAGAGAATCATACATATTTAATGCAAATGTCCTTTGGCAGTAGAAATTGGAGAGGTGTCAGGCATTTCCATTGTGTGTTTGTATTACTAATGTTTATCTAGGGTTATTATCTCACGCCTTAGGAGTTTGCAATGGGTTACAATGTAATAATTGTCACAAATACATTTGTGTTGTGTTTATTGCGTGGAATGGAGTGTTTCACTGTGGCAGTCAAATGGTCTAGAATGTTTGGTCTATAATATTAAGTGCAAAACTTTTATCAGAACTTAAGAAGTATTTAATGAATCTCTGTGAATGTATGAAATAGTCCCTAGTGTTGTCACGATCACGAAGTTTTAGCTGATGGTAAACTGCTGAGTGAATATTGAGCTATGAGTGGTCAAAAAAGCTGATTAGCTATCTTGCTTACTTGGTAGCTATCTGTTGTTACTTGGTAGCTAACACTGTGCTAACATGAACTGGTGGACTGTCCTGTTGTGTGCATGCAGTTACAGAATCATGTGTGGTCAGTCAAGCCATCTGACACATTTCTCTTTATAATTTGTTAGCTTTAGCTAGTTAGCAAAGATAAACAATCATTCCTTCATGAAACCCTCTATATGTGTTACAGCGCCAAGTTAAAATGCGTGTTTCAGTGATTGTGTATTGATGTCTTTTTTTAATATTTATTTGTCTCGGCCCATCTGATTAAAATGCAGTAAATTTACATTCTGATTGTGACACAATATATATATGTGAAATCTAGTAACTGGAAAATAGTTGCCATCATGTGGGTCCCTATATATTTTGCCCCATGCTTTGCAGCTTTTGCTTTCCAATGTAACCCAGAATCTGTTGACATCTGTGCAAATCTGTGCTCAGTTTCCTGCAGCACAGAGAGGTGATAAGGGGTTACCTTGTGTGTGTGCCAGGCTGCAGAGATCCCGCTGGCTTTGTATTCAAACCTGAACATCCCAGCACAAATCTGCCAGATCATCTGAGCTTAGCAACGGGAGCGCTTGGCCCCCTGCTCGGCATAAGAGCATTGGCCTCTAAAAACACCCAGTTTAATGCAATGGGAAAAAATGCAACCTCAGGTAGAGGATCGGGCACGGGTCAGTGCTCCTCCATGGCTGCCCAGCCAGGCAGAAAGGTGGACGGGACACTGTGGCTTGTGCTGCTGCTGAGAGCTAATCCATTGGAATGCCTGTAAAACTCACAACTGGGCCAGAGATGGAGAGGCCTCATAGTACTGTTGTAGCATCAGTGTATGATCCATGGGTCCTTTCGTCTTGTAGCTAATTAGCATAATGTTGGTTGTCAAATCAGACATTGGAAGTTGTATTAAGGAGTATAGCTGTCACAATTACTTGATTGAACTTGATGACTTGATTTTAAAGAAGTTAGTAAAACACTAACTTTTCAGTATTAATCTGTGACTTTTATGATAATAATGCACAGTTTAAATGATCTTTCTGCTCTCTTTTACAGTAAGAAGTTGCATAGGCACTGATAGGTTGGCAGTTTGCGTGAGGTATTATCCTGCTTGACTTTCTTTCAGTAAGAAATGGAGCCGAAAGGACACATCCATTCATGGACACATACATTTATATGCATTTTTTGTTTGCCACATTATAATTTTGTATCTTCTAAAAGGCCTAGTTTTTCATTATGCTTTTTTATTCTTTGCTATTGTTCAGTTAAGTCCATTTTCATTTGGCCCTTTTTAAGAATTCAATGAATAGTCAAAGTAGATTACTCAAACACCTTTATATTCAATAGTAACAGCCCAAAGAAGAACTAAGTTCAGTCTGTAAGATAATGAGTGCATGCTTTTCTTATAGCACAGTGGGTTAAATAGGGTATCAAGTTGTCCTTTAATAGAAAAGTCATCTCAAGCAAGCACCACTCCCTTCTGTCTCAGTATCTGTCTGTGTTTACATAATACACAAGGAGACAGTGCAATGCCAGGTCATATCATAGTCAAGTAATGAAATTACAACCTAATGCATTTGGCAACACACAAAACGGCTTGCCAGAGTTATCAAAGTAAGCACTTTTTTTCCTCAGTTCAGAATGATCTCATCACACTCTTTTGGTGTTCTGTTTCCTCATTGTTGTAATTCCACCTTTGACTTATTTCTTAAACGTTTAGACCTCCCCCATACCTCTAACATGCTGAACATTTATGTAGCCTTATATGTTGAATGGCCCAGTGATTATCATTCTAGGGAAAGCTCAACTCCGTTGACTGTGCTATCAAAGCCAAACGTCCTCAGCTATGTTTAAATAACCACTGACTATGAGTGGAATGTCTGCCACAACCATGGCAAACCTCCAATCAGTCAAAAGTGAAAACTGCTCAAAATGTCCTTTTTTGTCTCCTGTTATTCATCTCATTCCACTTGTGGCTTTTAAATCATATTTGAAACCAAAGGCTAAATGGCTTCTGATGTTACTGTACTTAACTATATTTAACTCCTCTCAGCTATTCATTATTTCATTCCACAATGATTTTGCCTAACTGGTGAGTAAATGGCAAGTTCATGTCTGGAGCATGTTCAGACTTGCCCTCTTTTCCTACTTTGTCCCTGTCTGAGTCAGTTCAGTAAGTCATGTTTTGCTCTCTGTTTAACTCGAATAACTTCCTTCACATAGTCCCATAACTCATAATTGTGCTACACATCCTTATTTATATAAACGTCTTTAGTTTTTCATTTGCAGCTGTTTATTCAGGCTTTCTTGTATATTATTTAGACCACATAGAACAAGACCATAACATAAGTGTTGTGACAAAACTTACATTAAACAAACAAAGCAGACATTTGTAATGAAATGATATGTAATGATGATGATAATGTAATGTAATGATTTTATTGAGCCTTTAATTTATGTAATGAGAACCAAATTATTTTGGAGCACTTCTGTTGGTCTGTTCATTATAAAATATACATATAAAGAAAATAAAACATATGTGAAGTGACGTAGGCATCATCTTCCGTTTATCTCTCACCAGAAAACACATGGAAAATACCTGGTAGATACAAAGGAATTTCCCTTTGGTACTACAGTAAACTGTTATCTCAAAGTACTTTCCTTTCAAATGAATAATTTACTAAGGGGTTTACAGTGCAACATGACAGTAAGCAGAGCTAATTCAATGGCTGTCTGACAGCTGTTTTGTTTTATTAAGCTGATGACTGCAGATGGAAAGTTACAAGTAGCCCCCAGTCCCTTAAATAGAACATCTGCATGCTTTATTGAGAGTCGCTTAGGTTCAGCAGGAGTTTTCAGTTCATCCAGTTGCTACCATTTCAAGTAAAAACAGTTCATTATAGTATTTTGGCAGTCAGTTTTTGAGGTATGGATATTACACCTAATATGGCCTTTACCATAAGCATATATCATTTTAATGCTAACACTCTTTAGCACCAAAGCCATGTAAATTATAGAACTGCACTCATTATATGCCGTCAGTCAGTTATCAAGTATACTAGTCATTAGCACTATATCACAGTCTGAGAATTTATGTAGTTGCTGTACAAACATATGCAGTATCAGTCACCATAGTTTAACAGCTTCATCCTGGCAGACCTGTGGATATACTTTAGCCAGTATGTTCTAAGGAATGCACATCTTTTGTAGTACTTGAGAGCTGTGCATTGTTCTGAATATATTTCTGTTTCTTTTCATTTCAAAGAACAATAAGAAAGGCTCATTTTCCCCCTGTGTGTTTTAAAGGTCACAGCATAATGCCCCCAACGAGCACCTGCATTTAGGTAAACAGAGGAAGGGTGGTACTGCACAGAGCCATACAAAACGCACAAGAGCACTATGGGAAATCCTGCCAAAAGCTTTCACTCTAAAAACAGGACTTAATTTAGTCATGGATACTGTACGTTACTGTCTTTTGTTGGAATTCTTTTGTTGGCATCAGTGTTGATGTTCACAATATACTGACCAAACTTTAAGTGTGTGCAATTTACAGAGTGGGCCTGATTTGATTGAAGATTGAAGCTCATATCATGGAATACTGCAACTTATATTTAATTCATCGTTGTGATGTGACAAAAAACAGCACATTTACATATATGCACGTATTCATCCTCCGTATGAAGAATGTGCTTTTCCTACCTGCTCCCAATTTTCAGGTAAAGGGGAACAAATATTTTCAGAGAAGGGAGGGTCTGCCCTCATTGTAGGCCTGTTTGTTTAGTTTTGATCATATTTCTTTCAGTATAATAAGTGTTAAAGTGACTTTATTTGCTCCAGCATGTTAAATGTATTGAAATAAGAGGCTCATTTTGAATAATATACTACTATACATTGCATATTACGGAGTATTAGGCTACTGATAGAGAAGCAGATCCTCTTGTGAAATATGTCATGTCAATGGGTTTACTGTGTCCTGGCATCTTACAGTAACTGAGAATCTTCTCACTTTATCATTTGCTTCACATAGCAATACTGTAAACAGTTTTTTTACTTCCAGCACTAATCTAGCTTAAAGCACAAGATAAGAGTGCAGTTCTGTCTGCCAGCTTTCAACAGTTATTTGACCTTGTACATGGGTTTATCTGATGTTTAACGTGCAGACAATTTGAGCTCTGTTGACAGGGCTCGAATTGTTTGAATAATGTCAGTGCTGTGCTGTAGTCTCTTGAGATGCAGGAGAAATGTATCGTGTTGTGGATATACTACCCAGCCATGCACTGTAATGTATTTGTAGTAAGAATTTTAAGGCTGTATGTGCTCAGATTAATGCAACAAGATTTTGTGTGTGTTTGTTTATGCATGCATGTGTTAGAAAAAGAATCTGTTGTCTCACAGGGGATGACTCAGATCTCAGTGGATGTCAGAGGCGTGGGTCATGCTGTCACTCACACGCCACAGCCTGGTAGATAGTGACTCATATTTATCAGTCATCTTCACAAGTCGAACGGAACCACGTCAGTCCACTCTCTCCGTATTCACCCGGGATCACACACTTGTGTTTTAAATGGCATCAACAAACTTGGCAGTTCCAGAGCAGTGCAAGTCCAGACCTTTTCTTTCTATCTGTGATGTTTTAAGGAACTATGAATTCTGATACAGTGTTTTACATATTTCGCATAAATAACCAGAAATAATTAATAGTGATATCATTTTCATCTGTAATGTTTTTTTTTTTGTTTTGTTTTGTCTTAATTTTGTCATCAGTACGCTGAAATGAATTTTGTCAAAATACTGGAATTTTTGTCTAGTCATTAACAACATTAAACAACACACTTTTTTTTCAATATCAGCCTATATTTCAGCCAACTGATATATTGGTCAGGCCACAAGTACACTGTGTAAGTCACATCCAAAATGTGATCAAAACTTTCTGAGTGGCCGCAGTTGGCATGGAGTTGGATAATAATTCATATTTGATGCTGTATATGGGAAGGGGGTGCATTCAGAACTGCCGATAAACTCCTATGATAACTTGTAAACTGCCTAAGTGGCCATGTTGGCTAACCTTATATCTTCAAATGGAGGAGTTCCAGCTATACTTTGCCAATAACATCTTCACTTCAGCCTTTGACATCACTTAGCCTAGCTCCCATTAATCGTTTGTGCTCCAAATATTTGATAAAACTAATCTCTCTGGTGGAAAATGTTTTATGAGCCTCTCTTGGCATGATGATGCAGCCTAAAGCTGATAACAGCCCGATGATCTTAAAGCTTTATCATATTTCATGTTTCATACACATGACGTATTTTCATCTCTCTATGAACTGATCTCTCCATTTATGGAGGCTTGATTTTCATCTACATTCCTCAGAGAGGGATTTTATGGTTTTGGTGATTAAAAGCCCTTGTTCAGTAGGTTTCCTTATGTCTTGAAATACCGGTAAAACTATTTACCATGCCTGCATATTAAAAGAGGGTTCCCAAAGAGCTGTGCATGCTGTGTTTTGCAGAGAAGGTTCGGCACATTTTACTATTCTTCATGGATTCTGTGTTGTGGCTTTCAGCAACACTCTTTACTGCTGAGTCTGTTGTAAAGAATTTGTGTGCAATCGCCTAGAGTGGGCCAAAGTCCCTTAAAAGTGTTATGAAGTCAGGTCAAATTTGCAACAGCTCAACATTTTTTAACAATACCCAACAGCAGTGCACATGTACCATGCTACAGCTAGTGAATTACCAATATGTAATTGATAGTGATGGCCTGCAGTATAGGAGACTTGCTGAACTTTATGGTACCCTTATGGTTTATAGACCTGAAAATGTGATTTTCAAAATGTGATCATTTCACATGATGCTTTGGTTCCTATACTAATACTGTAGAAAAAACAGGCCAAAGAAAAACATATTGAAATGTATGTTAATATTATAGAATAACAGACCAAATCAGAATTTATAAAGTAACAAAATTAGTGCTTTGTAGAAATATAACATCTGAAAAATTTCCACAGATCCCTTGGCACCCTCCGGCCCTTCAGTGTGGGAACCACTGATTCACGGTATCTTATATTTCAAACAGAATATCTGACACTTGACCTGTGCTTTGGAATACAATGGAGAAAATTTTGGCCTAGTTCACTTAGAAAAGGGTTTACTGTTCTTCATATTTTTGAACATAAATCATCAGGAAGTAAATGGAATATATCCAGTTAGGTATGTGTAATGGTGTTTATTCCGGTCCACATTCCTTATCAGTTAAGAGTAGTTATGCTTATTGGAGGTTGCTGGGTTGCTAAGTCAAGGGCTTTGATGGGTTGTGGGAAAACACAGGCCACATATATGTAAAAGTTATGTTGAAACTGGGGTGGGACAAGGTAGGTGTCCCTGCCTCTGAGACTAAGCGTGGGAGGTTTCTCTGTAATTGTGGTTTTGCCTTGGGGTCTGTGGTATAGACTAAGACAGGACTGGTTGGTTGGGGAGTGCCTGATTTCCAAACCGCTTCTGCAGTGACGTTCATCTCATGGTGACAGTACTGTTTAATCTCAACAATAGTTCTGAACGCTGTGGTTCTAGTCTCTTGGCCTCCTCAGCTGTTGTTTATGAGTGGCTAATGGGCAGTGAAGCCTGCTCTGTGGTGAGTAATGAGTGTTTATGTGCAGGCCGGTTCAGAGTGCAAAACCACTGGCATAACTGTTTGGCTTCTTTATTCGGACTTCTGTGAAGAAGCATTCACTTGCAAAGATAGTATTAATAGCCTCTCTTTGGAACATCTAGAAAAGTTCCCATAAATTGAAAGGAAAGTCTTGAGAGACAAAACGAAGCATTTAGAACAGTGATTTTGCATTGGACTATAAGTGGACCAAGAAGCTGACGATTTCGCAAAGCACAGTTTCTCTCTAAAGTGGGACTACTTTCAGCCTAATCTACCAAATCTTTTTGTACTGTCTATTACCACAGGCTGTAATTTTGACACATTTCTTAATGCTTAGAAAATAAGTGTTATGTTTATAGAAATAATATTATTAATGAGTTTGTTTTGAGTCAGTGGGTTTTCTGTGGCACTTCCTAGTAATCTGGCCATTGGCTTAGTGTTCTAAGTCGATGGGTTTTCTGATCTTTACAGAGAAATGCATTGAAATCCTTGTGTTTGATATTTTAATATTATGCTACAGTTTCAGCAGATCAATATTAAATTGAAAACGGCTTTAATCTTGCTAAAGTTATCTTATTAACTGAGAAATTACACTTTATAAAATACCACGTATTGTTCAGGCCTTAACTCACTGACCCACGACTACTCCTACCTTCCCCCCAGTTGATCCTCTAAGATGACTGATACAGAGGTTGCGTGTGATCCATAGTAAACCTGTCAGCTCAGTTTCATTTCCCTGTGGGACTTTTTCTCTCCACCACCTCCCCTTTCAGCATCTGTCACATGTCAAGTCAGCATACAGGTCAGGAAGAGCAGACTTCGGCCATCAGTCCTGTGATGCCCCACGGAAGTGTCATGCCTGTGTCTACTGATCTTCTCCTTAAGATAATTTTGAGTGCTTGGCTTTGTGCCTGAGGTGAAAAAGACAGGCTCTAGTTAACTTGAAGAACTTCTTATTGACTTCCCATCATGTTTCTCAATACTGAATTGTTAGTTTTCTGTGGTCTGGAGTGCATAGTATTGAATTGAACTGTAGCAAAAACAATTGTAGGAAAATATGATGTTTGAAACAATATGTTGAAAATTCATTTTAGTCACTATGAAGCTACAGCTGAAGTATGTACTTTAAAATGTGAAGGTAGTCAAGCCAAAGACTTTTCTAATTTGAAGGTGTACTCTGTGTCTGAAAGAAATCGTTCCTAGCAACAGTGCTCTGTCTTTATGTAACTGTACTCCTTTCAGAAGGCCCTCTGGGCTCTGTTTTTGCTCTGTGAAATCATGCATTATAACGAAAGGCTTTGCACATTCAAAGTATTTTTTTTAATTATAGCCTTCACAAGACTGGTTATCTACCCAGGGAGCGCCATTGTGGAATGCTGGAATTCCCACAATAGGACGCCTCTGGAGAACAATAGACATTCTTGCTATCCCCACAGGTTTGCACTAAAGTCTAAATAAAAAGAAGAGGGTAACAGTAGCATCGGCTATTATACACACTGTTTCTCACTCTCCACCCATGGAGGGCTTGGCCAGCACAGAAGGGGGTCTCTCTCTCTCTCTCTGTATCTATGTATGTGTGTGTATGTGTGAGGGGGGGGGATAGGCTCAGGCTCCCCCTAGGAGTCTGTTCATTCACTGAAAGGTGGCAGGGCTTTCACTCTCATGCAATCAAACTCCTGAGAATAAAAGCCTGCTCTTCCTTTTCCATGGGGCCTGTCTACGGTCGAGAGCCTAGCTATAAGAAGAAACAGGGTGCTGAAAAGAGAACTGTAGGTGCTGTTAATTCCAAATTGAGCGTGGGCTGGGTGGGGGGTTGTGCTGCCGCCTGTTGGAACAGATGCTAGGGTCACCCAAAAGCTTCAGAGCGTTACACTAAAAGGTATAGGGTTTGCAAGTGATCACATCAAAGTCTTAGTCAGGGGAAGAAAAAATACCAAAAACAAGGCATGGCTTATCTAATTGTGCCATTACCTAATTTTCTTTGAAACATGACACTGTAACAGGCCTTTAGCTCTTTGGGGTAAAGAAACAATGGGAGTAAGCACACTATTTAAGCAAATCCCTGACAATATGCCATAGATAAAGCACTTTTGATTCCCTATGGTACCTTTCAATGGCTCATTAAAGAAACATTTGTTGTAAAAGGGAAATGCAAGTGTTAAGAGCCTTCGGATGTTAAGCCGTTTATGACCCTTTTTTATTAAGAGTAAATATAAGGGCTCAAAACTTTATTGTCTAACAATACAAGGTCCTTCCAGTGATCTAGAAATTAGGTTTAGAAGATCGGAACATCCTGGATGTCTAAAACACATCCCAGCTATTCTTTGAAAAATCTTCATCAGAATAACAATGGATTTCTGTTTTTTTAGACTTTAGAGTTACTGGACTTGCCAAGCGTATTTGAGCTAATGGCCTCATCTGCTCAAATCCAGATCAGTACATGGTATTGTAAAATGTCCTGATTGTAAGTTATTATGGCTTAGTAGTGCCCATTTTGCCATTTAAAAACAAAAAGTAGCATCAGAATGTATGTGTGTTCGATTTGTCATTGCATTTTGAGAATCTTTATGTTGTATTATGGTGGATAAATTGTCATCAATAACTTGAGGATCCACTGAACTTTGGATCCTTAAGTTACAGTCCAAATGATGTGTGTGCTTTTAAACCTTATGTGGACTTTGACAGAATTCTCATTAGTGTGAAATGTTTGGTTTAAAAGAAGGAGATCCGTCACTTCTTTTCCTCTGCTGGATCTTCCCAGACTTGTGTGCACTTTGAGCATATACTGTATACAATGAGTAACGGCATCTTGTGGGTGTGGTCTAACAAATGTTACGTGTAAAAGCAAAAAATTGTTGCCAGCACATAATAAATGGTACATTTTTGTGTTTAAGTGATTCTCTTAGTGTGCACTACATTGCAGCCTTTTAGCTTCTGATCTCCAAACTCCGATGCAAATGACAGTAGTGTAACTTTCTGTGTACATTTAGGTGTAACTGGTTTGAATAGTCTTGTTAACTGCTGTTTCATGACTGCAATGAAACACTTCTGGGTGCTGCGCTCTTTGAAGAGGTTTCGCTTCTCCCTTTTGTTGATTTCACACTACTCTGACACTCTATCTTCCTTTATTGTATTCACCTTTGAATTGTAATCACACACACATACACTGAGTGTTTATGGTGGGAGCTTCACACTTTGGTTTCATAAGTGTTTTGACTCAGTACTTCCTCAGAAAATTCAAGCAATTCAAACAAGTACAGCAGGTGGGAAAAATCCTATTTGACTATTTGATCTGCCTGACATGAAAACATACCAATTAGACATAGAGCTCTCATCTACTGGGCCTGAATTCCACGTTTTTAAAAGAGAGCATAATAGATTTTGGAATTCCTTAAAAGCTCTCTAAAGAGGTGTAATTCACAGTGTTGTGAAGGCGCGTTATTTTTCCCAGCCCGTGTCAAATAATGCAGAGCCACTTCAGCAGCAGTCAATGTGAAGGGCTTTCATTAGCGAGCTTTGTGAACAGCTGCTAATTTCAGTGTGGCAGAGCGACATCTCACTGTAATGAAGGAAAACCACCCAGAAAGTGCTGGATCAAGCCCTGTAATCACTTTGCACATTCCAGTGTCTCTTTTCTCTTCCTCTCATCAGCAGGCTCTGAGCAGATCTCCAGAAGAACGACATCATTCTAGAATACACCTTCTCAGCATTAGCAGGCTGAAAGAAGACACTTTTCCTTCACCATCCAGTTTCTTTTAGTTAGTACAGCTTGCCCCAGCCAATTGGATGCACTGTTTGTGTTGGGCTGTGTTCGCTCGACCTGCTGCATACTCTCACACTCGCGGTTCAGCTTTGAAGTGAAGAAGTCTTGCGTGCTTCTGTGTCTACTGCAGTTCAGCCCATGCCCAGGATCACATGAACACTTTTTTGTGCCTATGCTTTTTTACCCTTGGAATTACTTTCTGTAAAAAAAAAAAAAAAGCAACAAGGCTGTGTGGATTAACTTACAAACCTCACATAGAAAAGCTCTGAACAACCTATTTTTTGGCTCTGAAACTTTGATGATGCTGGAACAGGATCTTGCAAAGCCCTAATTTAGCCTTTAAGTTAGCCACGATTCTTTAACATAATTCTGTGGTTGTACCCATTGTGGTGCTTATTTATTAGGCATGGAAATATCTGACCTCAAACTATTCAGTTTGATTGGGATTTATTAGGAAATTATTTAATGCATCAAAGCATAAATTTTAACACAATTCACTGGTTATTCTGGTGTGATTTCAGTGCAGAGTGACATTATACTTTTTCCATTCGAGTAAGTTTTCTTAGTATGTATATAGTTTATTGAAAATGATTAAAATAGTGTATACCACAATCAATTCTGACTTCACAATATTACTGGCTGAGAGGCATTCCATGAGTGTCACCATCTCTTGATAATGGCACTCTCTTGTAGTATCACTCTGCCTCACTCTCCTGAACCCTAACAACTACCAGCTGTTAAAAATAACAACCAAAATAAAGTTTATTATAAATAACAACCCTGCCAAAAAGAGTTATAATTAATAACATGTTGTCATAACAACAAGAGACACAAACAAGCGCCAAGACCAAAATGCTCCCATTGTAGTCAACCAAGCCGTCTACACCAGCCGCGAGTGGCTTAGCTCCATTTTCGACAGATGCCCCATTTCTATGTTTGATGCGTCGCGTCATGTTGCATTGCATCACACTGAAGTTCTACATTAAATGCTGCAGACTTTCATCAAAACACAGTTAAACTAGCAAAAACTAGCGTGAGGAGAAGCTAATCCCTGAGGTGGAAAATAGTGAACTGTATGACCCATCCTCAGTTTTTTTCTTGAGGATTATAGATTATAGGGAAATTGCAGATTATAGGGAAATTGCAAGACTGCTGGAAACTTCAGTTAGTGCTTCAGTTTCAGTTACTGTTTCTAATCTGATGTGAAGTGATCCTGTGTTTAAATATGTTGCACAAATCTTAAATATGTAGCTAGTTCTCTCAGGCTGTCAGCTGATAAGTCCTTAGTTTGACATTTTGACTTGTTGAGCAGGCTTTTGCAATTTTTGTTAAGTTTCATTTATATGCAGCAAATCAGAATTTACACGGAGTATGAATAAACTTTATTATTAAGGTTTATCATTTTCTCAAAATTTAACAATATGCTTCATTAACTGTGTTATATTAATACACTTGAGGTAATGCTCTACCATGAGATGTTGGGACTGGTGTGCTGCAGTCATAGGCCGCATGTTATGGTACAGCCTCGATCGTAGTATTGCGATTATGCCACAATTTATGGTTTATGATTGAGCACTCCATCTCATGTGAATTGCGTAATTACAATCAGTTCCACTCCAACATCCAGCAGTACTGCACTTCAACATTTACCTTCAGATCAGTGCATCAATGCATTTCTATACACTTTGCATTTAATAATATAAACTTCCCAGAATATGGCTTCTCTAGGAAAATGCTTAGTGTTGCCTTTCCAAAAATGGATAGAGA
The DNA here is from genome assembly GCA_037974445.1 of Brycinus macrolepidotus. Taxonomy (NCBI): domain Eukaryota; kingdom Metazoa; phylum Chordata; class Actinopteri; order Characiformes; family Alestidae; genus Brycinus; species Brycinus macrolepidotus. The sequence continues at coordinate 35,625,469 of JBBPCZ010000001.1, forward strand.
TGGATGAGGTGCTGAATGGTTAGCTTGTGGTTGTGTCTGGGCTGACAGGCCATTGAGCAGCAGGGCATGGGGCCAGTCTTCTGCAGCTGCCCCTCTCTGTACTGCCTTTGACTGGGTGGACGCCCATCCCCCATCCCTCTATAGAGCCATCCTTCACTGACACACTGGCGGAGGGGCTAGATGAGTGGGCTGCATTGTGCATGTGGGTTGGTGTAGGAGTGTTGTTGCAGAGGCGGCAGGTTGGTTCAGAATCAAATGCAAGTTCCCGTGCAAGCTGAACAGCTCCTTTTCATTCAGTGGAGCCCGTTCATTTGCATTCCATGAAGAGATCATCCTCACTTGTGTTGTCAGAGTTTCAGGTACCAAAGTAGAACTGCTGGAGAGGTTTCAGTTTTGAGTTTCAGTTTTGTAATCCGTCACTGAAACCACAAACAACATCCCGGATTTTGTCTTGTTAAAAACAACAGTTCTCAGGAAAGATACCCGGATGTCGCAGGATACTTACAAATCCAGTTGATCTCGTTCACTGTTTGTTTTTTGTTTTGTTTTTTTTTAGGTAAGGGTTTTTTTTGAGTTAAGGTTTGTTAAGATTAAAAGACATTTTAGTTTGAACTGTTATAGTTACTGTTGACCCTTCCTCATCAAACAAAAGAGCTGATTATTGTTTAACCAGCCACCCACACACACATATGCATACATTCATACAGGCAGGTGTGCAACTGGTGTAGTGTTTATGATTGCTTTATCTGGGAGGTCCATCTCACACACCTGTTCTCTCTGAGCTGCCACAGTGTAAACACAGAGAACCACGTTTCCCTGGCAAAGCAATGGTTTGCTACTTGTTTGAGAACAATAAAGAAATTCTGCACATTTTTAACCTAAAATGGTTTGGGCATGTTTTGTACTTTTGGCTTTATCTTACTGATGTCATGATCATACTATGTCCTAGCAGTAGTGGGAAAAGAACTTAAATGAAAGTAGAGATAACCTTGGCAAATTATTACTGAAGTAAAAGTAAAGTGCTCTGTTTACATATTTATTTACATATTTATTTAAGCACACAAGTTTCAAAAATAAATATATTATGAGATACTCTTAAAATTCAACTTCTTCAGTTTAGGAAAAGAGTAAATTTTCCCATTCTAACAGATATGTGGGGATCTAATTTTAAATAAAGTACAAATACTTTTTTAAAGTACCTAAGTACACTTATGTACTTCAGTACCTTCCAATATGGTACAAATTAAATGGATATTCTTTCCCATGGCTGTCACATGTAACTGCTCGTTTTACTTTTACTGTTTTGAAAGTTATATTTCTAAGCTTTTCCTCTGATAACCTGCCACATACTAACCAGGGTTGCATATTCATTGCTCTGGTACCAACCAAATTAATATTACTGAGTATCAAAAAAGCCCATTCTATTAAGTACCAAATTTCAGTACGTAAGTTGTCTGTATAACCAGCATCCGTGGGCTAGTAATGCTTGTTTCAAAATCTTAACAGCTGATTGGCTGTCTAAAGTTTGCTCTAAACTATTCTGTAAGTGCTTCTTGCACTCAGTATGCACTCTACTGTAGTCAGTAAATATAACCGCTGCCAGCACTTCACACTCTGATCTTTTCGAGGTTGAGGTATCAGTAGAAGTATTGATGCTAAGAAATTTCAAACAATAATGCAAACCCATTCTCTCTCTCTCTCTCTCTCTCACTCTCTCTCTCTCTCTCTCTCTCTCTCTCTCTCTCTCTCTCTCTCTCTCTCTCT
>JBBPCZ010000001.1:35635435-35655006 GCA_037974445.1 Brycinus macrolepidotus
CTCTCTCCTCTCTCCTCTCCTCTCTCCTCTCCTCTCTCCTCTCTCCTCTCCTCTCCTCTCTCCTCTCCCCTCTCCCCTCTCCTCCCCCCTCTCCCCCCTCCCCCCCCCCCTCCCCCCTCCCCCCTCCCCCCCCCTCCCCCCCCCCCCCTCCCCCCCCCCCCCCCCCCCCCCCCCCACCAATTCGAGCTGTGCTTGTTGCTTTAAGAGGGCAAGCAGAGACCCGTGGTCTGATAAGTGCTGACAGGAAAGAAGGAGCTGGACCATTTTTGGCTTTGTAGGCAAGCATTAGAGTTTTAAATCTAATACAAGCAGCCACAGGAAGCCAGTGAATGGTTCGCAAGAGTGGACTGGTGTAGGAGAATTTTGGTGTATTAAAGACCAGATGTCCTGCTGCGTTTTGAATCATCTGTAGAGGTCTCGTTGGGCTTCAGAGGAAAGCCAGCCAGGAGCAAGTTACAGTAGTCCAGTCAAGCTGACAAGTGACTGGACGAGTGTCTGAGTGGAGTCAGTGGTGAGGAATGGACAAATGCTCCTGATGTTGTAAAGAAGGTACCTGTAAGTTCAGACATGCAGAGATCCAGGCTGAGATCTGAGAGTCACCAGGAGGAAAGGAGAGAATGAGTTGAGTGTTGTCAACATGACAGTGATAGGAGAAACCATTACCTGCGTTATGGGTTGTAGGAGAATTGTTGAAGTACAGAGCAAAAGATGACAAAAGCTCGAGGATGCCACAGATATGTATCTTGTCATTCGGGAGGTTGAAGTCACCAAGAAGAGTGAGTGGAAAGTCTTCATCTGGGAATGAACTGAGGAGGATGTCCAGCTCTTCAATGAAGGTTCCTACTGCCGTGGGGGGACAATATACAACAACGATGTGGAGTCTGGTGGGATGAGTTACAGCAACACAATGGAATTCAAAAGATGAAATATTGATTTGTGAACAGGAGAAAGGGGTGAAGCGCTATTTGTGGGAGAGAAGCAGTCTTGTGCCATTTCCTGCAGGACCAGAGAGGAAATCTGCCTTTCGTATATCAGTTCCATTGTCCACTGCAAATCAGTGTTAGAGGATGGATGGACAGGAAGGATGCAAAACATTACTGGGATTAATGCCTTTCTGATGAAGAACAAATCTTCTAGGATGGTGGGATGTGTGTACAGCTTTTAGAGAGCTGCTAATGTTGATACAAACAGGTTTAAACACAAAGAGCAAAGGTGGTTTCAAGCTTAGAAAGAATACAGACGCTAGAGAACACAAGTGCAGTGATAGCTACACTGTAAATGTTACACTGCATCTGTAGCAAAATGTGTTGTTATATAGCACATACTGGACCTGCCCAGAAATTTACAGTCAACTCAGACCAGGTGAAAGCAGTTTAAACAAAAGGCTAAGTTACCTCAAGGTAGCTAACTCCACAGCAAGGGAGACAGCAAGCAAGATAGCAAGCAATTCAAACAAGCTAAACCACCTGAAGATAGTTTAAGTACACCACACACGAACAGTGACACTTCTGTTGTTTTGCTGCAGTTTTACACACAATTGATCTTTCTCTCAAGCAGAATCATCAGGGCTAAATTTTCCCTCCTGGAAAGATTTTCCAACAGATTTACCCACAGGACTGAAGAATATACACACGTTCTGAGACCATGTTTTTTACTGAAAAACACTTTTTGAGGGTATAATATATAAATATGTAGTCTGAATAAAACCTTGTATCGGCATTTATTGCCATATTTTTTCTCTTTGCAGAACCCCTCTGACTGGGATCAGTGACTTTACCACCACAAAGAACAAGATCATTCAGCTGTGCTTGGAACTGACCACTACAGTCCAGCAGGTCTGTTTTTCCTCTCCACTCCATTACATGTCTCTTAAACAGACACGCTGAACATCCTACCAGACTTGTGCAAATACATCTGCTATCCACCTTTGCTAGTAGTATAAGTTTGTCTGTAGGGCTTTTATATGTGGTCAGAGCACTAAGTATGGAGCTGGTCCAAGCCTGAAGCTAAGGGGCTCAGCAAATGGTATCTTGCAGTTGTTTGCTTTGGGCTTTTTCCTCATACGCTAATAGAAGACACCACCCCTCCGCCACACCAGACACAGTTTATGAGTTTACAGTTTCATTAAAAAAATACTTTGGGCGCTCTTTTAAAGCTGGCAGCCAACATTCTTCAGCATTATTTTCCATGCCGTGTGGCTCTGCCTGGGCTTCTGCAAGATGTTCCCAGCAGGAGGCTTCTCTTTGTGAGCTTTTATTGCAGCACTGATCGAGATACAAGAGGTGCTTTGCATTGTGATGGACACCGCTTGCGTTTACCTTATCATTAATAAACATAGCCATTATTTAGAAAAAAGCTAGAAGTTGAGCTAGTTCTCTTTATGTCACTTCCTCTCATGAATATCTTTTGGATGATGGACATTTTTCTTTTTTTCCCCAAAATGAATAGATTTATTTGTGAAAGGTGTGCTAGTAGCCTGACTGGGAGTGCAGTTTTTGCTGAGTTCCTGCAAAAAAGCTCAAGGGCATTTTTATTTATTTTTTTTTACTTTAATACCAATATCAAGTGCTACATCAAATATAGTCGTTTGGGTGTATATGGTCAAAAGACATGTTTTGTTGATGTAAAAGAAGGGAACACCGAGAACCTCTTCAAAGAACACATTAACACATTTAAATACGTCATTACTGTTTATTTGCTGAAATTAACATATTGTGGACTACATGAAACGTAAAAAGTTGCCTGTGCAACAGATATGGCACGTTTTATACTTGATGTTTTATATGTTTTCCGTATATTAAACTCAGGAAATAAATACACATATAAGGCCCTCAAATTTGCAGAAAAAAGTGCATATTAAAGTTTGTTCCCTGCAGAGGACGCGCTGACTTAGTTTCTCCTAGATAATCAAGAAAACGTGTAATTTGACTGGGAGCGTTCAAACCTTTGCATACGTGTACTTTTGCATATGCCCAAAACCTAAACAATTTGATGACAAGTAATTAAAAACACTTATCATCCTTTGAACATGCAGTGTTTATCGGATTAAACTCAGAAAGAGAAGTTTGAGTTTATAGCTTTATTAAATTGTCTTAGAGAAATTCAGTCTCTTTCTTTATCATTACAAAACTTTTCAAACTTGTAAATGGATAAGCACCTAAAGTGAAACATGTTTATTCAAAAAATAAAAAAACTGAACATAAAGTCAAGCGTGTTACTAAATAAAAGCCTCCATCTTCGTGTTAGATATACTAATGAGCGGATGAGTCAAATTCAAGTCAAATTGGCATGTGCTGTTTGAATTTGTATATAGGTAAAATGTTTAATTAAAGAATGGAAATAAAAGCTAGAGTATTGAAAAAAGGACCTTCTGACATATTGTGCAACACTGGAGGGTAAAAGACCTTTATAACATTCTACGAATTATGCAGTGTTTAAAGCATAACAGCGTCAGAAGTGGGCCGTGTTAAACTAAACACCTTCTGGGAGTCTGTAAGCCAGTCACAAGTCTAAGCAAGTTGGTAGAATTCATTGTATTGCATGGTCTCTTAATGGGTAACAAAACAATGTCCTGTCTTATCTCTCATGACCCAGATGAAGAAGAGACACCTTATATCTTCTACAACAAAGCCCTGAACTAGTGCCAACTAGTATGGTGCTTTAATTAATGATGGGAAGATGCAGAATCTAAAAACATAGTGTGGCTTACTGGGCATCTGTACAAATTATAATATGTTCAGTTGTTATGCCAGCACAGTTTGATTTTTTCAGTCTGCCTTTTTTCTACTTTCATAAACAAAGCCTCTCCCGTTTCACATCAAAAAGCTGACCCACAGAGCCATATGATCCCTATCAGCTGTTGTCTGATGACATCCATGAGTCAGGGATCAGTTTCTTCATCCAGTCTCTGTCTGATCCTCAGCCCACTATGTACAATTGGGAACTGAACTAGATCTTAATATTTTTCTTTTAAAGCTGTTTATAGTCTGTGATCTATGAAAAGGTAGAGCCTTAACACTTTGAAAGCTGGACTATATTGAAAAAGTCACGTTAAAGCTTTTTTTTGGCGCTTTATAGATTTAATAATTTTCACTGAGATGAATTGGTAGTCAAAATTAATTCTTCTCTGTGCGATGACTGAAATGGTGACTTCTAGGAATCATGCAGTTTTTGCCACAATCTTTCCTTAACCTCTACTTTTTCTTGCCCTTGAAATGTATTTATGGAAAACCCATTATGGTGCCCAAATGAAAAAGACAAGTGCTTCTTTGGGTTATATGTAGAGAAACGAAAACAACTGAAATTTGAAGTATCTCATTCCAAGCTATATTTCAGATGTAGACATATTCCCTGGTTTTTTACATTTTTTCCAATGAACAGTGGTTTTATTATTTCATACAGAGAGGCATCCAGTAATTTAAATTCCAGACCCGCACTCTAAATTTTTATTGATTTTCATGATGGAAGCTTGTGCTGGCACACTTCTTCCAAATCTCTGTTCATTAACACTAAGCACTGAATCAGGTCAGTGGTATGGCCCACCCTAACATCAGCACTTTGTGGTCAAGGCTGTGGCTACAACCAGCTGACAGACAGGTGCTCACTGGACAAGTGCCACTAATGGTATGCTCCCGGCTCGGACAGGTCTGCCAGTCAGCAGGGGGTCGCACCCCCCACTGATCTGTACCCCACCTTTCCCTCTGCTCTGTTGCCTCAGCTGTGAGCACAGCCTCTAGTCCTGTAGAGACATTCAGTCTTTTGAAAGGCCCTTATCATGGAAAAATTAGTTTTCCTCCCTCTTTTGAAATAAAATCTTGTTGATGTTGAGTGTAAACACTGTTAAACCTTCACAGTCCACATGCAAAACCAGCCAGCTTTGAATTCCATTTTGTGAAGTTGTAAAAAAAAAACAACAAAATTACATATATCCCTGGTCAACCTACAACAGTTTAGCCCACTCAATCATGTTGAAATTATTCCAATCTGCTACAAGAAAACCACCTACCCCACATTATGTAGGACCCCTCATCCAACAAAACAGGCCTTACCTGGCAAGGCATAGACTCCATAAGACCTCTGAAGGTGAGCTGTGTTATCTGGGACCAAAACAGTAGCAGCAATTCCTGTAAGTGGGAGATGGGGGCATCCAGGAGTCTGACTGGTTTGTCCAGCAAATCCCATAGATGCTTGAGTGGACTGAAGTCTCGTGAACTTGTTTACAGCTATACCTGTAAGCATGTATATGTTACACACATAAACATTGTTCATGGAGTGTCTAGATTAACATAGTTTTTGCTATACAGAACCATATCTTATACATATTATGTGAAAGTGTCAAGTGTCAAGTTGACCTCAGATGAGTGCCCTTCCTTCTGAAAGTGTGATTTACTATCTACTGCTGCCTCCTGTTTATCTTCCACTGTAGTTTGGTGTCCCTCTGCTCAGTCTTATATAATTATGTTGTCTTAGCACTAACATGGATATGCAATTCAAGACTCGAAGCTGTTTATTTGTGGCTGGAGCTCATCTCCTGCTGCCTATATCTGGATCGCTAATTACACAAACTCTACCCTGGCCTTGATTTTGGTTTTATTACTTGGTTCAGAGGCTTCTCCTTGATTCTCTGTTTTGACGTCATCATCTTTTTCTCCCCAGGACTGCACTGTTTTTGACATGGAGGAGAAGATTCTAGAAGTTGTGAGTATCAATTCATGCTTATGCACGCCTTCAGTTTGTTGCACATTTATAGTTCTTTTAGGCAGTTTTCTGTGATTGTATACAACAGTTCAAAGTTTCGAAAGATGTGTGAAGTGAAACTGTCAGGGCTGATGGTATTTTAAAGCAACACTCCAGCTTTAGCACCTGCCTGTTAGCTCCTATAGAAAATATGTTTTGAGTCAATGGGTTTTCTGTTCATTTACCAATATTAACACAGGGAATTGCTTGAAGGTATTTGTTGTACATGGTACTCAACAGTATATTACAGAGGGAGCAGATAGCAATTCAGATGAAAAATGCTGAAGTATTCCTTTGAAGTCCAGTATAGAATATAAAAATTATGCATTTCAGATGTGTGCATTATTATTATCATAAATACAATATACTACACAAACGTAAATCAACTGAAAATTGACAGTGTTGCTATATATAAAATGTATTATTTTATTCACAAGGAACTGGTTTTATTCAAGTAAATTCAGAACATCACTTTACTCAGAATGGGATATTCTGGAAGTTGTCCAGCAGTGTTAATGCTGGGAAAAGCAAAGCGTAAAGCCTGGTTCGGAGATTAACTGACAGGCTCTCAGCGTTGTTCTGTGTTTGGTAGTAAATGCTGGCAGCAGGCTTGAAGGCTGCTGCTGAAAGAGAGTGGCGTAATGTGGCCCTTGCCGTCCATCAGTGTTTCCTGTTAATGACACTGTGCAGACCCAGTCCCTCGACTTAAAACTTCCTCCCTCTCAGTCGCCCCACTGAACTCCAGCCAACCCCTCTCATTGCGGCCCCTTTCCTCCCCCTCACACACATGATGAGATGTTTGCAGCAGTTATGCAGACAATGTTTAGCTGAAAACTCTGGGCTACACTCCTTTGTGAAGAACTGTGAGGACCAGCCATGTTTTAAAGTTGTGTGTGTGAATTTGTACCCGTAATGATGTGATTGCACAACGTAGTTGTATTAGGTGAATGGATATTGTGTGTGTGTGTGTGTGTGTGTGTGTGTGTGTGTGTGTGTGTGTGTGTGTGTGTGTGTGTACTAATAGTGATGTAAGAATTTAACAAGCATGTCTGAGAAGAAAGACTCTTTTGTGCATCACCAAACTGCCCCTACTAATGATGCCAAAGTGCTGTGATTGGCCTTAATGAAGGGGGAGGAAGTGGGGATCTTTTCGTACAGTACTCCAGCACCATGTCAAAAAAGGAGGGATAATGGCAGTCTAGTAATCTGTTCTTTTTTCCCTGGGAACACTGGGGTAATACCTACTTGCCCCTGATGCTGCTCTAACATATTATGCATGTGCAAAAAAGTCAGGTGCAGAAGTTTGGACACCCCCAGTCAAATGACGTGTGACAAGTAAATGACAAGTAGAGGAACAAACTTCAGTATGACGTCTTTCTGTTAACTGAATTCACAAGTTTTATTTAATTTATAACATATTGCAAAAAAATAAACATACAATGTGTCAGTGTAACCTTGCATGGATACATTTAATTTGTATGTTAAATTGAGCAAATAAACAATTTAAATGTGCAAAAATGTGGAGAAGATGCAACTTATTTCACTTAGAACATCTACAAAACGTTTAAATTAACCGAAATGCAAAATGCCAGTCAGAAGTGTGTTTTTTCACTGTTACATTTTAGTTCAGTATGGTGTTTAAAGCATTTCCTTCTAACCACTCATGTAAAAAACAGCATTTGGAACCTTTCTTTGTAAGAGAAAAAAAATCTTTATTAGTAATAGGATTAAACAGAGGGTTTAATTTTTCTTAATGTGCCTGAGCTGCCCTCTTTCACTAATGTTAATCACTCCTGTTGTTTGCAGTCCAAGGTGCTGAACAGTATCTGTGACCAAACTGTGAGAACCACCTCTGATCCTCTAATGAGCCAGTCGACGTGCCTGGAGGAAGTGCAGCTGACCAACATCAAGCCTGGAGAGGGGCTAGTAAGGACTTACCACCCCCCATATTTTCTGCTAGACAAACACTTAAACCCTCAGGAGCCGTAATTCAGTTGGTCATTATGTTTCCGTGGTTGTTTGCAAGTAAATATCGCCAAGCAAACACCAAGCCTGCTGTTTACTTTTAAGGGTTTATAGCAGTCCACGGTGCCTCACATCAGCTCTGTTTCTCTCTCTCTCTCTCCTCAGGGGATGTACATCAAATCCACCTACGATGGGCTTCACGTCATCACCGGCACCACTGAGAATGTAAGACTTTGATTCTGAGCTGCTGTCTGATGCCAGGGGCTGAGATATTTTTAGCCTGTCCAGACGCAGTGCGTTCAGGCACCATCAACACACTGAATGCAGTCAGGGCTCCTTCTGCTTTGCAGCTTTAAACAGTTCTATGGGAGCAGCTCTATTAGTCATAAAGTTCCTCTAAATACCAAACGCAGATAAAGGCTGTTAACGCCTAGAATCTGTCACCAGTGAAAACAAAAATGCAGTATAATTTTATATTATTTATTCCTCGCACATAGGCCCTTGAAAAAAGGCAATTAATTTAGTTGAAATTGCAGATTCAGGTATTTTTTGGGTGGATAATTCTCAGCATGGTAGTGACATTGACTGGGTCGTGGTATGGATGTGTAGCACAGAGTGGATCACCCACAGCAGTGCTGCTGAAGTTTTTAAACATCTTAATGTCACTGCTGAACTGAGAATAGACCACCAACCAAAGATATCCAGCCAACAGAGTCCTGTGGTCAGAAACTGACCACTGATGAATGACTAGAGGATGTCTAACACAGTCTGTGCTTCATCATATGAACTACATCAGTAACTTCACATATACAAAGTAGACTAACAGGTTCTGTGGCTAATAAATGGACACAGGCGTCTGATGCACTCTGTGCCGCACACACACATACACACACACACACAAACATTACACTACCGGGTAATTGTTATCACTGTGCTGAAAGTGCTCCACCACCCAAATGATTTATGACTACTTAGACGACCATTTGTCTACCATTTAATCTAGAAAGCTCAGATTCTATACACCATAACATCTCAGGCCGCGGATTTAAAGGGTTGAAGAGAACACCACCTAGATGTTTGGTTTGGTACGGTACCAAGGCAGAGTAAGGCAGAGTGTGGCCTAACAGTGTGGCTGTAATAACCAGTGAAAAACAGAGATGAATTCAGTTGGTCCTTATTTGCATTGTAAATAACCATAACACTTTACATATTGGCCTTCACACAGGTCTCACCCATCAGTTGTGTAAAAGTACCACACCTTGACTGCTTTAATCATTTACTGTGGTAGAACAGTCCATTTTTATTTATATGTTTACTTCATTCTCGACACTGGTGCATTATTTCTCTCCAAATTCTGTCGATATGGCAACATTCGTGTTATGCACAAACACTTGTTGGCATGGACCGAACAGAAGAGAAGGAGGGACAGATAATGGGGGCGGTGTGAGAAAGCCTCCCCCTCTCGGTGGGTGGCAGAGGCTATTTGTCTTTATGAGAACTGCAAGAGCCTACTGGTATAATCACAATACTGACAGGCAAGGAGAGAATTTAGTGAATTTAGAAGGGCCAAGATGATATATAAATGAATGAATCATAGACACAGTAACTTTTGATAGAACTTCAGTTGTTATGTCACAATTTGCCGTTTCATTCCAGGTTCCCACGTTTGAAGCAATGAATCATCTGCCTTTTACCTAATCTATGACTAATTACAGTTAATGACTCATACTGACATTTGCTAGGATGGTGTTGCTCAACAACCCGCTTGTTTGCTGTGATAATCTGACAATTTAGCCTTCTTTATGGGCCGAGGTTTATGTATTCTGTTTCATTTCAACATCACACTAGCTACCGATAATTCAGCGGAGAATTGTCTGAAACATTATGTCAAATAAGTTAATATCCTCCTTGTTTATGGCCTTTGGGTACAGTTTTGGCAGCTGTGTAGGAGTGAGTGTATGTTCTGACAGCTTCTTCTTTTTCTTACAGTCACCAGCAGACATGTCCCACAAAATTCATGCAGGTGATGAGGTGATCCAAGTGAACCAGCAAACAGTAGTAAGCATCTCTCCACCTGACCTCAGGTTTTCTGTTGCTTTTGTGCAACAGTCCTGCAAAAATGCTTTGGCATTGCTGTTCCTACCTTTGGTACTACCGATCAAAGAACATCAGGTTCAGCTCCGCTTTTTCAGTATTTGCAAGGTTACCATATCATGTCTCACAATCCACCTTGTTTGCCAAATTATTTTCTGTTTGTTTAGTTAGGAGCAGTTTACCAAACTGGGTCTTGTATGTTCATTTTCTGTTGTATTTGCTAAAGTAGAAAATTATTAATGGTTAGCTGCAGTGTAAAGTGTGTTGTTACTTTTAGAGTAGAGGAGATGGCAACCACCTAGTAACAGTCGCAGTTACCATAGCAACAGCACAATCACACTTTGCATTTTCTGGCAGAAATGCAAACTAATTACTTTTAGGGTAGAGTAGAAATTATATAAATTAGTAGAAATTTAATTGTTCACTGGTTCCTGGCAAGTACTGAATTGTGGCAAATGCTTTTACATTATAAACCAACCATTGTTTGTATTCAGTGTGATGGTTACGGCACTTTTGGCTCTTGTTCGTCCTCATTAGCGTTTTTTAGCCCGATTGAGCATGTTGATTCCACGTCCACTGTGAAAGAGAGCACACAAGGAGAAAAACCAAATCAAGAAAGAGAGCAATGAAAGTAAACTGTACTCTCAAGAGATCACACTCAGAAAAAAAAGCATTTTAACTATTTTTGCTATTTGATGGTCTGAATTTGTAAACATTATTTTAACATTTTATTCTTAATGAGAATATAAATAAACGCAAGACACAGAAAGCTCTGAAGGTGCTCTGATAACACAGTTACATAAAATATAGAATAGGATGCTCCTTATTTCATGGACTTTATGTAATTATGAACATGCTCCAACCATGCATTTTATTTCACTGTTTAACATAGCCTGTAAACATTTACATTTAAGTAATTTTAGCCCACCCAGCACAAAGCAATAGCTGGTTGTAGTTCTTCAGTGTCTTCTTTGTATCCTAGGCCTTTGAATGAATTGAGCTTCTAGTCTTCTGGCATTTTGAGACAGCAAGTTGCGTATTTTCTTAATTTCTAAACGTATGTGTGCGTTGTTGAAGGTGGGCTGGCAGCTGAAGAACCTGGTGGCTAAGCTAAGGGAGGACCCTAAAGGAGTGGTGCTGCTGCTGAAGAAGAGACCTGCAGGCACATCAGGCTTTACACCTGCACCCCTTAAAAACATGCGCTGGAAACCCCCGCAGGCACAGGTAAGTCATTCCTCAAAAGTGTGACCAGGTCTTTCTCTCTCACTGTCTTTATCTCTCTCTCTCTCTCTCTCTCTCTCTCTCTCTCTTTCTGTCTTCTCTTCCTATCACAAACCTCTTTCTTATATTCTATTTCTGTTTCTTTCATCTCTCCCTCTCACAAAGCCTCTCTCTCTCTCACACAGAAACACACACATGCTCAGTACAGGCATTTACATACTGTTTTTCACCCCATATGTGCAAATCACTTGCCCTTCGTGTAATTCATTAGAATTGCCTTTCATGCTTTGAATGTACAGTCAACTCACATGATGCATTTGTGCAAAGCGACAAAGACAGAATTTTACAAGTAACTCATCTTACATCATAATTTGGTACTGGCGTGTTAGGCTCCAGCACTGAATTTCTCCTTGTCTGACTGTGTATTATTGTGTTGACCAAGGGAACAATTCTAGGCTGTTTGGTTCAGTTTACAGATGAGCAAAATAAAACCAGAGTGCTGATGTCAGACTAGAGCCCATGGTGATGGCCATGATAGGCACACTGTAGATATCTCCACCTTTAGCCTAGATACCATCAGGTTTTACATTCCACAAGCCAAGTGTGTAGAGGTGCACATTACCTTCAGATAAGGGTTAAAATGCTGCTTCATTCTCCTGTGCTCTATACTGCCTTGGCTTTAGCCCTTTTTCATCTGAAAAGCCTGTCTTGACTACTGAATAGAGTTGTGTAATTCCATTCATGCGCTTTGAATGGTATGGACCCACCCTCCTGATACATGAACAGCCTTACCAGTCTTTTGTGGCTTGAACAGGGTCCCAGACTCAGAGTGTTTGGAGACTTATGCCATGATAATCCTATTCTGAAGCTGCATTTATAGGAAAGTGCAGACCTTCTGAACCTTCATTGCTTTAATGGGACCCAGTGGAAACAAAGGCCTATTGTAATCCATCACCCAAGTTGGCAATGGTACAGGCCTCCTCATGTGCCTCCATACCCTGCAAAGACATAATCAGAACAAACCATCACAGTGTTGGAATATGTTCTCCAAATAAAGGGACCTCTAGTTACACAGAGGCTTCTCTGGACATGTCAGCCTGAGATGTTGAGATACCAGCTGATATGTGTCATGTTTCGGTTTAATTGCATTTGTGGACAAATCACACATGATGATTCAGAGAGGTGACAGGCTGTTTTTATCTGTGGTTTGGCTAGTCAAGATGTCTTATCATTTTTTGGCTCACAGAGATAATGAGGCATACGCCATTAACATCAAGTTGTTTTTGACCCATTCCAAATGTTGATTTTTTTATTTTCTGAAGTGGATTTGTCATATTGTACATTACATTACATTACATTCATTTGGCAGACGCTTTTATCCAAAGCGACTTGTACATACATTGTACATACATACATATGTTGTGCCATTGCTCTTTTCAGGCATGTGACCATGCAGACACAGAACTTGACCCTGAATCTTAAATTACACAGTTTCCCCTTGCCCTAAATGGGTCCATCAGACAACATGTTTGATGTCCAGAGTAGTATTCTTTGAGGTTCATATGTGGCTTTGACATGATAAACTCACCTTTTGCTAACTCTCTAATTTGCTGCAGAGTTCTTCATCCCCAAGTAAAAGTCAGTCACCAGGCAGCAGCTCTGAATCCAGCAGCAGGAAGGAGAAACCAGCTATCCTGGACTTGTACATCCCCCCACCTCCATCAGTGCCTTACACTCCACGGTGAGAAAAGAGTGAGATTTAACTGCATTCCTGTGGGTTAATGAGTCTGTCTCAGTGTCCCCTCCCTCAGGCACTAACACGTTAAACCTCACTGGGCATTCCCTTCTGCTTTGCCTCCACTTTGCTAGCAGCACACAGCTTATTTAACTTACAAAGCACTTTTATTGAGTGAAAAAAGCACCTGTCTTCTATTTTCCTCTATTAATTCTGTCCAACTTTGTGTTCTTTTGCTTTTTAGATTTTAATTTTGTATTAACAAAAACACCACACCCCTGTTTTACTTTTGTATCTTTCTAGAAGAAACATGAAAGAAGACACGACTGAATCATTTATGGTTCATTTTAATTCCCTTACGGCAATTCTTACTAGAAGCATAAACCTCTGAGCTGACTCTTATTCAATTGTGATTTTTTTTTTTTTAGAACGTGATTCAGTGCTTCACAGGATCTAAAATTTCAACACAATCTCATTCAGTTTGATTATTCTGGTGCAATAGTTTTACCCTGAATACACAGATTGAAAGAATAATTTATCCAGCAAGGGAATGTTGACAAGAAAAACAATATACCAAGCTATTTATTTAATTGAAAAATAGGCAGAGAATTGAATTAGGATTGATTTGACTGATTCAGTTATAATCCATTCCGATATTCCAAATGTGATTTTCTTCAGAGTGATACAGTAATACATTTGTAAAACCATAGTACCTACTGAAAAAAAGAATCACGCAAATCCTTCTCTGAAAAAGTAAATAAATATTGCTTTCTAAATTAGGGAAATGAGGACCAGCTCCTTCAGCAGTGTTAACAGCAGACCTAAAGGCTCTGAGTCGCCCAACTCCTTCCTGGACCTGGAGAGCCGTCGGCGATTCACTATCGCAGAGTACGACAAGGTTTCTGTCTATCCTGTGGAGGCCAACGTGGTGCAGACTCGCCTCAGAGAGAAATGCTCGTCACGTGGTCAGTAGCAGATACAGACGAAGCACAGTTAGCATTTAACATTATGGCAACATTTACACCTGTGGTTTTTCCTCTTGGTACTAGAGCACCCATCTTCTGCATAATATAGTGTTTTCCCTGCTCTAACACACCCAGCCCAACTAATCAGCTAATAAGTTCCTGAACTTAAGTGTGTGTTAGAGCAGGAAAAATGAACCACAGATTTACACCTTACCTTAAATACCTCATCATATCTAGGCCTGTATTAAGCCCTCTGTTTAGCTGTTTCTCTCCACACTGTCGTTACAGGTAAGCCTCGCCCTCTTTCCATGCCAGCAGACACGTGTCTGAATATGAGAGATCCATACATCAGGCCGTGGACACAAGGACAGAAAGGTATGTGAGGTGCTGCTCTATAGGAAAAAAATTAAACTACCTTCATCACTTCATCTGCATATTTTAAGCTCTCCTCTTTCATCATTTTCAACTCCCCACAAAAAGAAAAGCTGTGAATGCTGTGATCATATCTCTCATGCGAAGTCAAACTTTCACTTTGGCATTATATAATCAGAGGCAATAATAATTTCTTGCAAGTATTTGACTAGAACATTGTGTTGCACTTTGAAGTCTAGAATTATTTAAATGACAGTAATTTAAAATCACATGATTAATTATATAATGAGTTATATAATTCATTATTTTAAAGTTATATTTAAATTCAAATCGTAGTCAAATATCTCCTATTATTCTCACAAATACAAATCTTGCATCGATTAAAGGTGTCTAATATGCACTTCCAGCAGAATTTCTCAGCTCGCTTCAATGAGCTACAAGTGAGAAATAACTAATGAAAAATGACACCATGCTTTTGTTATTGCTGGCAACTTCTAAGGCAATGGTGGGGAACTGCAGAATCTGGAGGTCCAGTATTTGCACACTTTGGTGACTTCACTGTTCAGACCCACGAGACTGAACTCAACACAGTAGTTGTTTTAGTTGGTTTGTTAAAGCAGAGAAATCACCAAACCTGTGGTGGACTCCAGCCCTGCGTTCCCCATCCCCATTCTAAGGTTTGAATGAAAGTATACACAATATGGTTTGCTCAAATTTTTGCTGAATATCTCTTATCTTGTCCAGGCGAGGATCTGCTGTACAGATACCTCAGCAACGAGCGCATACCCACTATAGCCGAGGAGATCCCTACCACAGGACGATCATACAAATCAACAGGGGAAAGATACATACGGGGTGTGGACCATGTGCGGAACAGCCGATTTCTCGTCAGTGTAGATCTCCACAACAGCGCTACCATCCCTTATCAGGAGGACTTTACCAAAAAGACCCCTATGACCTCCACCCCAAAAAGGCCCCCCGCGGAGCCCTCACTACTGGTCAGTTGGATCACCAGGCTTAAGCTACTGACTCATTAACGTCGCCTTGCCCTCTGTCCATTCCTGCTTCAGTCTAGCTCTGTGTGGTGACTTATCTCTCATTCTCTTCTTCTCTCTCCTAACCTCCTTCCGCCTCCTTTTCTGTTCACTCTTGTGCATCTTCTGGCTTTTTTTGCTGTTTGACCAGCCTGCCTTATAGAACTAAAAAAAAAACTCAAACTTGCTCAAACATATTGCTGCGAATGTTTGGAAACGCTGCAGGGAACATAGGAATAGCGTGACCTCGAATTTGCTCTTTCCAAGAAATTAAAGGGCTTGATACACTGATCATACAGCACAGTTTCTCAATAGTTTAATTTGTGCATTAAGCCATTTGTGAGATACGTCTACCTCAGTAATGTCCATAAATTCAATGGATACAAGTAATGCAGCTGCTCTGCACAGATGTGTTGAAGTTTAAATGAGAAGTTTCACTCCATTCAGCACACTCTATTGAACCCTACGTTTCCAAACAGTCAGAGTGAACTGCAGCATTAAACAGCCCCTAAACCCTAATCCTGTAAGCATAACATTTCAAAGGGAGGTTAGAGAGTCTGCATCAACTGTTTATAAGAATTAGCTGCAGGACTCATCTCGGGAACAGTGGGCAGATTTTTACAGAGTCCCTTCAGGGCCAGATAGTCTGGCTTCTTTTTTTTTTGTTGTATTCCTTTTGTGTCATTATTAAGTTATTTTAATGTGTAGACCTTTTCTCACTATTGATTCTCACTTGCCAAAGCGTTTTCTTTTACTTTTTTTATTGTGTATTGGTTTTTCAAAGGGTAAATTAAGATAAAGTGTTTTTCTTCTCCAACTGCTTATGCTTATGTTTCAAAGTGGGTTTTTTTTTTTTCTTTATCACAAAGTCATTGTTGCCTGTTACCCCTTTTAGCCCAGTTCCATCTAAAAAAAAAAAGCATCTAGTCACTACTGTTTGATTTTTGCTCACAACAAAGTGACTGATTAACCACTTTTATGAAAACATGCAAAAAGTGTAGGTCACAATATGACATTGATTCTGAACATGCGCTCTTCTGATTCTACACAGTCAGGTCACAAATCTTGGGAACACTGTTAATACATGGAGAGAAAAAAAAAAACTCACTTTTGGCCAGTTTTCCAGACACAGTTCAAAGCCTAGTCTAAAACTAATTTACATTGTCAGTTAAAACTGTCCAGGGCTAGCACTAGGCCTCTGCAGTGTCTAGAAAATTGGCCCTTTAACATCAAAGGTGGAGTGTGTGGAGAGGTTGAATCACACTGCTTGTGTCTCAAGTTGACTGATTCAACTTTCACAACCCTGGTCTTGTGTTTGTCACTCTCCTGCTATAACTATCTCAGTCAAAATGCTAAGGGTTGAACAGTATTAACTCAAGTAATGTAAGGTATTTATACTCTATTTGGACCATTTTTGTACCCGGATTTTGTACTATGCCAGTGGTATGTTGTCATTAAAGGAGCCATTCCAGATCCCTTTTGTATTGTCTTCATTTAATGACCCTTCAGCAGCTGTTTAAACGCACTGTACTCCTGCTATTCTTTATCTGCCTTTACCAGTATAGGTCAGTATTTAGGTATCAGGTCAGCGTAGGTTGGTATTCAGTGTGCTGTATGGGTTTAATATCAAAGGGCAACATCTACTGCCACAGGAGGCACATGTTAAACCATTTAGCACTTGGCTTTTCAGATACATAGAGGAAAATAACAAATCGCTTGTTGGTGTTTTACTAGTTTTGCACATGATAACACTTGCAGATGTGAATGGCATACAAAGTGCCACAAAGGGCTTCACTAAAGACAATGAACATTTATGCTTAGTAGTTTTCTTTTATAGTTTTATGTAAAGTTATAAAGTGCTTATTTAAATAACTTGTGAATAGTCCCATTGCAATATGCTTTGGAAAGGAGTTAAACAGAACTTTGGCAAGTTGTTAATCAAGACAGAGGATCCCACCTTGGGTACCCAAAGACACATTTACAGCTATCGGTTTTTGTGATTCAGGTTATAAAAGGGAGCTAACACTGCATGTTTGGTTTTTTACTGAACTTTACATTAACAGTGATGAGAGCGGTGCAATGTGAATGAATAAAAACAAAAGTGGTGCAGGGTCTTGAAGAATGATTGGTGGTTGACTTTCTGCCTCCGTTTTCTCTTCATTCCTCCTTTTCTCCAAGTTCACTCCACGCCCACCCCCTCACTCCTCTATCCCTGTCCTCTGCCCTGGCTTGCCTGGGAACTCTCAACAGCTCCACTGATGCTTCTGAGGTTTCCTCTAAACACCTGCTTTGCTTTAGCTTTTCTAACAAAACACTAACCTTGCTCACCTGTAAAAAAAGAGCTATGTTTGAAACGTGCTTCTCTTTTCTTGACAATTAGTTTTGTGTTAATCTTTTTGATGAGTAAAATGGCCTGTGCGTTAGGGAAAATCTTTTGCGAAATGAAGCTCGCTTAACTTTTAAGTATCACTTATTTCCCTAATTTGCATGGACACATATAAAACTCTCTCACTTTAACTGTTTTTTTTTTTTTACTTTAAAACCTCTTTTAAATTACAGAATGCTTGCCACGCCTCAAGCTCCTTCATTTTACTCATCAATATAAAATTAGTGGATACTACTGTTGAAAAGTCCGTATTTGCTATTTTTTTTAGTAATAATATAAAACAGTTTTGTTTAAGATATCTTCATAAACGGTTATGATGCCGGTACCATGTGATATCAAATCATTTGTAAGAAGCTGTAAAAAATTGACATTTTAGGTATCCAGAATAATATGCAGAATAACATATTTGTAAAATGATCAAATCTCAAAGCAAATTTCTTGACAGGAAATTACTACACATAGATCATTCTATAACACAGTGGGGTCCAAAAGTCTGAGAGCACCAGTAAAATGCTTCTATTTTCTATTCCTTTCTAATTTGACTCAGTTTTTAAATTACAAATGATAGTACATTCATTACTATTACAAGTTGAGTGAAAAGTTTTCCCATGTTAAAACTGCAGTGTGTTCTCTTGTACCCCCAATGTATGATATAAAAATATTAAATAAAGCGTGTAAAATGCCTTTTGTCTTGCTTAAAATATTCTAGTCTACAGTCTAGATATTGCTGAAGTGAATAGATTATTTATATGGCAAGTTATTCCAAATGTCTGAATTGTAGTGTGCATGTACTTATTTAAAAGCTCTCTCTATATAGATACATTGAAAACTGTGTAAATATGTAGTTCTTGATCAGTTTAAGGATTTAAGCCTGGCTCAGTGGCCTCCCACCACTCACTCAAACATTGTGTGTATTGTTTTGTGTATTCCACAACAGGAGCCTGACTGGACCTCCAACAGTGCATTTTTCAACAGGTGAGTGGCTAACGTTCATTAGCCCTTAAACAGGCTCTGTCTGCTCAGTCTACATGTCTACATGAGCAGCACCTCCACTGAGCGCCTGCAGGCCAAGCCTGGTCTAATTGATGGTGTCAGTTCTGCAGAATGTCCCTTTTGAGTCGTGACAGACGGCTTGGCTGCTCATTCATGGACATTTATAGCGCGCACCAGTGTGGGCTGACATCACAGAGTCGAGCAGCTAGACGGACCAGAGACGGATTCACAGAGGAGACCTGGCTGGCACAGGTCTGAGGTCTCAAATTCTGTTCTCCAGCAGCAGCTTACAACATGCCTCACATCAGTCCAGCATAGCTGGCATAGTGCTGAGTGTCACTACAAGTACATGCTTCAGTCTGAAACCAAAACTCATACATGGCCTTCAGTAAAGTTAAAATGTACTACCATGCGTCAGTCATAAGTTTTCAAGCACTGATATTTGTTATACTGGATTATGAGAGTATCCAAACAATTTTACTTATTTTATGGCTCAGATTAAATTCCCAGGCCGCTTTTATTTGTGTATTGTACAGAAACCCCATTTCCACCACTTGAGAAAAGAAATAAGGTATAGCAATCCAAAAGTGTATCACTGTATCACGATCTAATCTCAGAATTACTTCATACTGCATGATTTGGATATTCTTGCTCATATTTGACTTACTGTTTCATATTTATGATCTAAAGTACCATAATTATGACAATCTCACTATAATGGTTTCTCATAATTACGAGAATACATATGGCTTGCTAATTATGACCTCCTGTTTTGTGTTATCAAGTATCTTGTCATTTTAATTTCCCAGTGTCTCATTATTACGCGACATAAAGACAATTATGCTGCACCAGAAAGAGTCCTTGAGCAAGACCCTTAACATTCACATATATCTATGACATGATATAGGTGATTATATATTATATGTACAAATAATATTTATATTCATATGTTAACATTCATCTTTATATTTATAAATATAAATCCATATTGCTTATTCATATTGTAGATTGTACATTATTGTATATTATATTGCTCAGTATATTGTTCATTGTGTCTTTACATATTGTTG
>JBBPCZ010000001.1:35662213-35674165 GCA_037974445.1 Brycinus macrolepidotus
ACTCGTGTGTGTCACAGTTGAAAGGGGAACTAAGGACAAGTTGAGGAAATTGAGCAATAACCAACTTCATTTAGCTTGTTTCTCAATGTGTGCATCAATGAAACATTCTCAGTACTGCCTATGCTTCATCTTGCCTTTTAAGTCCAGTTACTTGTAATGTGTCTAATGTCATAACCCCTACTCAAAAAGCATATAATGCACAGCAGCCCTCCCAGTTGAATTAGGCTTCCAGCAACTTGACTGAGTGAATTGTTCTTGAGTTGTCGGTTTATTTGTGAAACACTATTTTGCTTTTTTTCATTGTAGTTAGTGCTTCTAGTTACTAGTCTCTAGTCTGTGATGTCATTTCCGACCACTTCCCTGAGAGATGCATGTTTGAGGTTGCGGCTTAGTTTCGCACAGTTGATGCATATTCATTTCAGTTTGTTTTGCTGGCAGCCTCTTTGCCAGGTAGTTTCAGTGAGCAGAGCTTGACGTTGTTTCTGAATGTGGTTTCGTTTCAGGCCTCCTTCCCTATTTCACTAGCCCCCAGACAGGGCGTCGATGAATACAACCCCGTAAGTACAGCACTGTGTTCCATTTCTCATGTGTAATTTATAGTATTTTTGTTTCTGTACTGAAAACAGAAGAGTGTTTTGAGAGACTGTAAACATGACTGACTCGTTATGGGACCTCTGATAAGTTGTTTTATAAGGTGGCAATTGTCTTTTAGTTAAAAAACAGTTAAACATACAATCATCGTGACTACTGAGATTGGACACATCCTATTGATTGTTTTGTGAAAAAATTCAAACAGTGCTGAAATAACAATGAATAAGTCTCAAATAAAAATCATCACATATCTCATGCTAGAAAACTACTACTTTCAAGAACACTAAACAGCTGAATTTCAAAAAGCCTGTAAACAACACCTATGCATTAAATGTATAAACTGTATAATAATGTAACTTATCGGTCAGTCTTTTACGCCATTCCCTTTTTGATTCATTTTAGCCAATGTTTTTTTGGGGTTTTTTTTGCAGATGTTGAAATGAAAAAGAATGTGTCATTAACCATTAATTATTAATATAATCATTTTTCATAGTGTTACTTTTTTGTTGAGAAGTTTAGTCAATTTCAGCTTGTTCACAAACCTCAGAAAAACTAAATATAATAAAACATTCATCATGAAAATATTTTTGCCATATCACACATCCTTACTGTAATCTGTAGTAAACCATCGCACTAACGTACTTCTTTTCTGTCTGTCTAACTGTAGGTGTCCCTCAGACACAAGTCTAAGAGGAAGGCTCGAGAAGGTAGGCCAGAAACAATTTGCAAGACCTGCACAGGTTTGTGACTTTGAAATACACGACAGATGTCTGAGAGATGATTTGTTCAAACAGGCAATGTAACAATGAGCAGGAGGCGAGTTTCAGTGAAGGACCTTGATCCAGTGGACCACCAGGGCTGGCTCTATAGAAAGAATGAAGAGAAAGGCTTCCTGGGGTTTAAATGGAAGAAATACTGGTTTGTTCTGAAGAAGACGTCACTCTACTGGTACACAAACCAGGCGGTGAGTTCACTGAATGAATCATTCTGACACCGTGTGTAGCGTCACTGCCTGAATAGCTGAATAAGCTCTGAGAAAGATCAGCATTGCTTCACCTTTCCTGCACTATTGCAGGGTCATTTGTCAGCTTTAGAGCATCGTGACTTACTGGCAATGCAAATTTAGAGCTGTGGAAATAGAATTTCCCTTTGCTGTATTTTTAGCTACAGTTAATTCATTGGCTCATTTCTGTTTCATAGGACTAGATGTTTATATCCCTAACTGCATACTTGAGACCTGCATCTTAGACTTTGTGGGATGGTCAACTGAATAATGGCGCCTTTTTGGGTTAACAAGTGGGCGCCTCCCTTCCTCAACGTACAATATAAAATGTATCAGAGAGATTGAGACCACAGAAGAGGACTCGTTTATTTCCTTTACTTACAAAGCATGAAGAAGAATTTTAACACAGTCACTCTTCTGTCTTCAGGCTGAAAAGGCAGAGGGCTACATTAATCTGACTGATTTTCTTATTGACCGGGCAAAAGAGTGCAAGAAGAAACAGTGAGTGACATTTGGTTCTGATCAACACATGTTTGTCATGTTAGGACTGATAAACACATGCACAGTAAAATGTTATTTAATTAAAGGGTAAAATCACAAGTATGATGGTGCCTTAGTAGATAACATTTTCAGACTGAAAAGCTTCTTCAAACTTGGTAAAACTGACATAATAGCACTTGCACTTTGTATACAATAGTTTGAACACCTCAGTAACATGACATTTTCTGTCAAAATAAGTTAAAACATCTACACTGAGTAGTCTTAAAAATTTTTTTTCCCAAATTTACCTTTTTTACAGTTTCAAGTTATTTGCTGAGTTTATGAATAATACAATAATAAAACATCTTATGCTTAGGCTACATTTTATACTTATTTCCTCAATAAATTATTGAGATATTGTGCCTTAAAATGCATTCAAATTTGTATAAGTGTTTTCACTGTGGAGGATGTGCACTTACTTTCACTTAGAAAACCAACAAAATATTTAAAATGACTAGGGGCTCTCAAATTTTTTGCATTTGTGTGTATAACAAGGAGTTAACCTACTGGATACAGTAGTCAGACAGTTTATATTTTTATTTGTTCTGTTCGCCTCTCTTGCAGTGCCATTAAAGCATGTCACCCAAAGGTCAGGATATTCTATTTTGCTGCTGAGAGCAATGAGGAGATGAACATGTAAGACTGCTCATATTGTATATAAACAGAATACAGTGTAATGATGTAAGAGTGAGCTTTGTCTGACGTTGGTTTCTGTTTCAGATGGTTGAACAAGCTTGGCCTTGCGTCCATTCAGTATGAACCCACGGAGACTCATCATCCAGCTGGTGAGTCCTCAAATGACCACAGCTAACATGAAATGATTTCAGCCTGTGATTCAAGCCATATGTTTTCACACTTGTACACTGTGGTAAATTTACTGTTTGTGTGTATGAATGTGGGGGCTCTATAGTGTAACTTTATTTACTTACCCTATCCAGAATGCTACAGTGAAGCGAGTGATCATGAGGAGGCGGAGTCCACAGAAGCGCCCCCTCCACCCTATTCCGAGCAGCTAACCCACAGCTCAGTCATTATGAACAGTCCACCAGGCACTGGACTTTCAGTGAGTTCACGTTTCAGTTTAGCACTCTCTAGTATGCATAGCTAACCTTTTCCTTTTCCTACAGTGTTTGTCCCTGTAGTTTGCTTGTAATCATGCATGAAATTGAGATGTATGCAAAGAATTCCTGGTACATATCAAACCCATGGATTCTGGATAGAACTTTAATTATTTGTCCAAACCTTCAAAATAAATTGAGAGATCAGGTTCAAATAGCACTTGGGTTTCTCACAGCCCATCTTCCCTCTTTCACAGATTATTAGACTGCTTTTACCCCTCCAGTAGTTTTTCTCCTGTCCTATTCTCTTCACTATTATTATTATTAACTGGAATACTAGAGTTGCTCACTTTGTTGACACCAGTGTCCTCAAGGGCAGGGCATGTATCTGCAGGAAATGTGATGACTGCTTTCGGTGACAACATTTATCAGGCATTATCATTAAAAAAGTTTTAGACGGTCCCTGATTAGTGGTCAGATTGTTCAATGGTGATTCAAAATTTCATACTCAGGCAGAATATTCTTGAACCAAAATTGGATTTGGATCAAATTTTGAGTCCCAGAGGATCAGAAATCAGCACCAAAAACTGGAAAAAAGCACCAGAAAACTGTTTGTGAGGTGCTGATAAATCAGAAGTCCAGTATCTCAGTAGTTTGGATAACAAAGCACAACCATTGACCCATTTGCTTAACTGAGGAAACAAGAGTATATATAGTTCTGGATTAAACAATTCCCTATTAAACCAAGGTTTGCTAGCTAATAAGCAAATGTGGCTCACTAGTGCACTATTTAAGAGTATTTGATATTAAAAGTCCATGTTTGACAGGCTCAAAGGCCTCTTAAACCGTTCTCACCTATAATTACAGAGCAGTTAATTTTTTCCACTGTCAACAGTGAAAATTAGTCAGTGCTATGAAGTTTCCATGTATAATTTGCATAAAGCTAAAACCAGCTCATTTTTTTCTCTTGCATTTTTTTTCTCTGGTCAAATTCTCACTGCTTATTGTCCCATAATTCCCTGTGGATTTTTTTTTGGCTTTTCCCCTTTAAAAATGAATGAGAGTGTCATTTTGGAATTTGTGTGCTGTGGACACATACCATTACTCACACTCCTTTTTTCCATTTTCTAGGGGAGCCTCCCTCCTCCGTACTCATCTCCTGTACCCAGCGAGGCCACACCATCCTCTCCTGTCAGCACTATGACCTCCCATAGCTCTGTTTCCTCCCTGGCAAAGCACCGCCAGTCCTGGCTGGACCTGGTTTCTCAGGCCACCCCTGCTGCTGCAGAGACTGTGGTGTGTTCTGCTCAGGTTCATACTCAGAGATCAGCTGTAGAGGAGGCTTTACCATGTGGTGAGGCTGCTGTATCTCAAGATTCAAGGATCACAGGAGTCAAGATGGAGCCCACCGAGCATGCGCGGCTTCAGTCAAGGGAGATTTTGACCACGAGTGACTGCAGTAAGAATGCACACCCCTGTACACCAATCAGCCACAACACTGAAGTGAATAGCATTGATTATCTCATTACAATATCGCCTGTCAGGGGATGGTATAGACTGGGCAGCAGGTAAAGTCAGTTATTTAAGTTGATGTGTTGGACGCAGGAAAATGTGATGGCTAGACAACTGGGTCAGAGGATCACACAAACAGTGGGGTGTTCCCAGTATGCTGTGGTTAGTACCTACCAAAAGTGGTCAGAAGAAGGACAGCTGGTGAACCTTGAGTGCCCAAAGCTCACTGATGCATGTGAGGAATGAAGGCTAGATCTACTATAGTACAAATTGCTAAAATAGTTAATGACTACGACAGAAAAGTTCCAGAACACACAGTGTGCTGCTGCTTGCTGCGTAAGGAATTACGTAGCCACAGAGTGCCCATACTGACATCCGTCCACTGCTGAAGATGCCTACGGTGGGTACATGAGCATCAGAACTGGACCATGGAGCAGTGAAAGAAGGAGGCCAGGTTTAATGAATCGTGTTTTCTTTCACATCATTTGGAAGACAGGTGTGTGCATCACTTACCTGGGGAAGAGATGCACCAGGATGCACTATGGAAAAAAGGCAAGCTGTTGAAGACAGTGTGATGTTCTGGGCAGTATTCTGCTGGGAAACCTTGAGTCCTGGTATTCATATGGATGTTACTTTGACATGCACCACCTGCCTAAATATTGTTGTAGACTAAGTACCCCTTCATGGCAATGGTATTTGCTAATGACTGCGGCCTCTTCCAACCAGATAATGTGCCGTGCCGCACTGCAGAAAGTGTTCATTAATGGTTTGACTTGGTCTACAAATACCCCAAATCTCACTCCAATTGATCAGTCACATCTGTAGGATGTGCTGGACAAACTAGTCTGATCAATTGAGGCCCCACTTTGCAAGTTACAAGATGTGCTGCTAATGTCTTGGTGCCAGCTACCACAGCACACCTTCAGAGGTCTTGTGGAGTCTGTGCCTCGACAGGTTAAAGCTGTTTTTGCACCACAAGTAGGAACTACACATTAGACAGATAATTTTAATGTTATGGCTGATTGTGTCTTGTGTCTTCTTTAGTTATTAACAAATCAAAGCAATCATTGTTTTACAGTTAAATTTAAGTTGCAGCCATTTTGTATATTCTTTGGATGACTTCGCCAGGGGTGACTGTGGCCTATGCATA
The DNA here is from genome assembly GCA_037974445.1 of Brycinus macrolepidotus. Lineage (NCBI taxonomy): Eukaryota > Metazoa > Chordata > Actinopteri > Characiformes > Alestidae > Brycinus > Brycinus macrolepidotus. Next base: position 35,668,068 of record JBBPCZ010000001.1, read on the forward strand.
ATCTGCCAAAAAAAAACGTTAATAATTATCCGTTTTATTTTTTATAATTACAGTGAACATTTACAATTACAGCTGATAACTTGCCATACAAATTTTTGCTTCCACCTGCAAACAAACATTAGTCATGCGATGATGCTGTGAATCAAAATATAATTACTGGGGACCAGTTTCAGTTTCAGTAGAAGAACTGCAGTTTGCAGCGAATGTTTATTTGAGGGAGAGAGGGGAATTCACTAAGACTTTCAGCATCTCTTACATCTATCTAGTCATTTGAAAACTCATCATTCCATTTAGACAATATTTATATAATCTTATGGATATGAGTCATCCAACAGTTCATATATAAAGGTTATAGGCTGAACTTTTTTTCCGTTTTATTTTGCTCCGTCATCACAACAGTTGCTCTTTACAATATGTGATTCTTTCAGGATAAATGAACCAGTAGAAATGCTTACTTAATGTTTTACATGATCTTACATTAGTAGTAAAGAAATCTCCAGTATTTTGAAGATACTTACTTTTTTGTACAAAAGGATTTATGGGCAGCTGTATGGGCCACATTGCGATATCGGCTGTAAAATCTGGACCATAAACAACTATCTGTGCGTCCTATTTTTTGTAAAACCAGTTGAGGAAATTGTCCTTTATTTCCATATAGATGGGGAGGAAGGCGCTGCTGATGAGATGGAGAAATTGTACAAAGATCTGAAAAGGGCCAGCCTGTCTCCCACTGGTGAGCGGAGGCCGTCGTCAAAACGGGAGTTCAGAACGTCCTTCGTAAAGCGCTGCAAAAACCAAATGGTCAATGAGAAGTTACACCTCATCAGAACCCTCAACAGCACACTGAAGGTTAACCTTTTATATCATACAACTGATATTAAAGAGTGTTTATTAATCCCTTAACCTTTGCTTCCTAGTGTCAGTATTAAAAGTATTCATGTTTCATTCCTGTGACTTGTATGTCATTTTGTATAATTAATACAAATGTTCTTTGTCTTGTCTCTAGGCTAAAGAAGCAGACGTGCTTTCCCTTGATCAAGTACTGACTGACTCTTCCCTGACTGCGAGTAAATTCAGGAAATGGAAGGACGATAACATGCTGCTGCTACACGAAATGCAATTGCGGCGTCCTGTTGAAACTGAACCCCAAGAGCCCCCTGCTTTAACAGCTGCAGCCCCACCTCTAACAGAGACTAGCATATAGAGAGCGTGTAGGTATTGTACATAATTACTTGAAAAGGCTTGTAGGCACTGCCAGACTAATGGATTCTAACATGGCGCTGCTTTATTTATTGCTTGTCAATAATGAAACATTTGTAGTTTTTAAAACTGAAGGAGTTTTGCCCATTTTTGTGTATTTATTGTGTTATTTTATTTCTTGCCTGTTACTACCTGCAGTGTAAGTCTCAGCAAAAAAGCTGGAGAGTCTGACAATAACACGGCATTAGTCTGTGCTGATGGAGCGTTTGATGTTGCCGTTAAACTGTTCATTAAGCGCTGTTTAAATTCTAAGGGCATTATCTGTTTGTGCAGGATAAAAATGTGTAGAATAACGTGCTTGGCAGTCGAGGTCATTTTGCTTATAGTGTTACATTTACTCTCGTGAAGTCCTGGAAGATGCTCCAGTAGCTGTAATTAATTCACAGCTTTACACTTTTTTTAAACTATTTGTTTGCTGTAGACTAGAGCTACATTCGTTTTTGTTCTTCTGTGATGTACATGAATGCCACGCTGTGTAAACCGTTCAGAGTTTGAGACTTAACTGCGTAGGCCTTGATAACTTGCCTCATCTATTTACATTTAAGCACAAAAGGGTAACAAATTCCTTAATCTAGTTTGTATAGTTTGTTTGTTGTCTCTTGGATTTCATTGTAAATAGATGTCTTTTTAGTGAATGAACTGATTTTGAACTGTGTACAGTTTTACATTTTATTTCTTGTAGCAGTTTCACTGAACCAGAAATGGCTTCTTTCCAGTTCAGTGAACGAGAATAAACACTCATGATCAAACTGACAGCGAATGAGGCCATGAATATTTACAAATATGTCTGTGTACCTATATTGAAAGAACAGCTATAATGCAGATTTCACTCCTTTCTATCAGTCATTCTGCTAAAGGCATCAGTCACTCTGCTGAATGTTTTATTTATAGTTCAAGATCTCAAACAGACCCAGATCCAGCGTCATGCTGATCATTCTGATGCTTATTGATCTGTAGATCTTAATCAAACACTCCTCAACCACCACCACCTCCAAAAATTTTCCCCCTTCATTAATGTTTAGAGGAAGTACACAATATATGTGTCCAAACACATTTTCTAATTAGTTAATTGGGCTTCTTTAAGATGCACCCATTGCAAACACTGTGATCTCCACAGCACATAGAAAGGAGGTGCTCTGGAAAAGCTGAACATCAAGCATCAGCAAGTGGGGTTTAAAAAGTGAAGCTGCGTTTGTTTAAGTGATTAAGTACCATTAAATACCTTTGCAGTGATGTTCGTGTCTATAATTAATAATTCAACAGTGATATCTGATCTCATTCATGCTGCTGAGGTTCAGTGCAATCAAATCCTTACAGCAATGTCCCAACATCTACAGGTTGTTTAGGGTTGTTTACTGCTGCAAAGTTACAAAAAGTATTAATATTTTGGAATATCACAACCAACTCCAGCTTCAATGATCTTAGTGCCTTGTATTAACCCTCGCTCTTTTCACCTTAGACTCAAATTTTTGACTGTTTGAACATTTTTCATTAGTGCTACAGCATCATTGCATCAAACAGGACCTGTATTTGACAGGTGGAAAGAAGTGACGCAGTTATGCAAGCCTCTTTGTTCAAAAGACGTTTGTCTCACTGAAATGTTTCACTGAGGTGAACCAGTCCAACAGCCCTAATAGAAAATCTCAGTACCCAAAAGGTGTGGGGGCATCAGTCCAATCAACCTTTGATTATGCCTGCTTTCAAATTTTAAAAGGACCTGTATCATGGAAAGCTCGCTTTTAAAGTTGAATCCACGATGTAAACAAATAAAAGTTTCAAAATGTGTCTTTCACTTCCCAGTCCATATGATCCATATATGAAATTTAAGTTGCAGAAGCAGCTCAGTTATTGTTTCATGATGTCCTGAAAACCAACACTTTTACATGTCTATTTGACCTGCAACAGTTAAGCCCTGCCCATTTAAAATAAAGTTATAAGGAGTGTTTCAGCCTGGACCGTCAATCGGAACAAAGCTCATTCACATACTAGTCTTAAAAACACAGTAACAAAAACACAGTTTATTTCTGAAAGAGGCAGGACAATTCAAATGTAAAATGATAACCTTTTGTGCACAAGACAAGTGGACCTCGGCATGAAACAATACAAGAAAAGTGTTGGACATGGACCCCAATTAGGGCGCTTTCAGATGATGAGCAACAAAACCTGTTCACACTGGTGAGGCCACTCGCCACCAAGTTCCACCAAACCAAAATGACCAGAGTCAACTGTTTTGTTTTACACAGATATACAGGTTCAGAGCTTGCTGAGTACCACTAGAGGGCAGCTCCATACTGGAGAAGTGTCTGATAAAGCAGCTGACTAAACTAAACAATCACAGTTTCAGACTTGTATTAAATCACTTTATGGTTCTGGGCTGCTGCACCATTTTGCAACAGTCAAAAACTCCACTAAAACAGATGATGGTGTATAAAACTGTGTTCTTTGTGTTTCTGTTTAGTAAATGCAATAAACAACAGCTTACAAAAGCAATCTAAGACTTCACTACAAGCGATTAATAAAGTGGCAGAGTTGCATCCATGCATCAGCGAGAAATGCTGCCAGAAGTCCATTCTTTAGGAGTACATGGTGAGGTACAGCCACTGAAACAACAATACAGGAGCAGGTTATGAAATTTAACACCACAAAGTGATTAAAGACTGGAAATTACAGACTATTTAGTTATCAGTTGATAAAAATACCTCTTGCTCTTTAAGGTGTATCTCATGTCCATCTGCGAGTTTTCTGAATGTTTCTTTTAAGCAGAAAAAAACAAAAGAGGCTGATGAAGTGAAAATTTGGCATTGACAAAATAAGGGCCTGTAAGTCTGGTCGGCATGTGGGCATTTGAAATGCATTCGTTTCTGTTTGGAAAAGAAAAGTATAAATCTCTGTCCTGCTTACTGCTCATGCAGCCAAACCGAAGAGCCAGACAAATGAAGTTCTCCAAGTTGATTCGACCACTGGAATCCCCATAACGCAAGGCCATAAGTTTCAGTAAGCCGTCACTGACATGCAGACCTGGAGGAGTACAGGGCCGTGAGCTCCATCAGTTAGAACCTTCTTTTTTGGAAATATGCTGAAAACGTGCATCCAGTTAAACTAGACATAAGAAATGTAGTACTGTCTCCAATTATTGGTGTTAGCCGTAAAAAAAAAAAAAATCAATCAACCTGCTCCTTCTACTGCATGCCGCAGTTCGATCAGAGACAAGATACTGTCTCTGTTCTTGTCCATGCGGAAGAAGATTTCCTGTGAAGACAACTGATGGTTAAAGTATGTCAGGAAGACCAGAAGGTATTTCACAAAGCAGGATTTCCCAGTTTAGCCTAAAGTTACTGTGTACTTTGCTAATGGACAGTCCTCAGCTTTGGGCTTAAGATATAGCTACTTCTGTAAAACTTTGTGAAATCCCCCCTGAAAAGACATTTTGCATGTAGAGGAGGTTTAAAGCCTTTATTCCAAAGACCAGAGCCACTGCATGCTCACCTTGTACAGACGAACTTTATTCATCAGCTGAGACAGTTCTGCAGCATTGAGTGTTCCAGTAATCGTGAGCTTTTGGAGAAGAGTTAAAGAGCACGTTGATCTCATGGCCTGTGGGGTTATGGACAGCAATAAAAGCATCTTGACAAGCTTCAGTGAAAATAATGCTTTTTTATGCAACCACGTCAAGTATACGTCAACAAAACTGGACATTTTTTGGGGGGATTTTGGTTGTAAAACAGTCTGAGAAGTCAAGGATACATCCATCAGTGCAATCATACTGTGGCAAGCATCCAAGCTGAAGCCTCCTGAGTTTTGAACATCCCCTGAAAGAACAGCAACAGATAAAACAAAAGCATTACATGGTAGAACTCTATATCTCACTGTCAATAAGGAGCCTAAACATTGGACTAATTGGACTCACCTTCCACAGACTGATTCAGAATCATCTGCAGCTGCTCCGCATTGATGTCTTTATACTAGTTCCAAAACAAGAGGACATAGACAATGTTTCAGGGATTAGCTTCAAAAATATAGCTCCAAAAAAACATACAGTATATATTATCACTGTTGGAACAAAATTTTATATCTCAATTTTGGTCATTTTCCACTTCTGTATGTAATTTGAAAATGCCAGCTGCTGTTTAAACTGAAACAAAATTTAATGATAAACAGACCAATAGGTTCAAAATGACTTAAAATGCCTTTTTCATTTTATTGGAAATGAGACTTCACTCCAACAGTGTCCTGTGCAGCATGAGATAAACTATCATCAGTAACTTTACATACACACACACACACACATTGTGAACATTTACCTGATCAGACACCTGCCTAGAGTATGGAATTCTCTGGTTTTTGTCAGTGATGTTCATCTAAAAATAAAACAATTTAACAGAACATTTGGTCATTTGGTATTTGCACAGTCCCTTTGCAGATGCTCAGCATTCAAAACTACATATCTATTAAATGTACCTTAAGTTGAAAATAAATGGTGCTATTCAAACTAACTCTTAAAATCTAATCCTAATCCTAAACCTAAAACTGTTGATAATCCACTGACCTTCACCAAATAGTTTGTTAACCATTAAAGTATCTGTACATAATCTATAGTGGCCATATGAATGCTAATCCCACAAAGAGAAGAAGAAGAGAAAATAGGAGAAAAATTACTTAGTGACTGAAGATTTAGGAATACCTTACTCATGTCCATGCTGTATTGTGAGGTCTCTCTGTTGGGAAAAAAAAGGACGCACTTAAAATGCGCATGTGTGATATGAATTCATTTTTTGCTTAAGAAATATAATTCAGTTTAAAACTCCTAACAGATAGATAGATAGATAGATAGATAGATA
>JBBPCZ010000001.1:35708174-35747722 GCA_037974445.1 Brycinus macrolepidotus
AGAATGAATGGGCACAAATTCCCACAGAAACTCCAACATCTTGTGGAAAGCCTTCCAAGAAGAGTGGAAGCTGTTATTACTGCAAAGAGAGGGACCAACTTCATATTAAAGTCTATGTGTTAGAATGCAATATCATTAAAGTCCCTGTTGGTGTAACAGTCAGGAGTCTCAATACTTTTGTCCATATATTGTATGTATAGTGTCCTTGACTTCAAGAAAGTCACTATTAATACATATTTAAATCTGTTTTTTTATTAATAATAATAGTAAGAATGTTTTGTACAATGATAAGGACCACTTCCATTATCCCTCCAGGACCACACACAAATTTCTGACACGACACATATGGAAGACAGATAATGATCTGACATTTGCATTAAGGTTTTATTTACAGGTTTATTGAACTGAATGACAAAGTGCAACAAATCTGGACACCAAACTTCCACAGCACAAATATATTAGACTTTCCAGCCATCCACAAATAATCTAAATTCTGTTTTAAAATACCTATTTAAAAAAATACTATTTCAGTCAGATTGAGCTTTTACTTGGCACCAGAATTTGTTATACTAAGTATAAACGTATCACATCAGCATCTTTTAAAGTGAGTACAATTTAGAGTCTACAGAATGTGTTGTGTCCAGTGTTCAGGAAACTTTGATAGTGACTGACTTTCCAGTGAACTGAGGAAGGCACTTGTTTTCATTCGGCTAATTCCATTCCATTTCAGGCTGGCTGAGCAAGGCTTGGACTTCATGAAACAATGATTTTCTGAAAGCAGTTTTAATGAGGCCTTGATTAAACTGGGTGCCCCATATAACGGACGATGAATAAACGCACACAAACGATTACAGGTTTTCACAAAAAACAGAAAATGTGATATAACATGCACTGGTATTTTATTAAACACACTTAACCGTGATCAGCAGGTTTTATTTCAGAGATGATTCCTTTTATGGTTTGTCCAGTTCTGTGAACGCTCACGGATCATTTGACAAAGGCCTCCGAGTCTAGATGCTATCACCACACCGCACGCAAGAGATATTTCTGTTGCATAAGTAGAACGATTTGCTAAGTTAGTGTTATTTGTGACCAGTAAATGACCGGTTGTGATGCAACATCACATATCACTAAATGCTCAGACCAACTCTGGTACTGTAGTTAATCTGCAGACCTCAGTTTGACCTTTTCCCCCTGCAGCTTTAACTAAAGATCCGTCTTGGGCAATGCCATTTTAGTGCATTCTTTGACAGTTAAATGTAGATTCCTAAACTATGAAATCAATAAAGCTAATTATGTGAAGCGAAGCTTAGCAGTTAAGATGACGAAGCACATGTGTGTGCTTGAGTTTGACCTTGATTGTTAGATCCATTCTATACTCCCTTAATAACTGATTTTATAAACAGGATCGCCAACATGGAGGATTCCAGTCTTCTTGACAACATAGTATTGTCCAAGTACTGGCGCAGTTTTCTGTGGTTCAGGCAGCCGGTAGCTGGAAAAAGAAAAAAAAAAAAAAAAAAAAGTCAAAACAGATTGGTGAAACATTAGTAGTATGTCCTTGTACAATACAATATACACACAATAATAATAATAATAATAATAAAAAAACAAATACAGTTTTTGATGCCACTAAAACATTAATATTATTTAGTGAAATCATAAATCGCATTAAATTTATACTAATTATAAACAGAAAAACAAACTATTAAAAACTGCCACTGCCCGGTTTGAGTCAAGGAACAATTAAAGCCAAAACTGAGGCCTCATCAGACAATGTGTCACTGATTAACAGAGGACATAAAAGCGTGCCAAGGACACAGAGTGAAGGCTGAAAAAATAAAACATTATTGATTGAGCAGCCACAAACCGTATCACCTTTACACACTGCACATACAGCCACAGCTGTAAAACCGCCTTATCACTCTAAAGAATAAAGGTGGTGGAAAGGGTTTTTTTGAGAGATGCAAAAGAGGAGCCACTCTTCTAACCTTTTTAAATGATGGCTCCTCAGAGAACCATTTTTGTAGATTTAATATGAATGTGAGGAACCTTTTCAAAATTGAAGGAACCTCCAAATAATGTAAATGTTCGTGAATTAACCCTTCAACTAATAAAACAACCTTTTTTTAGTCTTTATATTTTTCAGACATGTTTCTGCTGTGTTTTTTTTGGGGCATTTCTCAAAGGTATTTGCGGAGGCTTTTTTTTTTAAAGAGTATACAACAACAGAAGTCACCACTAATATATGAATGAATTAAAATAAGTAAAATCTAAAAAGAAAATACTAAAGCTTTTCACAATGTATTAGTGATTCGCCTTCAATGCTGTAAAAATGGCTTTTCCAAGAGCTATATAGGCAATGGTTATATACTGAACTATACTATACTGTGAGTCATTATAGTAACAGCAGTATAATGTATAAACTCCATAATGAGGAACTTGCTGTACACAGTGAAGTATCTTCAACAAAACATTTTACATAGCACCAAAAACGATTTTCCTATTATGACAAAAGTAATTAACCTTTTTTACTACTACTATATTGAACAAAACTGTTAATATACAGAATGCTTTTTACTAAAAGTGCATCGCGTAAGGTTGGATGACTCACGTTCTGAGAGTGTCCAGTGGCTCTTTTCTACTGATGACTCCAGTTTCAGGATCAACAGTGGTGAAAATACACCTAAACACATTTAACACACACCAGACACAGTTGTCACAAAACAACACTACCTGTCAGATGATCAGCGAATGGTTTGAATAAATACCTTCCACAGCCCATGACTCGCTTTATCTCCACTTGACCAATCTGTACATGTTCCCATGTGTCCTGTTTTGGTAAGACAAATAATAAAATAAATGCTCATAGACAAACCGATGACTACTCATTCACAGGATTTTAAATAAGAAACAAAACCATATTTAACGAAAATGCAAGATCTAGAACAGTGCTTCAGAAATACTTAACTCTTTTAGGAATCATTAATGGAACAGACATCATACCTCCACGTATGGCCCACAGTCACTGACCACGATGCTTGGCCGGAACTGATAAACAGTGATATCACGATCTAGTCTGCTCCCCAAATCCTTCACTGAGGCCTCAGACATCAACATGACAGGAGCAGCGTCCGGGTAAGCTATCTAGGAAATCACAGTATAGAGCTAAAGATCAGTGGCGTGCAAGAAAAGTACACATTTTCCTTTATCAACACAGAACATCCTTTTGATTTTGAGACATTTTTGAATCAGGGAATCATAAAGAGGTGAGGAACTTACAAACATCAGAGACATCAACTTAGAAAAACGGTTATCTGCTGAGCATCTTATTAATACACTGCATATGAAAGTAAGGCCTGATCTTCTCTATTGTACTTTCTCACTCACATTTTGTCACTGTTGGGATAAAACCCTAACAGTATATTTATTGTATTCTATCTTTAAAATGCTAATTAATGGACAGCCTTTTTTCAGAGTCATTTTGGCTTTTCATATTGGCCCATTCATTGTGAAATTTTAAGCAAAAGGTAAAGGGCAACCGAAATTCAAAAAATAAATAAATAAATAAAACTAAATGACAAAAATGATAGAAGGTTTTGTCCCAACAGCCACGATTTGTTACTTTCTTTGTTTTCTGTTTGGCCTGACATGTTGATGTTAAAATGCATGTGTTCACTAAAGTGTTATATATGCAGTAAAAGGCATGCTGTTGCGGTAGCCATGAATTTGGGATGATATCTACCGATGTTTATGCCAAACCTTTGTGTCTTTGGGAAAGGCAGGCTCTTTTTCAGCCGCCCTCCTGGTCAGCAGGTGAGGTTCAAAGTGCACCAGGCGATAGGTCTTATCCGCAGCAAAATATCGAGTGAACCAATTAGACACTTCATCCCCACAGTCTCTACCTTCAGTGTCTGTACTAAAGATTCTACAAGCAGAATGGATATTAGTTTTCAGCATATCACTGAAAAATACAGAACACGCATATCATCACACTTATGTTACTGAAGTATCTTTGCTTGCATGCTGTGCATGTTTTCATGGTTCAGCTTCCAATAAGGAGTGGGTCATGGCCCATTTTTAACCTTGAAATATGTCTAAATGTGAAATCACAACCAACCTCCTCGACCTTTAGTATGGTTAAAAAAAAATCTAGTAGTTATAATGAAATATTGTAATATCTGTACCCCACAGTACTACACGGTCACCCTTAACTTCTCAAACTACCTGCACTTGTAGATGGGGTTGGAGGGCTGGTGGAGGGGAACCCTTAACTCCTCCATGTCAGGACCATTGAGACAGAGCTGGTCTCCCTCACACCTCAGTGACACCAGAACCAGGCGAGGCTGCTGTCTTCCTGTCACCATCTGGCCATCTTCCGTAATAACAAGCCATTGGCTGCAACCAGACATTTTTACAGAGCATGTCCTATTTCCTTTAGAAGCGTGCAAGCATAATAAACAGCAAAAAAGAATACTGATCTAAGATCAGTTTTTGTAACCATAACAGTTAGAAGTGCTAGAGAAATATTATCTGAGATACATTATATGGACAAAAGTATTGGGACGCCTCACCATTACACTAGCAGGGACTTTAGTAACATTGCAAACAAATAGACTTTCACAAGGAGCTGGTCCCACCCCCTTTCAGCTATAACAGCTTCCACTCATCTGGAAGGCTTTCCACAAGACTGTGGAGTATTTCTGTGGGAATTTGTGCCAATTCATTCTGTAGAGCATTTATGAGGCCAGGCACTGATGTTGGACGAAAAGGTCTGGCTCACAATCTCCATTCCAGTTCATCCCAAAGGTGTTGGATGGGGTTGAGGTCAGGGCTCTGTGCGGGCCAGTCAAGATCTTCCACACTGAACTCATCCAACCATGTCTTTGTGGACCTTGTTATGCTGGAACAGAGAAGGGCCTTCCCCAAACTGTGTCCACAAAGTTGGAAGCTTGATGATGTTGTCCAAAATGTCTTGGCAAACGCTGAGAGACAGGTCTGTCCCAATACTTTTGTCCATATAGTGTACGACCTGTTACTTAGCTGCTGTGTATGCTACCTTAAATTACCAAAAATTTGAGTGTGTTAGTAAAGTTAATGAACTAAAAACACACCTTCTTTAAAGAGTATTCATCTGCAGCATTAAGATACTAATTAATTAAAATAAATAAAATATTACAAATTAACAATGTATAAGCAATTCGCCTTCAATGCTGGAAATCTACACTCTTAAAAACGGCTTTCAAAGAGTTCTTAAAGACAATCATTATATACAGAACCACAAAATGAAATGTTTATTTACAGTTTCAAATATGCTTATCTTGTCATTGTAATTCTAGCAGTATGTGTACAATATATAAACTCCATAATCAGGAACTTGTCATTTACAGTACAGAATCTTCAACAAACATTTTATATAACACCATTTTGCAATTAAGCAATGAATGTTTTGCTACTTTGTTGTTTCGTTTCTTACGGAGTTTAAATAACTATCATTATGTGTATGACTATGTGCATTATAGTCTGTGTATAAGTATTATATGTATTATACTATGTGTAATATTGTGCATTGTACTTATCTTTATGTGCAGTTGTCTTACCATGTGAATATTACTACTTATGTCAATATTACTTACATACTACTGATCTCTACTAAGTGCAATAACATACTCCTAACTACCATCTGTGCTGTTAGTAATTCACTTTACTGTAAGTTACTTATCTATAGTATTTATACCCAGCATTGTGTATTTAGCATAGTGTATTTTCACACTGAGTTTTTTTCTATAGATTTTTATTGGATTTAATATGATATAAAATAAATAATATATTAAATTATAATAAACTAGAAAATTTAATATAATTATATAATTACATATTAAATTAATATATAAAATATACTTATAACACTTAAAATATATTTTATATTGTTCTTGTCTCTGTGTGTCTTTGCAGTCATAACAAAAGCAATTTCCTCCAGGATCAATAGTTTTCTGATTCCGATTCTTATTGTAAACATTTTTATACCACCAAAAAGGGTTTTGCAATTATGTGAAAAGCAACTGACCTTTTTACAACTAGTATAACTCGCAGTGAGCGCTGTCTCCTTTTATTTTGTTCATTTTTCCTCTTACTTTACACCAGACTGGAACAGTCGTGTGTTAAACGGCCACACAGTACACACACAGCGTTTATGCAACATTTACAGCTACCAAACGCTGCCACGACTGCAACTTAAGTTGTGACTAAAGAGTTAATGTCATTCGTAACAGATACGGAGCTACAGGCTTTAAAAGCTGCAGCTGTTGGGTTTGCATGTGTTTGTGCTTCACACCGTTATAACCTGCTGCAGAACTCACCGATCATAAAGCTCTCCACATCTCAGCCCCATCCACAGACACTCTGCAGCCTCCACCGTTACAGCTTTGCCAGACTTCAGGGGGTGAAGCAGCAGCTTGGAGACCACTCCGACCTGAGTCAACTTCTTCTGCTGTCTTCTCATGTACCTGTAACCCAGTCCGACTCCCAGCAAAGCCACTGCAACGCCGAAGACAGCCTGCTTGTTTTGAGCAACTGTGTTAGCAAGCAGCTCCATTTTTGCATGAACACACCAGAGGTAAACAGAAAATGGAGTCTGTTGTGATAGAAATGCACTAACTACTCCACCAACGCCACTACTCGGAGAGTCAATAAAACGAGCAAAGCCCACCCAATCATTGCACGACTCTCTCTCTGAGACAGGCCTAGTTTTAAAGAGACAGAGTTCATTTCTCAAGTGCACTTTAGTTTCTTGGGAGGAAACTTCTTGCAAACTTACTTTGCATGAAAGAACCAGCGCACTAGCTGTAAGAGCTTCTTACTGTTCTTGTGTTGCTCCATGGTCCTGGAGGCACGTTGTTTTGTTTCACTGTGTACTGTGTGCATGTGGTTGAAATGACAATAAAACCAAAGAATTATCTGGAGAGGAAACTTCTTGCCGAGTTACTTTGCGCTAAAGAACCAGCACCCTAACAGGGGCAGCTGTAAGAGCTGCTTACTGGGGCCCAAACACAACTAAAATGTGTCGTTTATTAGACTTAAAGCTTCCCCTGTAACAGGGTTGCCAACTCTCACGCATTCGGCGTGACAGTCACGCATTCAGCCTCAATCTCACGCTCTCACGCTCAAGAAAGAAATCTCACGCCAAATCTGACATTCTTCTGTGTTGTAATTTTTTTTCACTCATGTAAAAGTATGATTCGCTGAAAGCACCGGTTTCAAAGATGTTTATTTGTTACACATAGATGATAAGCATGTGTAAAACGTAAATCTAGATCGGTTGTATCAACCTCCCAATACCGCCCCCCGCCCCCTTCCTTGCGTCCGTCGCCGCTCACCGCTCCCGACATCGGCCACACACACCCCAATATCTCACATCTCACTCCAAGCTATCTCTACACCCCCCTATTCCCCGCCCCAGTTCGTCCGTCCGTCCGTCCCTCCCAAAATCTCACTCCAAGGTTTTTTGAAAAGTTGGCAACCCTGCTGTAAACACTATTAATTGTACCCATAGAGTCGGATTATTTATTACAAGCCCTAACTAATATCTTGCCTCTGAGAGCAAATGTCATTTGAAAGCATTGTCATACCTCTGTTCTACGTTTTTGCACATGTAACTTCAGCATTTTTGCACACACAACTCTCTGCTGCTAGAATACAGTCAAAATACTGTATTCATCCAGACTGCAGCTATTGTTGATTGCGCTAAATGTTGTCTTGTCCATTTGTTTTGTTGCTCCTGTGTTTTTCTTGCACTCTCTTTTGTCCTGTCTGCACCTGTGGTCTTGTGGTGTTCTGGTTCTGTTCTTGTGTTGCACCGTGATCCTGGAGGCACATTGTTTCGTTTCACTGTGTGTGTATATGGTTGAAATGACAATGAAACCTACTTGACTTGACTTATGAAAGGTTATTTCCATGTTGCAGCTTCAACAGTTCTGGGCCTGGCTTGCTGGCCTCCATCATGCTGCAATAAATCATGGGACTTTCAGTTTACTTTCCTTGCCTTGAAGATTCTGTAACTTGAAAGCGAACACACCAGAAAGCAAATCAAACAAGAACGTTTATATGTCTTTTTTTCCTGAAAGGCTATGGCTATTTAAAGTACAGGCTGTGGAAATTTGCTCTAACCCCCCAATGTGTTTCCTCATTTGTTTTTACATTCAATGCATTAATGCATCTTCTGTGACAGCGTCCTCGCCATTTTCTGCCAGATATTTAGGAGTGTAGGCGTTCCATCAAAGACTTCAAAAAATTTAAAAAAAATAACACTTTTTAAAAAATTTTAAAAATGGCAAAGGTGGCCAGATTATTGTAGACATCTGAGGACAAATATAGAATCTCAGATTTGGCCTAGTTTCTTGGCTGCAAAGCAAAAGCCAAAACTAAGATGTACATCATGTCCTACCCCCAGTGACCTGCCGGTCAGGGTTATTTTTACCCTTTTCATGGATGTAGATATCTGTGGCCAGGGTAAAAAAGATTGCAACAGATGCTGCCGCTATGGGGAGCCAATACAGGCATTTGTTGCAATGGCTCCCCTTCTGTTGCAGTGTCATGCAGGTCTAATAGCTCAAGGCAAAGTCTTGGGCACGAAGCGCTTTCTCCTTGGCAGCATGTAAGAGTGGCACACTCGCCTGTGTGGGCCAAACTTAGCCTGGTCAGCAAGCCCACTCTGAGTCAGAGGGGAATACACAGGACACTGTGTCCAGATCACTGCTGAGACCACAAGGAGGGACCTTATGGGATAGCGGCTGTATTTCTTATAGCTGCAGTTCAGAGCAAGGTCAGGTTTACTCTCTAGGCTTTGTTGATGCTGTACATCCATGGCAAATAAGTGCTCGCCGGTTGTTTCTCTAAACAGTAATATTTTCAAGACGTCCAGATGTCGAAGGCCAATGGGATAATTATGTTGGGCCTGTCTGATTTGTGTGATCAGTGTTGCCGAGTCTGACCTTGCTCTGTTCATCCTCATCACAACAGAACAGTCTGACGTTCATCATCTTGCGTCATCTTTTGTTCTTGTACCTCACCCCATGCAACCTTTATCAGGTTAATATACTGTAACTGTCTTCAGGAGGGGACTCTATTCTTGTAAGAGGCTGCACAGAGCTGGGCAAAGAACAGAAGTCATGTTGGCATGCCATCTGGATCAGCGATTACATTGCGGGTGTTTCATTTTCATGGTCGTAGTCCAGCCTTGTACAGTATATTGAATGGACTCTACAGCTTTTGTAAATCTACAGAACAGTAAAGATGTTCTTTATTATCTAAAATCATACAAATGGGCCTTTTTAAAACAAAATAATACCATAGAACTTTCAAAAAGACATGATCTACAAAGGAAATGGTGATGGTATGGAATCGTTCAAACAACAAAACGGCTGAATACATGAAACAACAGAAATAAGTCAGTGATACAAGTGCTTCAGTGTTATAATCTATATGTGACAGACAGTTTTAAATAATATGATTCACAGACAAACATCAATTCAATTTGGAATACAATAAATTTGCAATGATATGTACCAGTTTGCAAATTATAGAAGAATATGTTATTACATTATCTTCGTGAAGCACAATTAAAATACTGCTTTCGCACAGTGTATTGCACCATGTCAGGGAATTATTTACTTTGAAGTAGTATGAAGTCCACTATTCCTCTCTTTAAGGTTTATTTGGTCTCACCTTCTCTGTGACTCTTGTAAGCAGTGCTGTGTCCTTAAGACACAACAATTCCTAAACTACAGTAACTTTACTCTTTGCTTGAAGGAATAGCTCACTGGAAAATCAAATTTACATGGTTTTCCCCTTATCTCAAATGAACAGTATGTGAAAGTATAAACACCTCTGTTCAAATAACATTGATTTTCTAAATGAAAATATGTACACATCCTCTACAGGGAACAAAAATGAAACATGGCACTTTATTTTTCTGTTAATTTTTTGTGGACAAGCTCTATTCGTTTGCTTAGTTTGACATGGAAAAAGTACAACACAAAACTTTTGCACAGGCCGCTTTATGGTTTATGTTTTATAAACAGTAAATGCGCATTACAATCTGCAGAGGTGTGTTCTCTGTAGATGATGTGTACTTATTTTCATTTAGAAAACAGGCCATATTTGGCATAGGACTGCACCTGGTCAGACAAGACATTTGCTGATTTAGTTTTTCACTGGAGCATCAAGGCCAATGTAGCTATCAAGCAATAGAAACTTATAGCTACCAAGTTTGCATTATGCGACCTGCATGTCTGGATTGTCACGCACTTGATATATAACTTCAAACATCTAACTAAAGAAGCAAACCTTGGACAACAAGCTGGTCTGTGCTACATTTAGGGTCAGGAGAAAATTGTGTAAATTTGTTTTTTCAACAAACTATCCCTCATTACAAGAATTCATGCACACATTAAGAGAAACATACAGTAACTCAGTGTTCTCAGTGAGCTTTTACCTAACAGCACCTGAGATAGAGGTCTAGACGGAGCTACGCCTCTTAGAGAGGAGTCTAAAGGGGGAGATGCTCCTCAGCTCGGTGGACACAGTGCTGACGGCTGAGCAGCGCTGGGAGCTACACATGCAGCCTGTGGAGCCAGGCTCGAAGAAGTGCAGGGAGGAGATCTCGCCCTGCTCCATCAGAGCATCACTGAAGGACATGTCCTGCGGGAGCATCACCATCTTCTCCCGGCTCTTGTACCACAGGCAGGAGCAGATGGTCTGGAAGTGGAGCACCTCGGCGTAGACGCTCTTCAGACCCCGTCTCCTGGTGTCCTGCTCTGTGACCGGTGGGTCCTGGGTTTTGAGCCAGCGAGGAGGCGCAGCTTTCTGTTTGTCTCCTGAGAGCAGGGCCCGCTGCTCAGCATCCCGCCTCTCGTCCTCAGCATTCATGGTCATGAAGCGCAGCACCACTAGATTGAGGAAGGCTCCGATCACCGTCAGGCCCATCAGTATGTAGACAAAGCAGAAGGCCACATAATGTGGATCGTTGAGGAGGGCGTTCGGTTTCTGAAGGGCCACGTAGTCACCAAAGCCGATGGTGGTGAGGGTAATGAAGCAGTAGTAGAAGGCATGGAAGTAGCTCCAGCCCTCATAGTGAGAGAAGGCGGCCGCCCCCACGCAGAGGGTGGCTACGCAGGAGAAGAAACCAATGATCACCATGTTGGCCATGGACACCTCCGGCCGCCGCAGACCCGCGCATTTCTTGGCTTTGTGGAGCAGGAAGCGGACAAAGGTGTTGATGCGTTCACCCAGGCTCTGGAACATCACCAGGGTGAGTGGGATGCCCAGCAAAGCATAGCCCATGCAGAACGCTTTCCCCGCATCCGTGCTGGGAGCAGCATGGCCATAACCTATAATATCAAAGTACCAAAGTGTCAAAGTAGATAAATGTATGATTAAGAATTAAACAGTAATCAACAATTTAGAATATCTGAGGTAAGGTCAACTCTAAATATTTGACAATTGCTGATAATAGTAAACTGGTGGAGGTCATTCTGAAATGTGAAAGTGAAAAGTGAAAGTGAACGTTCTGTGAAAAATCAGCTTTATACTTTTATCTCCCCACATGTAATAGATCAGCAAAATAATATTTATTGTCCAAAGTGTGTTTCTTTAGTTTTGCAATAAAACAATATTGGCTATTTTATGGTGTGTGTTCTGGTCTCGCAGTATTTTCACAGTATTTAAATTCTTAAATGATTCCTCTGGCAGACCAGATCAAATCAAGCCTAAATAAATTTTCCAACATATGTCACCCTGTGTGTGTGTGTGTGTGTGTGTGTGTGTGTGTGTGTGTGTGTGTGTGTGTACATGTTTGTGTGCTGAACAGGCACAGACACAGCAGTACTGCTGGAGTCACTACTGCGCTGAGAATGATCCAGCACCCAAATAATGGATGTAATGGATCAGCAAAAGCATATTTGTTGTCCAAGGTTGGCCCTTTAGTTTTGCGATAGAGCTACCAAACAAGTGTAGCAGACAAGTAAAGGAAGCCCAGCAGCTGGCTCCTCACTCACTGCTCGCCAAAATCAATACACACTTGCCTCAAACTTAAGTCGTTAAGTCAACTCAAATTGACTTGGGGGAGTTACATGGAGCATAGCCTATTTCATTATACCACAATTTCTTCGTATTTCATTTTCTGTTTTGTCTCGAGCTTGTTGGTGACTCCATTATTTCACTGTACGTTTTATAACTGTGCAGTTAGTGCATGATAAGCATGATAAGCACAATGTGCATGATAAGCTGTAGTTTTAGTAAATTAAATGTTAAATTCAGATGCACTGAGAGCACAGACGCACAACAGCACATTTGTGGTTTACCTACTCTATGTAGGTAGCTATGTACGTTTGGCCCATGTGGGGTAAGGAGAAAAGGAGAATACCACATAAATTACTGCCATCATGACTACTATTTTTGGATCAACATATTTCAGTTTGCTGTTTGAGAAATTCACTAATGAATTGCGAACAAATGTGAAACACATAGTAATACAAAAGAATTAAACTGTTGTATGTATGTTTTACAAATTACACTCATGTACACTAGCTTGAGAGATCTGTTGAGGTTACAATAAGTACCGGTAGATTTTTCAGATCCTAACTAAACATGCATCCTAAAAAATGAATGGAAAAATTGGTTAAATATTTTACGTTTAAATTCATACAAAACAAGAAAAACATGTCCAGTGAAACTACAGCATAAATGTAACATTATTTATATAGCTATCTGTGTCTGTTTGCTATGTGTAAGCTAGGCTACTTTTGCTAACTTCCACTGGGTCTGCTAATCCCAGTACCCACTAAGTCAGACTACATCACACCACTGCTGCACGAGTATGAAAATTGTCTAGTGCCTCCATCTGACACACTAAAATGCCATAGACGTGGCAGACGCAAGTGCAGTATAAGCTATTTTTATGGTGTGTGTTATGGTCTCACAGCATTTTCACAGTATTTCAATTTTTAAATTATTCCTCTTGCAGACCAGGTCAAATCAAGTCTAAATAAATTTTGCAACATATGTCCCCCTTGTGTGTTTGTGTGTGTGTGTGTGTGTGTGTTTGCGTGCTAAACAGACACAGACACAGCAGTACTACTGCTCAGAGTCACTGCTGGGCTGAGAATGATCCACCACTCAAATAATACCTGTTCACTCATCCTCCTGCTCACTGATGTGTGTGGTAAAGGGCAGAGGTTGTCATTTGGCTCCAGAGAGTAAAAATCCTCCCCAGGATTTTTTACATCACCTCATACCAACAGTATTCCCTAATGGCAGTGGCCTCTTTCAACAGGATAAAGTGCCCCACCACACTGCAATCCAGCTATTCCCCAGATATCAGTTTGATCAAGCATCTGTGGGATGTGCTGGGAAAAACTAGTCCAATCCATTACAGGCCCCACCACACGACTTATAGGACTTAATGGATCAGAGGTCTTGCGGAGTCCATGCATTGACACGAAGGAGGCCTCCGCAGTATTAGACAGGTGGTTTTAATATTTTGGCTGATCAGGGACACTTCTGTAATAAGCTAGTCCTTTCTGTAGAAGCTTGTTGTTTTGTAACGTCAGGAGCTGTTCAAAGAATGCACTTAAACTTAAAATATTTGTTTTGGAAATAAATTCATGCTTCATCTTGGAAACAAATTCATTCAAATACTTAAACAAATTCCTGTGATATCATTAATACGATATATTTAATATTATGAAAACCACATTCACTCAGGGGTGTGTGTATTTATATATACATACAGCTGAGCCTGACTCCACATGATTTCAAGAGGTGTGTGGGGTAAACAGGCTGGTTAATATCTCGAATGTTTTTTTTCTGACCAGCGGCATTAAGCTTGTGTATAACCTACCGCATTTATTTATACTCGCTCTGTTTAAAAGGCATGTAAATATTTGGACTTTCATCCATTACACTTAGCTCCCTCAATATTATCTCAGTGATGCTGTAAATGTTCCAAAGTGGGGCAGACTAATACCGCTTTTGATTTGAGATATGTGGCCGGTTTGTGTGCTGTCTTCAGGGTTTCATGGAAAAAAGTCAGGGGCTGAAAGACCTCAGGGCAAACATCTGTAACGCAAACACTCCTTATCGGCTGAAGAAAATCAAAACGCAGGTGAAATCTCTCATTTATGACCATCCGTGAACATGGACAGCAGTAAGTGATTTAATAAAGGCACCGCTAACTCACCCTTACCCAGAATTTAAACGTCAATATTAAATGCACACTTTAAATCCTGATGTTTAGATTCTGAACACAAGCAAAATATTTTCGGTGACACCTTTTATACACACTATGGTGTTTTGTTGAACCGTTCCCTTATTTGAGAACGAGCTTCACAGCAGCATCAAATAAACATGAGAGAACGTTTATTTTCGAAATAGTCACCCGACCTTTGGGTTTTAAACACTGCTGCTAAGTCACATGTTCCGTGGTTTTACAGATCAGTCGTTGGTTGTAAATTTACAAGGTAGTAAATTAATGAGGACTAATAAAATATTTGTAAGATACAACACCAGCTGCCCTTTACACTGTGTGAAAATTTCACTATCAGTGAATAGGACCTGGAAGCCAATGATTTTTACATTAACTTCCATTACAAGTTATACATGTTTTTTGCTTCTCTTGCAAAGCTGCCATTTTTGGGATATAAGGTTTTTTTTCCACGGCCACAATAAGCAGGGAAAGTTAAAAATATCGTTGTTATCGCCGAAGCGTATTAGCCTTGTTAAAATTCTGACGGCTGGTGACAGCTTCCTGCAGCTTATACAATGGCACCTTTAAAAAAACAGGCTATTTCGGGATTTTGTGGGAACCCACGGGCTCACCACAATTATCACTTCCATCACAAAGCACTAATTGGACAGGTAAGCAGCATCAGTACACAGGGTAAGTGTCTGTGCTTAGTTTCTCCATTCTCTCCCCTTTAATCATAATAATATTCTCTTTCTCGTTTTCTCTTGGACTCATAGCTGTATAGCAGTAAGCATTTTATTTCGAATAGAAAAAAAGAGCAGTTATTTTCACCCTAGACCCAGACACTTAAAATAAAGACAACAACAACCAAACCAAAAGGTGGCTGGAGTGTTGCTTTCAGGTAGAAGATCCTTTCAAAAAGGTTTTTAGGGCATCATCAGGGACTGATGCGTCGTTTAAAACCGCCTTAATCCAAAGGGGGACCTTCACGCAGTCTGACTGTGATCATAATAATGTAATCGTTCCTGGAAGGGACATGAAATTCATGGAAGTGCTGAGATATTGCGATGGTCTTACCACCCATTCTAACCACTGCTGCTTTTTCTTTGCCCCATTGTGATTTTAAATGTGGTTTATTGCCCCAATTCTGCTGCCCCCTGTTATTACCTACGCTCTAAATCTATTATACCACACAGAATGGATGGTGCGGAGTTTATTAGGCTGGACCGTTTTCTCAGAAGTGTATTTAACTTGAAGTTTTAAGACGGCAACAAAAGGCAGCTCTTCTATACTCGTAGCTATGGCTCTACACTTTAAATCGTAAGGGCTGAACAAAACAGAAAGACCTAGTAAAAGGTGGGCAGGCGGACCCTTTAACAGAGGTGTCAACAGCATAGAGCACCTAATACCATCATGATATTCCAATTCTAATATGGGGATATTTTTGGCCTCTAATTAAGCTGAAGTGCCTGGACTGAACCACCGCTGGTAAAGTTGGAGAGAGGGAGAGAGAGAGAGAGAGAGAGAGAGAGAGAGAGAGAGAGAGAGAGAGAAAAGAGAGAGAGACAGATAGAGAGAGAGAAGAGAAAAGAGAGAGAGAGAAAAGAGTGAGAGAGAAAGAGAGAAAAGAGGGAGAAAAGACAGAGGGAAAAGAGTGTGAGAGAGAAAAGAGCGAGAGAAGAGAGAAAAGAGAGAGAGACAGAGAGAGAAGATACAGATGGAAAGAAAAGAGAGAGAAAAGAGGGAGAAAGAGAAAAAAGAGAGAGAGACTGAGAGAGAGGCAGAGAGAGAGAGAGAGGGTGAAGAGCGAGAGAGAGAAAGAGAAAGAGACAGAGAGACAGATAGGGAGAGAGATGAAGAGAGAAAAGAGAGAGAAGGAGAGAGAAAAGAGAGAGAGAAAAGAGAGAGAGAAAAGAGAGAGAGGAAGAGAGATGAAGAGAGAAAAGAGAGGGAGAGAGCCCGAGAGCCCCTACCTATGGTGGTTATCACAGTGATGGCGAAGTAAAAGGAGCCGGCGAACTTCCACTGCACTCCGGCTTTGTGGGGCTTTAGGAGCAGGACCACCGTTTCAATCTGGTCGAAATCGGATTTGCTCAGGTTGTATTTAATCCTCATCTGAAATTTCCGATAAACCAGCGTTTTCCTCTGGATTTCCTCGTGCTTGGACTCCAGAACGTCGAACACTCCCGCTCCAATTAGCAAATAGGACAGGGTGCAGATGATTAAGGCGAGGGTCCGCACGTTCTGCCTCTTCATTTTCCCGGAGCCCCCCTATAAACGCCCCTCCGAGTGGAAAGCCTGCGCCGCGCGTAGGGGACAAATCTGGAGCCTCATGTCTCTCTAACTGGCCCCCGGGACCCGCGGACCGAGGGTCCCCCCGCGCGCGCACAGACGTGGTCACGAGGGCCCGCGAGCTCTGGGAGCTGTTCTTTCAGCACCACCCCCGAGCCGAGCGCGCGCTCCATATTTGGTCATTCGTTCCTGCGAGTTCATCGGTGCGCGCGGTGGCAAAAGGGACTGTCCATGCCCATGAAATCATGAGAAGCCCTGAGTACAGTGTGTGCCAGTGGCCTGGCTGGGCTGTCCCAGCTGGAAATGGGAAATGGCTTCAAGGAGATTTTATTTTCTTCTTGAAGTTGACCTGCCTTGATGTAGAATTTAGTGATGGGAGAGAAGGCTATAATCCTCAGTTAACCCAAGTAAAGGATGTATAGGTATAGTAACACTTCTTGGCACTTCATTTTCCAGGTTTCTTAGTAGTCAAATGACATATATAAACAAAAAACACATCTAAAGATATATTATAGGTATACTGTAGGGATATTAATCTGAAAAGGTACCTTTTAAAACTAAATTGAATGGCTGGCGTGTACTCCTCACTTAACCCAAGTAAAGGATGTATAGAAATAGTACGTTTAGGTATATTTCATTTTCCATGTTTCATTAACCCAAGTAAAGGATGTATAGGAATAGTACGTTTAGGTATATTTCATTTTCCATGTTTCATTAACCCAAGTAAAGGATGTATAGGTAAAGTAACATTTCTTGGGACTGCATGTTCCACGTTTCTTAGTAGCAAAATGACTTCTGAAAGTTTTTTTGAATTTATAAACAAAAAACACATCTGAAGATATATTATACATATATTGCAGGTATATTAATCTGAAAAGGTACCTTTTCAAATAATATATAAAATGGCTGGCGTGTACTCCTCAGTTAAACCAAGTCAAGGATGTATAGGTATAGCAACACTTAGGTATATTTCATTTTCCATGTTTCTTAGTAGTCAAATGACTTCTGAAAGTTTTTCTTTTCTAAAAACACATCTGAATATATATACGTATATTATAGGTATATTAATCAGAAAAGGCACCTTTTAAAACTATATTGAATGGCTGCCGTGTAATCCTCAGTTAACTCAAGTAAAGGAGGTATAGTGGCATTTCTTGGCACTTCGTTTTCCATATTTCTTCGTAGTCAAATGACTTCTGAAAGTTTTTTTTGTAACATATAAACAAAAACACATCTAGATATATTACGGGTATATTTTAGGTATATTAATCCGAAAAGGCACATCTTAAAACTATACTGAATGGCTGGTGTGTAATTCTCAGTTAACTCAAGTCAAGGATGTATAGGAATAGTACATTTAGATATATTTCATTTTCCATGTAAAGTAGCTTTTCTTGGCATTTCATTTTCCAAGTTTCTTAGTAATCAAGTGACTTCTGAAAGTTTTTTTTTTTTAAACAAAAAACGCATCTAAAGATATATTATATGTATATTGTAGGTATATTAATCTGAAAAGACACCTTTTAAAACTATACTGAATGGACTGTAAAGTGATATGCAGTGATATATGTGTATATATGAGACGTCTATTCAGAGATTTAATTGCTCTTGTTGCTTAATGGCCAAATGGCCCCTGAAAGGTTTGTCTTTCCCCAGAAACTCGACGCGTTGCACAGATGCAGTGAATGTGGTACTGTTGACCGAGCATATATTTAAACTGATATGGTTTCCAGGCGTCCTAAGTTGTTGTCTAGCAACATAATTAGTGATCTGATCCTTTAGTCCTTCAGACAATAGCGGTGTCCCTTTGTATGTGCGCACACACGCTCCCTTTGCATTACAATTTGCCTTTGTGGAGCGCACTGCACATCAGCGTGCATGTCAGAGTGGATCTTCATCTTATAGCCAGAGGACAAAAAGGAGGAGAAAAAAAACAAGAAAAACATAAAGGGCAAACAGTCCTCTCATTTCGGAATAAAACGACATATATGTATATATATATATATATATATACAAATGCAAAGTGCTTATATCAGAAAGCACCAGGATTGTGGTTCTTTATTTTCTAAAAAAAAAAAAAAAAAAAAAAAAAAAATCCTCTTTGAACACCTCTTTGGTCCATGTGGCACAATAATGATAAGGGCTGTATGAATGGCATCCAAGCCTTCATTGTTACTGTGATATTTTATCATAAGAATTCAACACAATCAGTTCAAATTCTTCCAGAGCAAAATTTACAAAGTTTACAGAAAAGAAGCATTTCATTATGGCATTGATCAAAAAAAAGCCTAGATAATCAAATAATCAAAAAAAGTACCTGTCCTTCATTTTTTTGCCCCACTCTACAACTAGTTGGGAGTGAAAATGAATGCATAAGTCTATTAAGCATCACAAGCATTAACATCATTACTCAATCTGTGTCAGGGAGATGTTTTTCCATTTCCCTAATTCAAACTCAGGATGGCAGCGATTAGCACTAAACAGAAAGGGAGCAACAACAACAACAAAAAAAAAGAATGCTAACATATTATAAATGAAATCATTTTGTTTTAAAAGGCTGTGGCACTATCAACATAAATATGATCTCGACTGAATGCTGATGTTCAGCGAAGGCAACTGAGAGTTCTAATTTCACAACAAGTGCCATAATAAGAGCAGCTGAACATGTAAAAACTTATATTTATAGAGAACATACACTGGTGTGTGTACTATAAAAAGATTGTAATTTCTTCCCTACTTCTACCTGCTATCACGAGCGAGGCTCTTAACCCAAAACGGCTCCAGTTCACACTTCTCCTTACATGGCAACTTTTAAAAAATACAACCAGTCCAACGGCCCTACCATGATTAAATAACATTAAGAAAGGCTAAATAAGAGGTACCTGGACACCTACTGTAAAGTGAAACCATTTGAGATAATGTTACACATACACCCTTCAACAGCAGTGGAAGAAGCTAGCAGGGTGTTTGCTGTTGCTGAGGTTATTCAGAGATGTTATCAGTCTCTACAAGGCTTCGAACTCGTCTATCCTCTGCTTGGTGTTGCCCATGCGGATCTGACGCAGGGTTTTGTACTTGTCCCTCCCGGCGCGCATGTTCTCCATGTGCAGGATATCATTCTGGGTCTTCCTGCTGTCATCCCGCGCGTCGGCCAACTCGGAGCTCAGGGCCTGTGGCACAATTTGACCATGGTTATTTATAAATAGCTATAAATAAATAAGTCTTCTTATAACCCAAGGAACTGGGAGGCAATCTTGGTGATGGTGGAAAATGTTCAAAGGCAAGACTTACCTAGTCTATTGAAGATTAAACATAACTATTAATACAATAATAATAAATCTATCTATATATATATGATATCTCTCTATCTCTCTATCTCTATCTCTATCTCTATCTCTATCTATCTATATCTATCTATCTATATCTATATATCTATATCTATATATCTCTATCTCTATCTCTATCTCTATCTCTATCTCTATATCTATATCTATATCTATATATATATATATATCATTGTTCTGCTGCCAAATGTCTGTCTTTTAAATATATGGAATATCTAGCTGGCTGTCATCTACCATCATAATTTAAACGTAGTATAAGACTTTTGCTCAGTAATGCATGTGCATGTATCTCACCATGAGCTGTCTCTGCACACGCTCGTTTTTCTCAGCCTCGGTGAGACGCTCCTCCTCGTTGCGGTTGTCGTTGATGGTCTCCACCAGGAGCTCAGCACTGTAAGTCCTCATGTTCTCTTCATGGTCCTCATGCTCCACCTCCTCCATATGGACATCTTCTACCACGAGCATGGCCGGAGCAGGCGCTGGAGGAGGCATCATCACCAGCTGCAGTTCCTCGCGGGTCTTCATCAGATCTTCCTGGACCTCCTTAGCCTACAACCCACAAAAGAATGGAATTTACACAGTACTTACGCTGATTCAAACAGGTTGCATGAACAATCAAAACAAGTGTACAAGCCTGTGTGGTAACAAGTGTAAAATCATCCAATATTTAACAACGTTGGACTGAAGGGGCCCATGTTCTACATTTTTCTTGTATCTTAAATTTCCTCATCAAAGTCCACTCTTTTATGGTTTAATTTATTAAAAACATCCATCTTAACTGGAGCCTATCCCAGTGTTCACAGGGCAAAAAGTGGAGAAACAGGTCACCAGTCCATTGCATTAAAAACTGACACAATTCATTTTTACATACCATGTCATAACCTCTTTCTATCTCTTTAAAATAAACTCTGTTTCTTAAAGATTGAGATACATAAATGACCCCTGTTCGGATTGGCTGCCTCTTTCACAAGACACAGCCAGGACTCCACGGACTGGGGTGTGAATGGCACGTTTTAAACCTTTAACCTTTCCATAGTACATCAAAAACACAAGTGTTAAACTTACTCTGTTCTCCCATTCGCTGGCCTCCTCCTCCTTCACTCTCTTGGCCTCCTCCAGCAGGGCGATCTTCGCAGTGTAATCAGCCAGTTCAGCAGCCTTCAGGGACAGAAGCAACAAAAATGGTCTCAAATTCACATCACTTCAGGCTAGTCAGATTCCATTTATTGTCCTCAGCCAGCCTAATCTGCAGAGTCTGAAAGAAACCTACTACGACAGAGCGACGGGAGAGTAAAGGTTAGAATTTTCTTGATTGGACAAGAAATTCTCCCTTTTTTTTTTTAATCTAAATCCCTCTTTGTGCACAGTAAGTGCCACTGTACCCCCTTCTCATCAGAACAGGACTGTTCTGTAGCATTACATTTAACTCTGGATGGCCTTCCTTGAATTGTGATATATTCAATTTTAATCATCTTTTACCATCTACCATGTTAACCAATTACCATGTTAACCAAGTAACCAAACTAACAACTTAAAAATTAAAAATTAAAATTAAAATGACAACGTTAAAATTGTGTTTTTTGGCCGCCCCCTAGAGGGCATCAGACCCCAGGTTGAGAACCTCTGGTGTAGACCTTTTACATTATGAGGTTTAAATTTTATGAGGTTTAAACTCACTTAAAACATGTTTTTACAGAACCACCCACTGATCGGTTCCTTGGGGAAGCAAAATTACATTATTCCATGGAACATCTCCAAAGAGGCACCTTCGTGGCACCTTTATTCTTAGTAGAGTGTAACTTCTAATTTGAGGTTTAGAGTCAGGATTAAAGTAAAAAGCCCCTTTATTAGTGTGTACCCCCCACTCACCAGCTGCTCCTGACTCTTGGCCTGGTCCTCAGCTTGCCTGGCCAGTTCCTCTTTAGCCAGCAGAGCCGCCTGTCTCTCAGCCTCCAAACGAGCGGCCTCTTCCTCTACTTTCCTCCTCTCCTCCTCCAGCCGCTTGGCTCTCTCCAGCTGTTCCTGCAGGTCTGTGTAATACACAGACACCATCAACAGGAGGCAACAGTTACTTCACATGAGTTCAACAGGAACTGAAGCCATTAAACAGGCCTGACCAGGGCCGTCATCTTACTGGGCCATCAAAATTACTGAGTGAAAGACAGACATTAAAACATGCTCAGGCATGTAACAGTAAAAAGAAAATACACAGAAAATGAACAAAAAAGAAACTTCAGTGATGGGTATCATAAAATGATGACGCTCTGTGTAACCCAGTCTAACGAATATGCCTGAACTGTTTACTGTTTAAAGTTCTGAGATCATATAGTTCATAGGGATTTGCGGGTTTTTGATACTGATGTAATTTTGTATTTTTTTTTTTAAATATATGTAATCAATATAACATGATTTAATGTAATTACTTCTTAGCCAGATTAAGAGCTTAAAATGTAAGCTACGTGAGCTACCAACAGTGTGTGTGGATCTCACTTTGTCCTTCTTAATGGAGCTCAGTCTTAAACTCAATAAAAAGTGACCTTTCTTTAGAGAGAAAAAGCAGAGACCTTTTTGACGGCTATAAATCAGCGTGAAAATGGAATCGGACCAAAGAGAACCGTACCTCTCTCAGCTTTTCTGGCCTGCTCTTCGAACAGAGAGAGCCTCATCATCATCTCTCGCTTCTCTCTTTCCATCTCCTCCTTTTCTCTCTCAATGTTTTCCCTCTTCTTCTTCTCATTTTCTAGCAGGGCTCTGGAAAAGGCAATAATCGACCATTAGCACATCAAAAGGTTTTCCGAGAGCATCATTTATATGCAGTGATGAACATTAAAGGTGATGAACAATTTACTTGACACCTGCAGAACACACAAAGCATACTCCAGCCAGGGTATGGCCAGAGGCACTGATGTGTAAACAGAGGTGTTTTAGCAGTAATGTTGCTCCATACACAAAAGTGGTCAGACCAAAACAACTCATCCTACTGTCTCAGTCGAGGAGTGTGAGGGCTGTGCACTGTGTTTTGGTATTGCACACTGCTGCTGACCTAAATGCTGTGCATGGTTGACGGAAGTCAAGTCAACTCAAAGCAAATTTAGAATCAACCTGTGCTGCCCTAATTCCTGAACAATTAAAACGGACAAATCCAGCATTTTTATTGTATTTTAATATTTATGTATTGTCATTATTCATTTCCGCCATGAAAATTTTCCAACAATTAAATAGGCTCTCTTTGTAACTGTGTCTTTCACATATATGTAAACAAACTCTGCGCTTATTTTGACCAGCACTCATTAATTAGGCTGAGCTTATTAACAGATGGGGCTAAATTGCTATTGGCTGAATGATCAAATATATGAAAATGTATGGATTTTTGTGACATCACAAAAACAATGGGCTGTTTTTTCGCAGTTTGACTCCATAAATGGACTCTACGAACTGGGGAATGAATGGCAAACCTTTAAAGTTTACACTGAACCATTTGACATAGTATAGGCCTCTGGATTTGGATGGATGGATGGATGGACGGACGGATGGACAGACAGACAGGCAGACAGATAGATAGATATACATCATACACATTATAGAGGACTAAACTACTGCCAAAATGAATATATAAATAAATAAAACCACAACAGGAAAAAAAAGCCAGACCTCTCCATCTGCCTCTGGTGTTTCTCCTCTCTGGCCTGGGCTTTCATCTGCTGCACCTCAATAGTGTCAGGCTTCCTGCGCTGCATGTAAAGTTCGTGGTTGCCCATACATAGTTGCAGGATGCGCTTGTTAATGCGCAGGCGAGGAGCGTAGAACACAAAGTCCTGAGAGAGCATGAAAAAGAGGAAGAGCAGACCGAGTGAGATTTACATGTGTTCCAAAGATGAATAAATCAGTCAGCTCCATTTCACTTAACAGCTATGCAGTCTAGACAAAAGCCACTGCTGAGTTAAACTTGGCTCGGCAAACTGAAATTGCTCTGGGCTAATCTGGGAAAGACTATATAGTCAGGGAATGCCTCTAATAATTCCATTCTATCTTGAGGCTAAACAATGAAGTAACACTGCAATTCTGTCAAAGGAAGGGAGATAGGTCTGGTTCATTCTAAGATTATAAGAGATTTAACGCTACAGCCTAAAGTGCACTATCACTGTCACGAAACCTCAGCACTCCGAAATGGTAACTACATAGCGGAAGCAAAAAAAAAAAAAAAAACATTCTTAACTGCAATGGATGTTAAAATAGTGAGATCTAGATCATCACCATTGGCACAGTCATCATGAAAACACTTATGATAAAAATGTGAGTCATATTACTATTTATAGTCTGAAAATGTGACAAATCAAGTTACGGTTTGGAAATCTTCAAATCAGCCACAAAAATACAATTTCCATTTGTCTTGGAGGTCCTTCAGTTGAACTACGCATTTTTGTTATTCAATAACGTTTGATGGAATACATTTCTACGGAAATTTGTTTGATTTACAAAATCAAGTCAACATTTGTAAACATGTTTTTGTTGGGTTTAACTGCTATTTATTATTGTGACGTTTGAGCATGTTTTTTTATATGAAGAAAGACACAGGTATACCATGTTTTATATAAGCATGGCCTTCTTTGGGGAGAGTTTAGAGAGAGTTTTGACAGTAGGGGGTTCTTAAGCTTACCCTTTCACCCCTCGTTGCTTGCGAACAGCTCAACACAACATTTCACACACACAGAGCCAACAGTGCGTTAGTTAGTCTGATAATAGTTGTAGGAAGAATATCAGCTTGATTATGTTAAGGAAAAATATCCATTCAGAGTAAATTAAGTTCCATTGGCATAACGGCCATCAGGGGTCCTTCCAAAAGAGGCTACACAAACTCCTCCAACTGAATCATAACCAGTAAGGTTCACACAAAAAATATAATAAAATAATTTAAAAAAAACACTTACGGGAGCCTTTTTGTCGATGGGTTTGATGATGAACTTCTTGTCATTGAATGATATGTTCCTGATTTCACTCCAAGGGAATCCAATCTTTGGTGTCAGTCTATGGGACAGGGCAAATGACATGGCATCATTCTCATGCTTCAACACAATTTCCCAGCTAAATCATTCTTTCTGATTGCATGACAGGAATCACAGGTGTAATAAGCACATCAGGTCTTAGGTGCAATGAACTCTCAACAACAAGAGCCATATTTACTCATTCCACAGACCTACAGAGCTTGGCTGGCTGAAGTTGACAGTTACTCCTGGGGTCACTGTCTGAACAGGCAATGACTGCTGGCACACTGACCCTAATACCTGCCTGACACTGACGACCCACTACCAACTGCTGTTGATGGGTTTTCCTCGGTTAACCACGCAACATGACATTTAAATGCTTACTTGTCATCTTTCTCATAAATGTTAAGCCCAAGTGCATCCACACCCAGCCACAGCTCTGTTCCCTTCTTGTTCTTGATGTCAAAGTAGTTGACTCCATACATCTCCAGGTCTTGTGCAATTTTTAAGTACTCTAGCATAGCATCTTCCCTGGGGAGCAAAATTGAACATCATGACTTTCAGATTTAAAAAAATTGTATTTTGATATTATTTTTTTTTTATTTATTATTATTATTTATTTTTTTTTACATTTTTTCATTTTTGTAGCATTTTAAACACCAGTTACTAATTACATCACTGAGTTTATGAGACATGGACCAACAAGCCCAAAATTACCTGGAAAAATGGAACATTAAGACCTTCATGGGAAGATACCATTCTACAAGCTAACACTGTGACTGTGTGTTATTTGATGTCTGTGCATGTGAGACTCACTTTAGCATCCCCCTGTGCTCCTCATGCCAAACCTGGATCCTGTCCTCCCACTGTTCTTTGGAGAGTTTGTGTTGGTCAAGCACTCTGTAGAGAGAGAGAACATCAAGTCATTTTAATAAGCTAATATCAGTCTCAAACACATCAAAAATGATTTCATGCACACGTTTATCACAGGAAAAATACACATGGGAAAGAATGACAAACATTCTTAGATGCCCTCAGATACAGTTACAAAGAGAACCCCATAAACTCCTCAGTCATAACTATTGATCATCACTGTCATATTAAAACTTCTTTTGGAGATAATGTTACAACTATATTAGCTTCATAGTAGTTACTGAATAAGTTACAGTAATATATATTATACTATAATATATAATAATCCTGCACATTAAGGGGTTAAAACAACAAACAACAATGAAACCTGGTAAATTAGTCCAGGTCTTTAATAACTCACCTTTGGGGTAGCAGCCGTTCAGATGTGAGGTAGCCAGCCTTGTGGTTCTCCTTGGAAAAGTCTCCAAATTTGGCCTGCACAGAGTAAGAGGCGAGCAGCACTGCTGTTTCCGGGGGGCAGTAGATATTGTCGCTCAAGATGCCATCTTTCACCTGCAGGAAGAAGAGCTTGCGGGTGATGTCCTGGATCAGCTCTTCAGCCACATCCTCAGGGAAGTACTTTGCCCGGAACATAAACTGAAGGGGGTTCTCTCGCTTCACGTCCTGAGATAAAACCTAGACCAACACAAAAGAAATGTTTGGTTAGGACCATTAATTTGACACATGACAGAGTTTTAAGTATATGTAAATGGACACAATACATCGACACCTATTTTATATTTAATAACAGAGAAAGTAGTATAGTCAGATTAGGACTGTAAAAACTGGACCTGTGCTCATACTTGCAGGGCTGGTTTCATGGGAACACATTAAGTGTGGCTCTAGACAAAGGTTTTTCAATGGAGTCTGACCACTGCTATTGTAATTTAGCCAAAGACCAGGCTTTATCTATGTCTGGGAAACCAGCCAGAATAGGTCACTAATCAACAAACATGATCATGTGACCAGAGATCTGAATGAACCGGTGTAGGTTAAGGTTGTGGTTTAGCATTTAGACACATTTTCTTTGGTACAGTGCCTCACCTAATACCTGTGACATATAAGTTCCAGTTACATATAAAGCTATTCCAACAGATGAACTACAGTCTGTCACTGTAAACTATAACATTTACCTGTATAGTAAGTGGATCTATTAAAATAGACAGTGAGTTCAGACACAAGATGGTGGTGTACCTTAGTGTATCATATCTGCACATCTGTATTGTGCGCGTATATACACCAATCAGCCACAATATTAAAACAATCTGCCTAATAAAGCATGGACCCCACAAGATCTCTGAAGGTCTTGTGAAGGTCTCTGAAGACATTAAGTGGAAGATCCTTAAAATTCTGTAAGATTCAAGGCAGGGCCTCCATGAATTGGACTGGTTTATCCAGTACATCCCAAAGACGCATGATTGGATTGAGAGTTGGGGAAACTGAAAGCCAAGTCAACACCCTGAACTTTTTAATCATGTTCCTCAAAACATTCCTGAACAATTTTTGCAGCGTGGCACGGTTCATTATGAAAGAACTGAAAGAGTAACTGCCATTAGGGAATGTCGTCATCATGAAGGGGTGTACTTGTCCACAACAATGTTTATATAGGTGGTATAACATCCACATGAATGCCTGGACCGATGTTTCCCAGCAGAACATTCAGCGATGCATCGCACTACCTCCTCCAGTCTGCCTTCTTCTCACAGTGCATCCTGGTGCTGTCTCTTCCCCAGGTAAGGGATCCATCCACACCCAGCCATCCACGTGATGTAAAAGAAAACGTGATTTATCAGACCACACCACCTTCATCCATTGCTCCATGGACGGGTTCTGGTGCTCATCCACTGTTGGCGCTTTTGGAGATGGACAGGGTCAGCATGGGCACTCTGGCCGGTCTGCACCCATGCAGTCCCATACGCGGCACGCTGTAATGGACTGTGTGTTCTGACACCTTCCTACCATAGCCAGCATTAACTTTTTCAGGAATTTGTGCTACAGTAGCTCTTCCATGGGATCAGACCAGATGGGCTAGCCTTCACTCCCCATGCGCATCACCGAACACTCCAGAAGACCTCCAGTTTTGAAGATGCTCTGACTCAGTTGTCTAGTCACCACAATTTGGTCAAAGTCGCTCAGATGCTGCCTCCAACTCATAAATTTCAAGACCTGACTGCACGCTGCTTAATATATCCCACCCCTTTACAGATCCCACTGTCAGAAAATAATCAGTGATAACAGTTTTGATGTTATGGCTGACTGGTGTATATACATGTATATAATGAATGAAATTTACCAGTAGAAATGCGGCGAAACTACCAAAAACACTTTTACAAACACTTCCATTGTAAGTTAAGAATGTTTTTGCCTTCTTTCATTTTGTTCTGACAGCGACAATATATACATACATACACTGGACAGAGGACAAAACGCTGTAAATATGTACCTTCTTCTCCAGTTTCAGCCAGGTGAGATATCCTTTGTTGTCCATATACTGCAGCCCGAAGTACCACACCTCACGCAAGCCCACTGTCTTGACCACCTGAGGCACAAGCACTTTACATTGACTATAATGAACCTCATGTGATTCAAAACCAGTGACACAATAACAAACATGGAGAAAATGATTTAGTCTTCCATATTAGTCATTTCAATTCTAGTTATTCAGGCATGAAGTGCAAAGGGTGGAGCAACCCTAAAGTTGACAGACCAGCGATTATAAAGAATATACATGGGAGCGGTTTTAGTCACTGAGAAACATCCAGAAGGGTGTTCTCATTTGTGCTGCTCCTTACTGATTTTAAAGTAATCAATGCAGTCCAACAACTGATCAATAGATCACCAGTGCTATCAACAGTGGAACTACCCCCACCCTTCCAAACTGCACCATCTTATCAGTGACACCGACAGCGGAGTGGCCAAGTCTGGAGTTTCTCCACCCAAGAGCTGTATATCATGTGACAAATCATGCCATAAACTAGACATTTTAACATTGCTGCCAGGAGTAACTGAGCTGGACAATATTTGTGAAATGATTTACAGCCAAAGACTGACCCTAGGCACATGTCAAGCAGCCAGTGACTTAACAATATGTAACTGTGCCTTGTTCCTCCTGTAGCTTCCACTTTGGCTAGCATTTTCGCTTGTTACAGGCTTTCATGAGGAAATGTGTACTACTTCTCATTCGCACTGCATTTTCATTTGGCAGGTTGCTCAGCTTGTGATTGAACAGAGACAAATAACTTGAAAATGATGGAATTTACAGCTTGAGCATGATGAGATCAGATAGGTGTCCATTCCACACATGCCTTTCCACTAAAGTCACTGAGCTCGTG
This sequence comes from Brycinus macrolepidotus, assembly GCA_037974445.1. Lineage (NCBI taxonomy): Eukaryota > Metazoa > Chordata > Actinopteri > Characiformes > Alestidae > Brycinus > Brycinus macrolepidotus. The sequence continues at coordinate 35,737,279 of JBBPCZ010000001.1, forward strand.
GATATCTTCCCCATCGTCACGCCTGACGCAGGCTGTAGGACCAGCTGAGGCTCACCTGCTCGAAGAGCTGTTTCCCTGTAGTGACCGACTGGATGGCAAATTCCAGCTCGGCGTCCATTGTAGTGACGCGGACATTGACCTGAGGAGAGCAAACACATTAGGAACAAGAAGGTCTTGAATGAGTGAAGCAAAGACCGAGCCCTGTGTATAAACTAGTTTAAAGAAAAATCCATTATTTTTCAACATGTATATAAACACTGTAGGTGTAGAAGTATTTCTGCAATTTACATGACTTATGCAAATGACCATGGAGCCAGTCAGTGTATTTAAATTCTACAAATATTCCAAAACAACGCTTTATGGCATATTTGACTATGCCTTGTGTGTTTCTAGGAAGAAATGTTATCACATGTGGTCAGTATAGAAAATAATCAAATATCAAGAACTAAACAGAGTCATTGTGACTCTGCCGCTTCACCAAAGCTTAAATCCATGTAAAAGTGGGGGTCAAATCACACCAAAATAGGCTTTACTGAGCACATTTTGCAGATCATAAGTATTTCAAGAACACGGACCTGCCTGTGTCATAAAAATAGAGCACAATCAGTCCTGTTTAACTGGATTTGCTGCAGCACGCCATGTGAAACACTGAATAAAAATGTATCATGAAAATGTCAGATATGGTGATATTGTATTTTTGCCCTACCGCCCAACTCTATTGAAGATAAAGGTAATGTCTAGCCTGGGTCTTTTATACTTTATGAGGATGTTTGGTAATGACTTCTCATTTGATTACATCATGTGCTCTTGCAAATGAAGCACAAGAACCATCATCATTATAGCCTACAACCATGACGGAGCTGAACTGCAATGGAAGCAGGTCTCGCTCGTAGGTAGAAAAACAACCTAGAAGCTTGTAAAGCTCAAAAGCTGTTCATTGCACAGCAGGACCAAATTCTTAATTTAAGAGCTTAACATGCAAACTCGTCCATCAGAATTCATAAAGGACTCGTAGTGGAGCCTGGAAAGAGCTGACGCTCAAACTTGTGTTGCACAAGGGTTCAAAGGGGTTTATCTTTACAGCACTGGAGTAAGTTCATAAAGAGGTTGTGTAACTTTGACAATGGTTTTGAAGCTCTGTCAAGGTTCACTGGGCTGTTATAAAAGCCTCAAACAGCATATCATCGCAGTTCCAAAAATGTATCGTGATTTTTTCCCCCACATCATTTGAATGTGTCCTTTACATTGTGTGAATATTTCATAATGGACGGCCCAATAGAAACGCTTCAAAATGACTCGTTACATTAACTTTTTTCCGTATTACATCATTATTCCTGTTCTAAAACCACACGATATAAAAAGGAACAAGGCGACGTCCCTGAAGTATTCTGGTGACATGGTGTAAATACATTCTCTCATATGACTAAATATGATATGTTGAGGCATATGACCGAATTCTGTGGACAAAAGACACATCCATGTTAATAATCTCCATGTCAGCATGGCACATATAATCTATAATCTTCAAAGCTTTCTCCCCACTGCTGGATTTGTTTCTACTATGAGGGCCACTGTTTAACCTGGTTGTCAGCATCTCCCTGAGCAACCGTGAACTATTTATCAGAACAGAGAACTTTATCTGGCCAGAAGAATGGTCTAGCCTACGTCAGAAGTCGGTATGACCGCTATGAGGTGGCGTTCTCCTTCTCCTCAAGCGATGAGGGTTTTTTTTTTTCTTTCCCACAAGGCACAAGGCGCTGTGTACACACTACTCCGCTCAAATCATTTCCACAGTATGTTTGCTCCTAACACAGGGACTTTTGTTCCCATTCGTGATTGTGCTCTGAGTGATAGAGTATCTGTGGAATCCGAAACCTAAACCTCCCCAACTCTGTAGTATCAAGCAGGGCAGGAAGGAATTTTAACAGCATTAGCTTGGCTTTTGAAAGGTGGTGTTGGACATTTCATTAGAAATAAGAGAGGGAAAACTGAAAAGTGCTCTAAAAGAAAGGCGTTGGGCTCTACCACTTAAAAATAAAAGTACACCACAATGTTGTTTTAAGAGGTCCGGCAGATCTGAGACTGGTGCATGATATTTAAAAATAGATTCTAAAATAGTATGGCAACGTTCTAAATAAACAACACAACAGAAACGTGATAAGAAATGTCTTATGAAGGTTAAGGCCAGCAGTGGGTAATATGACATCATGCGCTGACATTCAGAAGATAGCTAATCTTTTACTTTCCTGTAGTCACTTTTGTATGCAGATTCCTGACCTTAACTCATCATTGTCCAAAACCAGTTAATGTGTAAATCAACATCTTGCTCAGACATGTTAAAAATATACCCAGGCAGGTAGTACAGAGGCCTGTGAGTCAGTCTCACTTCAAACTGCCAATCAACAGGTGGAATGAAGCTAAGGCCTGACACATTGAAGCATGGTGTGACTATAATATGGCAGAAATCATGCCAAGGCAATGACCATAAAGCAACTCACTTTTTACTTATCTTTTTTTTTTACAACCAAATGGACATGATCAGCCATGCCACACCAAACCAAACCAGCTCAAGTTGGAAATGTTTTGAATCCTGCTTTAGTAACAATATATCAGTGATACTGAACAAAGTCAACAAGGCAGAAATTATTAAGACACTTTAGTGATACAGAGCCACAGGTGGATGTCTGTTGACTTTAAAACAAGAATAGGATTTCAGAACCTAAAGCTTGTGCATACAACCTGTTGACTAAGGGATCGTTCTATTAATACATTTCATTTACCTGTTTAAATCAATCATTCATTAACAAAACTCTCTCCTGTACGGTTGGTAAGTCTCCTTGACTGCACAACATGCTCACAAGGTGAAATCTGAAACCAAATCTCTTTAACTTCCCAGGCTTTTGTTTTAAAAAAGAAAGTAGATCCAAGCATGGAGGGTGTAAAAAAGAAAAAGATATGAACTTACTGGCTTGGGCATCGTCGGTCCTTTTTGTGTCTGCTCAAGTGTTTAAAAAAAAAAGAAAGTTTAAATAAAAATAAAAAAGGTCGAAGGGAAATTCAGATTCCTCGCTTTACCTTCCCAGCTCCCGAGAGCAGAGTGAGTGATCTGCGTATGGAAGGATCAGTCGGTTTGAGAGGCTCATTTCTGACTCATTGTCAATAGATGGTGTCAGAGCCTCGCCCCGATAATGGCCACGATAAAGCTGCAGCGCGTTTCGAGTTAAAGAGTGCCAGCTCTCCACTTAACACGCACTTCACCTGGCTCGGCTCCTTGAGAGAAGCGACCTTTGTCCTGCCCCGAGTGAGTGCACGGCCCTTTGACAGAACCAGCCCTCGCCCAGCACGCAGCCTTAAAAAAAACCCTGTATATTACTGGCTATGGCGGTCTATGGCAAAACGGGGCGGAGACCAACAAGTGCGCACTGAAACCGGTGTGGTAGTTCCTGCTCTTTCCTAGTAAACATCCCACAGCCACACACAGACACAAGAGCAAAGGTTTATTGCATGTTCCACTTACATGTTCCACTCACATTGCCATTCAAACTCTTTATTTACACATAATGTACACAAAACTTTCACATTTTCTTTCTTTCCTATCTCTACTGTGTGTGTGTGTGTGTCTCAACAATAGACACCACATCATCATGTGTTTTTGGTGTGTCCAACAGTAGTTTCGGAAATCCACCCTTCTGACTCTTTACACATTGCTGGGCGTGGTGGAAGGATAGGCCTACCAAGTCTTTTTTTAATTATTGCAGGTCACAGAGTGCCATGCGGTTTCACTTATTGCATCCTATGACATCAGTTCTTCATTCCATTCATGTTTTTGTAGTGGTAACGTCCCCCCTCAAAAAGTGCCTTTCAGTGACATGTCCCGTTGCCATGTGAGGTCACACAGCACGCCTTTCTGTGTTTTAGCCTCAAGATAGTTAGGAACGAAAAAAAAAAAAAGGTACAAACAAGCACAATGAACCAGATACATTACATCGCAATTACATCTGATTTTTTTTTTTCACATGAAACTTACTCTTCCCAAAGGACAAACTTCTTAGAAGCTCTGATTGCACTTTAAAGTTGTGCTAATGCCTGCTTTATTACACAAAGCATTTTTTCCAACACAGGACACGCCCGTGGAAAAAAAAAAAAACATTCCAAGGATTATAGATGCAAGGAACTTAACATAAGTCACACATATGACTCTCGGACATTCAAAGTGTCCGGCGTTTGCTGACCACAACACGGTGACAGTGTTGCAGACACAGCTGAAATAAGACTGGTCTCTCCACTGTCGGAGCTGGAAGCATCGCCGCAGTCTTTTACTGAGCAGGAATGTTCTGTCGTTTCTGTCGTTGGGAATGTGGACTGACTGCATGTGTTCTTTGATAGGCACCTGGCAGCCTCAACAGTCAATGAGCCTCGGTGTGAAAGAGGCGTGTGGGCGTTGTCTTGAATGGCCTGCTCATAGGACGGAGGCTTACTTGGAATCCTGCTGTCCACCTGATGAAACACTTCCTCACTTGACAGACACCTGGGCTTTTGGGGCCCAAGGAATGTCAGGTCAAGGGGAAGGACTTCAGGCAGGGTCTGGCTGTGGCGCAAAGCCTTCTCGGCACGTTTGGAAAAGTTTGCCTTGGTCCGAGAGCCTGTGGCCTTCATGGATTGGGAGCGCTTTTTGGTGGTGACGCTGAATGCGCTTGGCCGAGTTGGGAAGGACTGTTTGCGCTGGAGCATTCGTCGCTGCTGGGATGGGATGATTGGAGAGCTGGTGTGGATGGAGCTCTCTGAGGCACTGGAGAAGGTGCTCTCCAGGGAACTGGATGAGCAGCAGTCTTTGGGGATACTCTGCAGTTCACCAGGGAAAACGCTGGTGTTCCTGTGGATGCTCAACACCCTGCCTGTCCTAAACAAAACACACTCATTCGATATTTGTTTTGTCAAATGGTGGTCATAAAAGTCTATCTGTGTTTGACTCCTAGTTAAGGCAGTCTGGTTTTGAGCACCCTTGTTCAAGCCAATCGTTGGCTCTGAGCGCCTGCGAATGAAAGGTTTAGCAGTGTTTCTCCCCAGAGCCCCTGGGCAGGTTGGGGCTTCAGAGTGATTCCTCTCTTCAGCGTCAGAATGGATGGCACACATGTCTGTGTAACTCCCTTTGTATCCATCCGCATCAGGATCATTGCTCTCGTATGCAGAGTCATGATGGGGGGAGCAAAATGAATCTGATAGATAGAACAAAGCACATGGTCAGTTACTACATACCTTAACACACAGTTCTTTCAATCACAGTACTAGGCTACAGGAGTTAAAATAAGTAAGAAGAAATGTAGGCTACCTTGGTAATCACTGAGTTCTTCTTCATCCAAGTCCCCAAGAAGTGTCAGTACCTCTTCACCAAATATGACACAACAGTTGTCAATAAGGAACTCAGTCAGGTTCCTCAGGTTTGAGACCTATGAGATAAAAGTTTGTGGTTAGTGAAATGCCAAGCTGTATAACAAAAGAGAAAATACAAAGAGCCCATATCCTACATTTATTGTGCAGTTTATTTATTTCCCTGAGGTTCACTTATAATGTTTATGAGGTTTTATATTCCGAAACAGTCATAATTCATTCTTACGTGAAATTTATATAGATATATTTGTAACTTGTATGTATTGCTATTTATGGATTTGTACTCACGTCTTTCAACACTTCCACTGTGTTAGCTTGGAGTAAATTGAGTGAAACACAAACAGCTAAATTGCTGGAATCCATCATGTTTATTTCTTTTTTGAGACTTATGTGGTGCAGCACAGCAATCAGGTGTTTCAACAGTTGAATATTGGGCCCTGGAAGCTTCTCAATCACCCTAGGAACAAACAAGCACAGGGAGTTAAAACATGAACATTTCTGCATAGACATAATAAGATATACAGATAACTGATGTAAATAAGGCAGTTCAAATTCAGACTCACAGTTTGAGCTCAGTGCACCTGTCATGCCTTTCTTTTTTTTCCATTGCTGTCATCCAGGCCTCATACTGTTCCACCATCAGCAAAGTGCCAGGCAGGTGCCTCAAAAACTCCTGTCAAGTGAAGATAAGATATTTACACACTTAGCAACTATCAGGTACATTTAAGCTGAAAAGAATATCGAACATAACACATTTGTGTGCTATTTACCTTGAGAAGATCAGCGAGTAAAATCACAGGCTCATCTTTTAGAGCCACTTTTACTCCATTGTTGAGTTGCTCCCTGATCTCCTTCAGACGCTTGGCACTGCCAGCTTTCCTGAAGACTCCCAACATGTCTGGGCCCCTTCTCCACAGCGCTGAGAGAATGTCCTAAAGAGGAGCAGTCCAGAGGGAGCAAAGGTCAATGAATGGCATATAAAAGATCCACCACTGCATATCGCCACTGTCAGAACAAAACCTTATGTCTCAGAAAATGTAGCTTTACAGGAGAAGAAAAAACTTCCGCGATGTTCATTCTTAACAAACGTAAATCAATATAAGACAATGTAATTTCTATTTTCTGTTCCTCATAAACCGCCAAAGTAAAGAGAAGCTGATATTTTCAAATTATGTAAAAACATTAAAAATGAAGAAGTGGATGGAGAAGTTTTTTTCTGACATTGACAAGATAATACTTGAGAAATGCAGAATTAAGTTGTACAGTTTGGTGAATTGGAGACATACCATAATGGGTTTGGGAGGACTGCCATCCTTTTCACAAACGTCAGACAGAGGTCGTCCAAAGAGCAGGTTCTTTGGGGGTGGAAGAGCACCAACAGAATTCATGTTTTTTTTCTGCACTCGCCGAAAAAGCCTCTTCCAGTGCCTTTGGCTGACGTTCTCTGTCAAGAGAATTAAACGAATGAATAATACATTTCAAGTTCAAATTTTACATGCACAGTGTGAAAATGAGAACTAGACTAATAGTATATTTCCAAAGAATGAAATGAATCATTAAATTATAACCTTGGTAGAATAATAACTAGTCTTTTGCACCGCATTCACAATATGCAGTTTTGAAACAAAAACAGCGCTGGCGCAATTTTATAACTCACCTGCGTGGGAGGAGCTGATCAGGTTGCTCTCACATGTCTGCGGAACTTGGGGGGGGCCCGAATTCACATCAACCTGAAAGCAGCAAAGGGACATATAAAGCGATGTGCCAGCGGTTTCATGCCAGCCCTGGTCTAAAATGGTCTCTCTGACATCAACAGAAGTGCAACACAAACATAGTCAGAAATAGTTTCTCCAAGAACGTTCCCAAGCATTCCTCTTTGTGTTCCCAAGAACGATTATTAAAAGCACTTTCACTACCAGTGTTACACAGTGACCCTCTCAAAGATCTCAGCAGGTTGACTTTGTGGTGCAAGGACTAGTCCTGCAAACAAGGTCTAATCTACAAGATCACTAAAGAACATTGTGTGGCCTTCCCCTAAGAAATTCTATGAGGTGCTGTAATCGAAAGGTGTGAGAACTGAAATACTTACAGCTGAGGCTGGCATGATTAAAAGGTCCATGCTGTCCTCAGCCTGAGATTTTGTCTGAAACAAAAGAACAGTACCATTATTTATCTTGTCAATAAACTAACACAGAGCAAGACAAGCCAAACATGTACTAATCAAATTCGCTGATGTCATTAGGAGACAATAGGTATATTGAATTGGCCGGTTAAAGGTGAGAACTTACCACAACGTGGCCACTCAACACCTTCATAAGTGCGCTGTGGTGTGATGTCTACAAAATACTCTTTGCACGGACAGTTTACCTGCACAATACAAATCAAAAACATGTTAAGATCACACATTTAGACTAGGCCTAAAACACTTAACTGCTTTATGGGATGACTGTTAACTCATGACTTTGCTCATTTGTGTATTCTGCACATGCATATATGCTCATTTAAAGTTTGGGTGCCCTGGTCAAACTACTTGCTTTGTTGATTTTCAAGGTGAAGATAAACACACAGCATCTACGCAGAACACACTTATGCACAAGTGAATGTACAAGTTGCTTTTTATGTGGTGAATTTAGCATAATTGGGGGAAAATGTGGTCTTTTTCCATTATGCTCAATTCAGAAAAGACACAGTAACTCAGCAAAAACTCAGCAAATACACATAAACCATGCACTAAAATTGGCAGGAAAAAGCCATATTGAAGTTTGTTGCCTGTGGAGGATATGTAAACTTATTTTCACTTAGAAAATCAACAAAACATATAATTTGATCATGAGTGTGCAAGCTTTGCAAACACCACCACACATCACCTTTCACAATAGCACATTGATATCATTGCAATATCAAATACCAAACCATATGACTTATTTATTTAGACGGTACCATTAAGCTGAATAAGTTCTTGTTGAAAACAATTAGATTTCCAAATAAATAAACAAATGTACCGACAAAGTACTCAGCATTTAAATGAACTACAGTCAAAAAGCTACTTGTTTTACCACATAAGCCATTAAAAATGAATCACCGCCCACAAACACAGGGTATACACTTCAATAAAGCTGTACACTATAAATATTGCTTCTCACCTCTTTCTCTAGACAGCTCGTGAGAGCAGCTGCATTGACCTGAGAGCTCACACCAACACACCAACACCAACACCAACACACGACTGAAGCAAACTGAACAGGAACAACCCATCACACTCTACAAAATGAAAGTGGGTGGGCAGAAGGGAAATTCTGATGTGCAATGGAGACAGGAAGCAGCATCACGGACTCCCACCACTAACACCCCCCTGTAGCAATGTAGGGCAACAACACATTCATCGTGGGTGGAAAGTGATACGTGCATCACTCGAACGTGAGCTTGCACACAGAAACTATCACATAGGTGAAGAGTATCGTCATCCAAAGGTGGCATTATTAAGTTAATAGTGTGTGGGCTCACGTCAAATGCAGACCCCAAAACACCTTGCTTTAAGACCAGAGAACAGCAACCCAGCAAACCTTCAAATGTTCTAAAGGAACACTCTGAGTGGCCTCTCTAGTGACCCTAAATTAATCATAAAAATTCTGCCCTTCTGTTTTTTCAGCTTGAGTTTCAAACCACAGACCATAATTTATCAACACTTCCTTCTTTAAACACATATTTTCAGTTTCTAAACATGGCCAGTTTCTGGTAAAAAAAAAAAAAAAAAAAAAAAAACCTGCCATTTAGTTTAGGAGGATTATTTTCTTGACAAGCCTTTCCCATAATAGGCCTTTTACTCTGCTTCATCACAAAATCCTATTGCTGTGGTGGGAATTTCTAAAAAGTAAAAAAAAATACAACAGTGAAACATCATTGTGAGAATCAACATTTGACAGTGATTTATGTTCACACTGTCATTTCGTGAAAACAATCATAGTTCTGGCCATAATCGATGTATAGAGGAGTATATTTGAGCGGTCTGGTGACTAAAGAAGTGGCCAACTGTCTGTGAGTACATCCTCCTACAGTCTACATGCTAATGCGTTTCTGATCAGTACTCCTTTGAAGTACACTATGCGGGGGAGTTTTATTGGAGAAAGTTCAGTGATCAAAAGATTCAAATAAAATGTAATTTATTAGTGTGTAAGTGCATTATGATAACAGAATCAAAAAATCAATTCACACAGACTATTACAGAAAGTAGTACATGACGCATTACATAAATCATGACAAAAAAATACATCTTCAGGTGCAGGTATACATTATGAACTGGGACATTTCAGCAAACACTCAATAAAAGTACCAAAAAAACAGACTCCAGGCTTGTTTATAAATTCAGTGTGTAAAATAACAGCAGTGAATCACCAAACTTTCCCCGACATGCACCAGTAGCTAATGTGAAAGCAGGGTATTTAAGGACTGCCCATAAAAAACAGAAGTGACACAATGCACTCAAAGAATCAACACTGACAACATACATTTCCAAAAATTCAAAAAAAGATTTCCAGTGCTGTCCTAACCTTGTAATTGTTTCTAATTTTGTTTTTTTGTTTGTTTTTAGACCATTTCAAACCCCAGCTGCCCTTTAGATTGAACATACCAACAAAAATAAACATTCATTCAATTCATCAGTATATATATACACATATATATATATATATATATATATATACATACATATATACACACACACATATATATATATATATATATGATTTTTCCTTTATAAAATCACCATTTCTGAAAAGATTGTTTCGACAGTGCACTTAACTGTTTGTTGTTTTTGACTTGTACTTTTTTATTTAAATATGTGTAACACACAGGTGGGTGAGGTGTTTGAAATGACCTTCAATGCAGCCCACCAGGGAAAAACCCATAGAGGAGACCCACATTGTATGCATCATTCCTTTACTAGAGTGTGGGTTTCCAGACCACCAAAGCGCATGATGTTAACACCACCAGACAGCGGCGTACAGTACGCAGTGGCAAAAGTGTGACGCGTCTACATACAGTTTGCATACATGCTGTT
>JBBPCZ010000001.1:35756246-35780805 GCA_037974445.1 Brycinus macrolepidotus
CAGACACACTCCCACAAATTACAAAAGCAATAACCAGAAAAAAAATGATGCGGTCTCTTATTTTTTTCCATGGCTGTGTATCCACCATTTCAGGCCCGCACCAGTTGCACCTCCACGTGATGACAGGTATAGAGATGTGTCAGTGTCCTTCAGATGGCCTTTTTGAATGAGGTGCAATACAGGGCGGCCAATCATAACAGAATTTATGTACAAATAAAAGTCCTAATGTAAAAACAACCTGCTTACTTGTAAAGAGACGTTGTAAAAACTTGTAAACGTTTTTTTAGTGCATAAACTTGGTCCACATGGATAAAATAGAAGAATGTAGGTTATGGACCTCTTAAAGTGATGATGAGCCCACTCATGTTAAGTTCCTGAAATTTGCTTCTTTACTTTTTACTGGAGCTAAGAGTGCAGTTTAAACAGAAACTGAGGTACAATCACAGTTCATTCTTCAGGATGAGTACAAGTAGTTTCTTTTGCTATTTTATACCTTTTATTTATTTTTGAATTTATTTATTTATTTATGGTAGCTCTCTCTCTCTCTCGATGTTTTGGGGAAAATGTATGATGATGTAGTCACACGGTTCATAAAATGCTAACTTGTGACCATAAAGTATCAAGACATTATTGTTTTTACTAGGTGCAGGCACCTATTTTTTAATTGTTAGGGTTTTTCATTTGGGTTCAATCAATCCATCTCTCTAGTGCCACCAGTAGGTATAATGTCAAGGTACATTTTTGCTTATAACATTTGAACCGTTTGTCATAGAGATGTAATCTTATTCCTTTGGGTCACACTGATTCAGATGCATTTGTTGTGATTAAATTCTGCAATATTGTTTTTTCCACCATTTTTAATTTTTTAAAAACCCTACTTTTGTGAACTAGTCCCAGATCATTGATGCTATCACCACCAAATTTGGTTTGTATCATCTACACAGAGTTCTGACCAAAAGTTGTTGAAAGGATTTTGTTAGGGCAAATGATATGTCTACTGTCTTACAATGATTTTCAACCGGAAAGGAGGTCATGAGCTACGGTTTCTATCATTTGAGAGCTGGAGCACTGAAGTAAGCAAAATTGTGTTTTTGGTTATGTCTGGTGATACCGTGGGAAATCCCAAGGCCGAGGCGTGGCAACTTGTCATGTCAACCTAATTTACGCAACCACAATATTGGATTTTGTTGAAATGTTTACAAATTTTTCACAGGCCAGAAAGTTGTCTTTAACAAAACTGTTACCAATGATCTTCAGACCAAGTCTCACAAACATTCCTATTTTTGTTAGCATTTTTGTTTCCTGACACCGTTTGTCACAGATGGTCAAAATAGGTGGGGAAGCCCTCAAACAGGAAGTGAGATTCAAGCTCGACGCCTGTTTGGTGTGCCTAAACCCGACGGGTGATGGACTGGTGTCTTGTTCAGGGGTTGTTTTGATTATACGTCCACCTGGTGGTTCTGTAGGGCTTGGCCCTTTCATTGCTGCTTGTGACTGTATTTGTTAATATATATTGTTACATTAACCTTTTAACTCCAGTTGTACCTGATAACTTTGGACACCAAATGTGCCTTGGCATGTTTACTACATTTGGGATAAAGGGGAAATTGTGTAAATATGATTTTTAAGTGATCACTTTAAATGAAAAACATATATATGTCTTTGTTCAGGTTTGGCATAGAGATGGTACCAAATGAGCCAGAAGGCCCAAGTCACATGGAGGAGGATGATGTACCCCTCTGTGAGGGCTTCCAGTGGGATTCTTTGTTTGACTTCAACGAAGCGTCTGTACCTTCACGCAAGCGGAGTACGTCTGAAAGCGGTGTGGTCGCAGATAAATCTGCTGCCTCCTGTTCTCTCCTCAAAGCTATAGAACCAGTGAGGGAGACCTCTGTTGGGGGGGCACAACCGGGGGGCTCCATGCTGAGTCCTCAGTCCATTCAGTCACACTTGGAAGGTGATTGTGAGGGTCAGAGGATTAATGATGGGCTAGCCCAGGCCAGAGCACATAAGGATGCAGCAAGTGCATCTGTTCCTGTCCTAGACCAAGAGCCTGTGGATGAGGACAGTAGCTGTATGTCAGGAACTGAACTGAATGATTGGCAGAGTGGAGGAAAGAAACGCAGAGCAGTTGGGGTGAGTGAACTTTTCATGCACTCATTGTATGTATTTAGTAGAGAGGCACCAAAATTTTGGCCCCTGAAAATGGTCGAATAAGTCACGGAAAGAGGCCAAATAAACAAAAGATTAAATAGGTCTGCAAAGTGTCAAAATCTTACACTCAATAAATAATTAAAAAGATGGAAGTGGGAAATAGTGGTTAAAAATGTTTCCTTAACTTACATGCACTGCTGAGCACTGACACCTTCAAACAGATTGAGCAGCAACCTTAGCTTAATTATTGATCATTAACTAATATAAACCTATTTACTATAATATGGTTTAACTTGACTCCACAAGTTGTCTGAATTTGTATGGTTGTTAAACGTTACCTGTTAAAATCCCAGTCGTAGCGCCATTCTCATTAATATTTTAGATTTTAAAGGACGCTCTGTTACCCTAGGTGGACTTGAATGAGGAGAGCAATATGGCTCTGATCTGTTCTTCCAGGGTTGGTGACCATTGTCTTAGACATTTACACCTATTATACGACGCACACTGTAGTCAGGCCTCTCAGAAAACAACAATACCCCCCCACACACACAAACACACACACACGATCCCTGTCTCTGGGCGTAACGTAGTCTTTTTCCTGTATGCCTCTATGACATGTTTGCGTAACATTACGGTAAACACCCAATCACTAGCAATATTAAATCTTGGTACAAGCATATCATATGCTTATTGACTCCTTAGGTATCAAAATTTGGTATCACATTTTTGATACTCTAACATGTATGTTATTTAAATGTGATTAACTAATAATAATAAATTAGTATAATTAATAAGTAGTGCCCTTGATATTTAATATATCACATTCTAATCACTAATAACTAGTGTTTGCATCGGTCATCAACATTATGCCCCTAATAAGTACGTTTTTACTAATTAACCTTCTTGCTTTTCATCTACCATCACCTTAAATAATCAATTTAATAGGCCATCCAAGAAGAGAAAATGTATTGTTTTGGTGAATAACGGTAATATCTAACTACTGCCATCATGCAAGAGCGTCTCAAACAGACCACAAAGGCATTTTCTCCTTAAACTGTAATATCTCTTTTTTGCAATTGTCAAACATAATTAGAAATTTATTGTTCTCTTGGTTCTTTTCATCAGGACGTCATATCCCCAGAAATTCCTAATTCAGAGAGAAAAAACAAGAGGCTGAAAATCAAACCTAAGAAAGGTATGTGTATATTTATTTCATTGCCAAGAGTTTTTGGTTTTGCAGTTGTTGTCGTTGCCATATTGCTGTACTATAATGTACTCTCTTGCTGTTCAGAACGCTCTCAGTTAGATGAGTTGCTGGCAGTCTCTCTACGCGAGGAGGAGCTGAACAGCTCTTTGCAGGAAGTCGATAACAGTTTGATCCAGGCCCGAACTGCCTTGCAGTCTGCCTATATGGAAGTGCAGCGCTTGCTAATGGTCAAACAGCAGGTAAACCTGATAAAACGCCAGTACTTATGTCCATAAAGATATTTTAATTTTTGATTAGCCTTACTTAATGTAGTGTCACATACGTTCTTCCTAGGTAACCACAGAGATGAGTTCCCTGAGGACCAAGCGTATAGAGATTCTGCAAGGTTTGCAAGGTATTGCAAAATATGACGGTCTGCTTTTCAGATTGTTCCCCTACTAGCCACATATTCAGTCAATTTTAATTGTGAGGTATATAAAAGTTATTTTATGTAGTGACTATAATATAGGGAAATAGTTATTTTCTTATTTGTTCAGGTGAATCTGAGTCTTCACTGAGAATGAGGAGCTGTGGCGAGAATTTGCCTGCTACATCGGTGCTGCCTTTGTCCTCTTCAGCCCTACCTGAACATGCTGCTATTCCCAGTAACCCAGCAGCTTCTTCTCCCTTCCTCTCACCTTCGCCTACCTCCAGCCCGCCTTCAGTTATCATCAAACAGGAGCGCCTGTCTCCCGTGGCCCTCACCCCAGAGCGACAACATGCTGACAGCCCCCTCCCTGGTCCCCACAGTACCACACCAGAGCAAGTGACCGCTACTGCCACTGAGACGGGTAAGGGGTCTGCCATTTTAGGTAAACCATGTTCTGGCTTATTCATTCTCTGTCTTGCTTCTTTTTAACTCAAGGACTTGCCTTGTAGCTTAGATTCTCACTCAGTCACTAATTAGTTTAGCAGGCTAAAGATCGTCCCGTACAGGGAAACGGTAAGCATTCATAAAGAATTTGGTGTGAAAGTACATATGTTTGCAGTTACAAATTACATATATTTGAAGTAAAGGTTCCCAAACCGTACTACCAAAATGCATACATATGCTGCTGATATGGGGAAATGTTCACTCCATCAAAGTAGTAATGCTTTAGCTAGGCTGTAGAGATGATCACAGGTTACAGACTTCAGTGACACTTCACTTCAGTCTTTCTTACATTCATTCATTCATACACTGCTGTAACTACTGGCCCAGATCAGTTAATATTTTATTGTAGCTCTTGGTTCTTAGTTGATAATAAACCTCAAGACTAATAAATGTGTAGTAATAAGCCAGTAACCCATCTCTCCTGCTGTTTGCGATAGGTGCTGCCTTCCAGTGTAGCCATATCACAAAAATGAGGCAGAATGATGTGGAATGTGTGCGGGAAGGTGACAGCATGTCTTTGAATACTGTCTGTTCAGACCACAAGTTACAGATGTCTCCTGTCCCTCAATCTCACCGGGCCTCTCAGGATCCAGTGCTGGATCCTTCCTCTCCACCTCTTTCTGTCAGCTTCCCCCTTAAGCCCATCTCGCCAAAGCCCTCCCCATCTTCTGCTATCCAAGAAGTGAAGGTTGGAAAGCGTGTGAGGAAGCTGAAGAAGAAGAGGTCCTTGAGGAAAGCGCAAGGGAGTGAGCAGCCAGAGATCAGTGACTCTGAGCTGGACACTGATCAGTCCGCCCGACCTGTCCGCAAGTTCCGAACTCGCCGGCGGCTTAGCGGCTCCCCCTCTGCCTCTCTTCCTGCTCCTGTGGAAAAAGATGAGAGAATGGAGGTCGCAGGGGCGCTGGATTCTCCTCAGACGAAGGAACCAACAGCAGCCCCTGCTGGGAAGGAGGCCCAGGACACAGACTCCTCAGATCTGGAGATGATGGAGCTCCCCCAGGCAGTGCCCACTGAAGTGGTTAATCTGGAGACATCTGACCCAGACGA
Organism: Brycinus macrolepidotus; assembly: GCA_037974445.1. NCBI lineage: Eukaryota > Metazoa > Chordata > Actinopteri > Characiformes > Alestidae > Brycinus > Brycinus macrolepidotus. The sequence goes on from JBBPCZ010000001.1 coordinate 35,761,568, forward strand.
GGGGGTCCAGGAAGACATGAGCCCTGCTCAAGTCTCCAAGGAATCTGCTTCTCTGAAAACGAGAGCCCAAAATCTTGCCTGCAATGAGGTCTCCTCCACCAGTGAAATAGACACCAGCAGTGCAGTCAAGAGCTGCGAAAGGTTGGTGGTAGTGCTTTGGATTCTAATTTGTTGCAGCTGTAATTAAAAGTATTATGGGTAAAGCACCAGTGTCCTAATCTTGCAGTCTTGCAAGTTAAGCTTTTACCCAGTATAACAACAGTGTAACAGTATAACACTTGTCAGGTAAGTAAAAGCAGAATAATGGAACCATTTTTTAAGTTTTTGTTAGAATAGAATTATTTTTGTAGAATTATTTTTGTCAGCCACCTGAACTGTCCACAATTCAGAAATGTACAGGATTCTTGTTCATGAATTTTTTCATGTTTTTATTAACAGTGAGAAGAAGGTGGTCATGAAAGAGTCCAAGGCGTCCTCAGGTAGAAACTTCAAATACCCAAATGGAGGTTGGCTTAATTTTAGGAAATGAAATCAGTCATGCTCTTAAAATAGCTGATGCGCATAAAATAATTTCTTACATGATCACACTAGATCATTTATTGAAACAATGTGGTGTAGTAGATTAATTTAATTGCTAAACAGATTATGGTAACTTTTTGGCTTATGAGTCAGATCAGAAATAGATATATGGTATGAATTCTCCTGTGATGTATGTTCATTTGTGTTCTCAAAGAAACCTTGGTCTCTCTACAGCAGACTCGACTGAGGCCATCTAGTACAGCCAAATTTAGAATGCTAACACTTTCAGCAGACTAAAATAGTTCACCAACTGCCCAAATCACTTTTTAAGGGCAAGGTATTCTTAGAGGCTGATATTTTCCTAGATTAGAAATCCTTCTTCTGAGAGCAACCGCTGTGATAACAGGGCATGACGAATGTATAGCCATTTGAACCTTATGAGGAATTCGTGTGCATGTTAGAAACTTGATTCACTCAAAGAGGAATGCCTTAGGTGAGGTAGACGTGTTGCAGATAAGCTCTGTTGTGACAGTTACATTACAAGATATCTTGTATAGCTAACCTTAGTGGCTTTTGTCTTGTTATTCTGATGATTTTAAAAGTTCATCTACAATGTTTTGAATATGCTTTCCATAGAACATAGCCACAGAGTCTTGATGTGTGTATATTTTTGGGTTTTTTTTAATCAGATGCATCATCAGATCCAGGAGAGGAGGATGTGCCCTCTGAGGGCTTGTTTGAGGGCCATCAGGAAGCTGTGAATGGTATGCAGATCCATAATGGCCTGCTATTCACCTGCTCCGGAGACCGCACCATACGAGCCTTCGACCTGGTGGTAAGCCTCAACATTGCATTCTTCATGATGTGTATATGGACCTTCTCCACACCATAAGCTCTGAGCGTACGTACACATTGCACAGTTCAGCATAGGTAAACCACAGGACACACCAGCCATAGTGAAAAATCAGAATCAGAAAACTTTATTGATCCCGGAGGAAATTGCTTAAAAGGTGTTGCTTAACCGGTTAAAGTGTGTTAGAGGCTTCCCCTGCACACCAGATTTGATCATACATCCAGCAGAAAACCTCTTCACTTATTTTGCTGATGTGTGGCTTACTGGAAATCTACCCTGATTCTGATTCTGGTTCATTATTTAATGCTGGTGTCTTCCACTATAGTCCAACCCAACTTAGCCCAGTTGAGGTAACACAAAGGGCCAAACATCTCTCACTCAGAATATGTTTGTAAATGTTTAATACAATCAGGTGACCATCAGTAAAGCTCAGGTGAGGGCAAAAGCAATCAAAAAGTCACTAAGCACCTAAGTAGCATAATATGGTATGAATCAGTTCAGGTAACTTCCACTGAGAATGTGTAAACATATAACTCTGCAGTACAGAGCAGCACAGCATGGTTCAAGTGTGCTAGTAAAAAAATGGCATCACTATATGAAGGTACATATGAAAAACTCCTTATTTCACTAGTTCAGATGTCATCTAGCGTTCACAGATCAGTTATATTTGCGTTGCTCTCTTGTCTCTTGTAGAGCCGCAAGTGTGTGGCTGTGTTCGAGGGGCACAGCAGCAAGGTGAACTGTCTGCTGGTCTCATCAGGGCCAGGCTTACAGCAGCGCCTCTACTCCGGATCCAGTGACCAGACCATCCGCTGCTATAACATCAAGGTGCAGCCCAGTTTTTTTGCTTCTGTACACTACCGTTATTGATACTTACCTGCTTTGCTTTTTATGTGACCTGAATTGCTTGTTATATGTGATCAGTCTTGCGAAAAGTTGCAGAACAAAGACTGTGTCTCCCACAGACTCGAGAATGTGTACAGCAACTCAGTCTCCCTGATCGTGTGCTCTGCCTCCACAACCGGTGGAAAGTGCTCTATGCTGGCCTGGCCAATGGCAGTGTAGTTACCTTCAGCCTCAAGGTAAATCCTTTCTCTAGAAGGAGTAAGGACATAGCCCCTCATATGCTTTAGCAAGAACAATGGGACAGTGTGCCATTTCACTTAATAAATGTGTTGTACCATTTGACCAGCTGTGTAAATGTGTAGGGTAAAGTGTAATGTTTGTGTTGTCTGTTTTCCTCCCGCAGAATAATAAGCAGCTGGATGTGTTTGAGTGCCATGGCCCACGGGCAGTGAGCTGTCTAGCCACGGCACAAGAAGGTGCTCGACGTGTGTTGCTTGTTGGTTCCTACGACAGCACCATCAGCGTAAGGGATGCCAAGAGCGGCCTGCTGCTCCGCACTCTGCAGGGCCACACCAAAACTGTGCTCTGCATGAAGGTGCGTGAATCCATTTCTTGTCTACATTGATTTATATCATTTATAGCTGCAGTACAAGTCCAAGTACAGTCTTGACAGAATAGATATTTTTCAGTCTCTTAAAGGACAACAGTTATGCAGCCAGTTTGATGATCGGTTGTTCAGATCACTAAACAAAAATTTGCTTTGTTGATGATATTCTCAGTTCTACAATTTTTTTTATATGTTGTGATGTATCCTCCTAGAATTCCTTTATGCCCTTTCGATTTAGAAGGAGTATGTCTATCTCGGCACTGTACTATTTGTTTATACCCTGTGCACTCTGCAGATTTGATACAGGATCAGTGGCATTGTTGGTCTGTATTTTCCTGGCTTTCTTCTCCAGAATGGTTTGGACTGTAAAGAAATGTCATGCATGATGGAGAAGCAGACATGCTCAGAATTTGCATCCAAGAAAAATATACATAGTCAGGTTCATGCCTGTGTATGAAGTAATGCCAAAATGTTATTTTGTTTTCCTTTAAAACGTACATCTTCCATTTGCTTTTCTATATTTCCATAGGTGGTGAATGATCTAGTGTTTAGTGGATCCAGTGATCAGTCTGTCCATGCACATAATATACATGTGAGTTCCTGAGTTCCTATGCTACAGCTGTGCCTTTTTAATCTTAAAAAAAAAAAACTTTTTGTGTGGAAATATGCTTCACAGTCAAGTCAAGTAGGTTTTTGTCATTTCAGTCATATACGCAGTACACAGTGAAACAATACAATGTTCCTCTAGGACCATGGTGCAACACAAATATTAAAAAAACAGAACACCACAGATTACATTAATGCAGGCAGGACAGGAATACATAGAGTGCAAAGAGAGAGAGAGTGCAAGAAAAATACAAGAGCAGCAATACGTTAGCACAGGACAAGACAACATACAGTGCAGTCGACAGGAGGAAAAGTAACAGTAAAAGCGTGAATGAATACAGCATGATGACAGATACTGTATTCAAGCAGAAGAGTCATTAAGTGTGCAAAAAATGCAAATATTTAGGTTAACAGCAAGAAACAAATAACTGTGCAAACAATAGCACCAGCAGGATAGAGAAAGTGCTATATGTAATTAAATAAAGGGTATTTACAGTGGCAGCTGGGTGTAAGTTGTTTGTTTAAGGCAGAACAGTTCTGTATGTATATGCATCGTGTTAGGAGGATGTAGTTCAGTTCAGGGGTATGTTTGTGTGTGTTTGTGGGGGAGGGGACCAGTTTATGGTTCAGTTCTGCATTGTTCTGCATATTTTGGAGAAGTGTTTGTGTAATAACTGCCCTGTTTGCAGACTGGAGAGTTGGTAAGGATCTACAAGGGCCATCACCATGCTGTCACTGTGGTGGCCATACTAGGGAAGGTGATGGTCACAGCTTGCCTGGACAAACTGGTCCGTGTGTATGAACTACAGGTAAGAATTTCAGTCATGTCTAGTGTTTAGAATGCATGAAACAGATTGGTGTGATTTAAATAAGCAATAGATTTCTCTTTTCAATGAAAATTGTTTAAGCATCTGTTTGCATGGTTTTGACCACGTTTTTGGCATTATCCACAGTCCCATGACAGGTTACAAGTATATGGTGGACATTCGGACATGGTGATGTGCATGGTCATCCACAAGAGTATGGTGAGTATACCTTAAACAAAATGGAGTCTCCATTTTCTCCCACATTCACAATGCATATCCCACAGTTCAAATGCACTATGACCCTACCAAATGAGATTTGGAAGCCTGTAGAAGAAAAGTTGGTAAAGGTTATAAGACTAGAAAGAGTTACAGGATATCTACAGACTTTTGTTTCATAGTCCACAAGCAAATATTTGCAAAAGAAAGAAATTTAGCTCCATTGCTACTTCGGAGAGGTGCATGCTCCAAAACACAAGCGGAGGCATGAAGACAGATGAAAGTTTAACATCCTGTAAACTCTGAAATGTGGTGGAGGTAGTATAAATGTATGGAACTGCTTTGTTGCCTCAAAGGCCTGGGAAACTTGACATCAATTAGGGAACCAGTGAGTTCACATGAAAGTGATCTAAATTAATAAAATGACATAATCCCCTATCTTTGTTAGTTCCATAGTTGAACATGTATTTCAATGCAGTTTTAATAAAGCCTGTATTATAGTCATTATATTATATTTTTTCACACCAATCTAATGTACTTCTCTCTGCTGTAGATCTACACAGGCTGTTATAACGGGAGTGTGCAGGCTGTCCGGCTGAACCTGATCCAGAACTACCGCTGCTGGGTAAGTTACTGAGCTGTCAAGAGAGAGTCACCAAGCACTTTGTCATCCAGTTAATGTTCAAAAATACAGTAGAACATTCTTCTAGGGGCTTGGCGAGACATGCAAGACAGGGCCAGTGATTACCGGACCACACCAAGCCAAAGGTGTTTTTCAATATGCGTTCTTCTCTGTACTTGCATTCTCATGGACCTGTGAAATGTCATCAGTCACTGCCTAAGTACAGTTCCAATTCAAAGTTTGTAGTGATTTGTTGGCTATGTCAAGTATGCACCAGGAGGTGACTTGTCTGGACTTGGGTAGTCAAGTTTCCCAGAATTTCGCACAAAGTAACACCAATGGCAGCAATTTCGTATCATGACTGTTGTACTCTTACCAAATGTAGGCCCTTTTATAGCCACATCTTGAATATGAAATATCAATTAATATTTTAGATAAAATATTAAGTGAATATTTTAGTGCAAATGAACAAATTTGGCATACTATGTTTTTACTGTAAATATCAATTAAAGTGAATGTAAAGGTGAAAATGCCTGGTCTCACAGCTGAGCTGTGATGTTGGTAAGAACACTGATGTATGTGATGTTGGTAAGAAGAGTATTTTACATCCTCCTGTATGTCTGAACTCCCAAGAATGGGAGTACTTGATGTACTCCATATTGAGAAACACCCATGGACCACACACAGTGCAGTTAAACAATAGTGTTGTACAGTATACTAAATTACAGTACAGTTGTGTGCTAGCCAGTGTGGGCGTCTGTTAGCTGGCGTAACAGAACTGACAGTGCCTCCCAGCGCATTGAGCCGTCCAATTACGTTAGTGGCAGTTTGAAAAGATGTAGTGGCTGGCTTAATGTGACTTAGAGGAAGGATGTGCTAGCCTTTATCCTCACGGTACTAAAGGTGTCATGTGACTGGGGGACTCTCACCTTTTAATGATGATCAAAGCACAACAAATAAAATGCAGTGCAGTAAATACACAGGACAGTACAGTATGAGGTATATGAGATGTGTGGTGGTAATGTGCGGTATTGTGCATCTCCAACAGTGGCATGGCTGCTCACTAATCTTTGGTGTTATGGAGCACCTGCAGCAGCACCTGCTAAACGACCACACCAGCCCCACGCAGCAGACGCTCAAGTGCCGCTGGAGAAACTGTGACTCCTTCTTTACATCTCGCAACGGCTCCAAACAGGTATCGTAACCACCCTCCTTCAAGTACATTCTTCAAGTCATTTCTGTACACATTTTTAAGTAACATTTAAAAACGTATCAGTTTACATTTACAAATGTAGCTTTTATTTAAGATGTATTTACCTATTTTAATTTCTTGATCATTATTTTCCCTGCTTTTGTTTTTTTTGTGTTTTACTTTTTGATGAAGCACTTTGAGTTGCTCTGTATATAAAGTGCTCTATAATAACTTATTTTCATTATTAAAATTGTTATTTTAAAATTCAAATAGTTTTTAAAATTTATATGTAGATGTGTTTTTAGAGATCTGTGGTTTTATGTCTCAAAGAGTAACTTTATCTGTCTTGTGATCGACACTTAGATGCACTGCACAGATAAAAATCTTGTGAGCAAGATTCTGTCCTCATAGAAATCTCGTATATATTTGTCAGCTTTGAGCGGATGTTTTGAAAAATTATGTGAAATTTTGTGAAACATTTCTAAAATAACAACCCAAAAATAATTTTGAAAAACACATCTTTGCCCAAGCTTGGAATTTCCCTTGAACACGGTGTGGGTTTCTTTCCTCTTTATAGGCGGTTCATGCTCACATGCAGAAACATGCAGAGGAGGACAGTAAAATGGAGCCTTGAGGGGTGCTTGGACCCACCCAAACAGCCCCCTCTTATCCCATATTGGGAAGATCACAGCTACGTCTCAGGATAGGAGCTATTTCCTTGTGCATACTTATTTTTCTATGTTATCAGAAGCAACAGATTTCAGTTGAAAGGGAGGAGACAAGCCTCTGTGGCAGTTCTTCGTGCCACTTTTGAATACCAAGGATTTGCAGGATTTTAATTTTTCACTGTGGAATTGTTTATATGTGAAACAGTCCGTTAACATTTTGAAAGAAAAATGTTCACAGTAGGCTTTTATCAGTGTTAATTAATCGCCTACTTGAAGCATTTGAGGCTTTTTGGCATCCAAAGGTTCTACAGTTTTGATTCCCCCCCCACCCCCCCACTGGATTTGCTGGTATTGTGACAGTGCCAGTGTGTAACATTTTATCTTTCCTCTTTTCCATATACTCTGTAATCTTATCTCTTAATCTGAAGCCTGGCTGAGTATGCGCCTGTCTTTTGTCCTGCCGTAGCATAGCTCTGTCATTTTTCAGAAGAAGATAGATATGTACAGGTAAATGGAGAACACAGCTGCTCTCTCAGAATCCTCCTCTTCCTGCTTGTCTCTCACCTGATTATGCACAGTATTATCAGCTCTGAGATTCTATGACCAAATAAAGGCAAAGAAGTAAAAGAACTATGGAAAACACTGTACACGTTTTGGGATGTGGTCGGAAGAGTCGTTACCGATGCTCCCCAGCTGAAAACACACTTGGTGCACTACTCCGTATGGCATGGGTTCAGGGATGTTCGTTTGGAGTGGTTTGAGGTGTGAAAGCATGGTACTTGTGTCTTCTTGAGCAACCAGGTTTTGGTTTTTAACTAGAAAAGGGTTTTCTGAAGACTCAGTTCTAACTCAGTTTTGGTAGGGGACACCAAAAGAGACTAAAATAATTTTTTCATGGAAGTGAGTTTATTAATCTTAAATAGCAGTCCTATTTCTGAAGAGGAATCGGTCAAACGTCCTTTTTTTCTGTTTTGTTTTTTCTTTTGTTTTCTTCTAATGTTATCATTTAAATGGTTTTATTTTTTCCCCCCACTAATGTGGAAAGATTATTTTATGTGTCATGTGGAGTTATTTCCTTTTCTCATTTAAGCTTTGTTTTTTTTTTTTTCTTTCTTTCTTCTAACTTGGTGTGGTTGCTCACTGATATTAAGGCAAAGTGGAGGGATTCTTGGTTTGCTGTAAATCAGAGGTTGCAGTTCAAGGAAATGTGTTTACTGTAACAGTGACAGGTCCTGAAATGTGACGGTCGGAGTGCATAACCTATTGTGAGCATAATGTGTGGGAGTGTGCTTGTGCCTAATAATACAGTGAAATATTGTTGGTTTGCTTGAATTGTCCTTCAAGGAAGTCTACATAAGTGAGTGTTTTATATGGGCTTGGCCTCTTTGCATTATAGAAAAACACAAACTGATGACAAATGGAGGTGCGCGCAGTCGTTTTTTATTTGACTGTGTGTGTTGAAAGTTGTTGAAGACGTTTATGTGGGAGGTGTCCTTTATGGAGTGGAGAGTATAGTACTAGAATCCCTCTACCCTGCCATAACACTCAGCCGTATAGGCAGCACCCAAAAACACACATGGTCAGTTGTCCTGGTTTCATCTGATTTTAAATAATCAAGAATCTTAAGTATCTTGTGCAATAAGCAACATTTTAACATTACTTCTCTATACACTAACTGAAAGGTTTCTGTCTATTCTAGTATATGCTGAATGTCTCCTCCTTTATTGTTTAATGCTGCTGGCATTCAGCCACAGGTTGTTCCTCCCAGTAATCGCCTCTTCGTCTCACCTGTTCAGGAGTGTGTAGCTGAGGGAGCATTCGGTCAACCTCTTGCCTGATATTCCCAAGTTCTTGACAAGTTTGTTTGCTATTTTCCAGTAATTACCTTGTTTCAATAAAAAAAAAACAATTTACAGTTTTGGCAACCTGTCATTTTAGTGCTCTTTATGAAATGTCTCTTCCTCAGTACTTGCCATTTTGTGAATTGATTCTTTTATTATCCACATTTGAATGCATGGAAAAGCACTTCAGCCAAGAACTGCACAATCATTTATTTGGTTAAAAGGGTGAAGAACTCGGTACACTCATTCGACCAAAGCTTAATATGAGAAGCCACAAAAAGAAGCCTAAGTTCAACCCATATCCACGTCCACAGTATGCAGTGGAAACAAACCCTGAACACCGCCTTCCGGCAGCATTGAGCTCTGCATTGCGGTGGCTTTTTGTTGGTTTTTTCCTCTCCTCTCGCTACTCATGTTTTTCCGTTAAACAACTCACAAACAAGATTGTAACATGCTTCTTGAAACAGGTAGGATGAATTTTCCACTGACAAAAGCAGAGTGGCCTGAGACCGGGCACCTTATTGTGAAAGATTGATGAAAGCTTATGAACAGTCATGATCTAGTAAATGAAGTAATATAGACTGGTTACCCCTAGCAAGTTGGGATGTGTGTACTTCTGGGTAAGAGATGAAAAAACACAGAGGAGAGGTGTAAAATGAAGAATCTCGGTGAGGTACTGTATTGTGACAGGAAATAAAAAAACAGGTTTCCTGTGTGGTTCATGCCTGAGAAAAAGAGAGCGTAGGCCTGAAGAAGAAAATGAAAGGAGCATGAAAGCCAGAGGTGACCTGAGACCTTGAGCATGGAGATAAAGAGAAAGAGTCGAGGTTAAAACGGAATTAATATAGATGAGTGGTGCCACTGAGTAAAAAGAGAGAAGCAGTTTTGGGACATTGAGAGACATTAGTACTGAAAAAACTTTAACCCGGTCTAAGAACTTGCCTTCTTCGACCTGCTCAGAAGAGTTAAGAAGTTATGCCTATCACTGCTTGCAAATCCCATAACATCAGTCTCTCCAAAACCGAAGAAGGGATGTTAAGAGTTTAGGGCTGACGCCTTTCTGTGGAGACTGTAAAGGGTGGTGCTGAGGTGGCTGAGGTACGGAGGGAGAAGTGGCGGTGGTCTGGCACACTGAGTGTTGAGGTAAAGGCTGGTGGTTCTGGTCCTGCTCCTTAGGCTCACCTGAATCCTGAGCTGGTCTAGGCGTACATAGTCAGCTGGAGCCACTGGAAGAATGTAATGGAGTTTGTTGTCAAGAGCATATTACACTTTTAACCAAGACACACGGTGTGACACCAAAAGTTATTTGACCACTAATGAAGCCATAGAAGAACCATTTTCAGTTCCCTAAGAACTTTAATATATTTTTCATTTACAGGTGGTTCCATGTAATGTAAAGTGTTCAGAAAGAGTCCTTAAACTGGTAAAGAAGCTTTACATTATGTGAAGGTTTTTATAGCTTGAAAAGGTTCTTTACACTCATCACTTACAGAATTAGTTATTCTGTGGCATCGATCAAAAGACAATTTGTGGCACCTTTTCTTTAAGTGGGAATCTTGTTTCGATTTTTCACCAAACTATTCCTCCAAAGCCCTTTTGATAGTTAATACAGTATCTATAACTCCATGAGATGATTTGGTGTGGAATGTGGTTTAGTGTAATGAAACATCAGCCTGAAAGCTGACTTTTATTTCCTCAACCCCAGCCCTGTTATTCTGTTTTTAATGTCAGGAACTACTATGAAGCTAGCTAGATATGAGAGCAAGTAACTGTTGTTAGGGTCCACATATGAGCCATTAAGAAGGTTAAACTAACTTATGTGTAATAGCATGATAATGACAGAATATCAGAGTTCATCAGTTCCTCACCTCCAGTACAGAGAGCCTGATGGTACCATCTCCATCCTGATCAAAGGCCTGGAATGCTCCTGTAAAGACACGTAGTTAGACAGTATGTTTACGCTGTGCAAAAAAAGGTTTTAATAAGATTTATTCATTCATTTGAATTCAAATCGCATGTCCATGCAGAAAACCTTTGTTGTGGTAAAACATCTCAAAATGATCCATATCTTTATCATTATCTACATTTCTTGTGTAAAGATGGCACCAGTCTGGTACCAGATATCAACATTGGGCTGATGTCAGCAGAAAAGGCTGAGTCTGAAACTGGAGAAATCCAATCCTGAGACAAATCTTGCCTGAAATGTCAGGCATGTTATTATGTGTATTTCTTCCTGTGGTTTACATTTGTACGGGGACTCAAGGTTTCAATATCGGTATTCTATCAGAAAAAAGAAAGTGGCATTGTGCCATCTTTATTCTCGAATTAAACCACTTACTGAACATCCCCTCCAACCGCACAAGGCAGCTGACGAAGCTGTCAAAGTCGATGTTCATGCTCTCGTTGGCATAGCGCATGGTGATGATGTCATACAGCTGGTTGTTGAGACGGAACCCTGAACGGCACACAAGACACGTGACTGCACAGTGACAGGTCCATTAGATTGAATTCCCGTTCACATTTCAAAACCACTTCAACATTAATGTACAGATCTATCTAATGGACAACAAGAAATATTATGAACACTGAATGCTTATAAAATATACATTACTAAGCTGAAATGTTTGCCAACAAGTTAAATGTTCAAGTGACCCGACTTCTGACACAACCCCAGATCCCTATGACTAGAAACAGGACCCCCATCACCACCTTGCAAAAAGTGGATGTCTCTTACCTGCGTCGTTGACAGCATTTCTCATCTCATAGCTGCTGATGCAGCCAGTTTGCTCAGTGTCATAATGCTTAAAAATTCCCTGCAGAGGAAACTAATCTGTAAATCTGTGCAATACGTGTCTACTATGTATTCAAAGAGTGGAAAACCAGAAGACCCCAAACCTGCCACTGTTTGATCTTATTCCACAAGTGTCTAAACTCTTGCAGATTAAGTCTTCCAGTGCCGTCCATCTAAACAAATATAATTAAGGACAAAATACAGGCTCTACACTGGCATCTTTTTCAATGAACTATGTGTTCGTCTTCCTTTTGATACGTTTCTGGCCACAAGACTACCATTGGCCGGATATTTTTGGTTAGTGGACTATTCCCAACCTAAAAGTGGCACAGCAGTGTGAAAAGGTCCCCAGCAACACTGTCCTGTTTAATACAATTGTGCCAGAGCATTACACACCAACATAATACCATGCCAGTGTCACAGCTGTACTAAAAATGGATGACTACCAACAAACACTATGTGTAAGTATAAAGTGGCCATTTGTCATGCGTGAACACACCACACCACAGCACAGCGCAGAGCGTGAATAGTGTGAAAATGCAATTAACCCATTCACCGAGTGAAGCAGTGGGCAGCTGACGATGCAGCACCCGGGGAGCAGTGTGTGGGGACAGTACCTTGCTCAAGGGTACCTCAGTGGTGCCACTAGCAATCCCAGGATTCGAACCCATGACCTTCCAATTAAGCAGATCCCTAACCACCAGACCACCAATGCTGGATGGACAGGGTAGAGGGTGGCAGTAACAAAGGGGCTACAGTCAGTAACTTAAAACCCATAAATAGGTCTAACTGATAAAATGGTAACTCATCGTATTCATAAATATGAGTAATGATTTGTTGTACAGACAATCTTGCTCCAAAGGATACATCCATGAGGGCAATCATGCTACGACAGCTCTCCAGACTGAAGCCTTCTCTAGCCATGTCCCTGTCTGTAAAGGGCAGAAACAGTGTTGCGGACACCTCCATGAAGCATGGCAGTCAATAATTATAAAAAAAATACTCACGCTCAGACACCACTCTGTTTAAGACATTCCGCAGTTCACTGGCTGAGATCTCCATTTCCTATGAGATCAGAGAGAACAGGACATTTTATTAGCTCCATTGAATAATATTGCTGTTATTTTTTACTTATGTTTTGTGGCTATTCTACTAGTGTAGCCTGCGCTACTGCCAAAGCACGCAAAAGTACTTAATTCACCAGTGTGCACTCAAGAACAAGGCTGGATGCTTTTTACCCGTTCACCCCCACCCCAACACCATACTCACTGTCCCCCTAGCGCTCCCTGGCTCCCCAGTACTCACGTCCCCGGCTATCTGCTGAAAAATGGTGCGGAACTGTTGGTCCTCCTCACTCTCCTCCCCCGCTGAGGCTGGAGACGGCTGATTTTGTATTTGTGGTTAAGCAACAGAGGGAAAAGTACAGTTACAGGCTGCAAGCGATTCTTTGTTTTCAATTTGCAGCTTATCAGTCATTTCTATATTTTTCAGATGGAATACACACAGCTGTGACCGCCACAGTTTAAAACAAGATTTTCAAACACAGATGTTCAACACGTTAGGAGATAGAAACATAAGAACCAAGGAGAGGACTTTGCAGCATTTGCTGCATTCCATTTGGTAGCTGTTTTGTAGATGCTTTATGTCACACACACATTGTTTGCACACTAATATCATTAACTCTTCAAGGAGTCCAGACAGACAGATGCTAGGGAAATTTTCATCAAAGAAGTGCACAAAGGGTTTTTAAAAATCTATGACTTTTTTGTAAATAAGGTCATTCAATGGTTTGATGTGAAATATTCTTTTCTAGAGAAAACTACAGGGTCAGAATTGTTCAGGGTCAGTGGTGGTGATAGGAACCAGGTGTCTAAAAAGTTGTATCTAATGCTTCCTCACAGAAAGTGATCATATGAAATGGTCACAAATATGCTGTCAGATGCCTGAGAGCTTTCTGATAGTCTGTGATAGTTTTGAGATGTTTTAGCCTAAAATGTACATGCATGCCAATTAGCCTAGGCTGAAAGTTTGAAAAGTTGGTGGAATTCTCTTTTAAAACGTGTCTATGCAGATAACAGACTGACTATGTCTAGTTCAAGACTTTCAGGAGCAATACTTACCACTGGATGGTCAGCCTCGATCCTGTTCTCTATTTCCCTGAGTAGAAATCAACAAACACTGGTCACTAATAAACAAATAAACATGCAAACACAACTGGACGTATCTGTATCAGTTCACTTCTGTTCTGTAACAGTATCGCTAAAATTTTCATTTTTGCCATTCAAAGTCAGTTCAACTTACCTGAAATCAAAAGCAGATAAAACTGTCATAAAAAGTCTAACACTTGAATGAATTATAATGTTAATCTGAGCTTGAATAATATGTCAGTCCCAAAACCATATACAACTGGGAATATATAACGTTTAATAATCAATTTACTGCACAGTGTACACCAAACAGTGGTTGTCTTTCTTCCAGTCAAATGAATTTTCCATCGCCTTGGAGTTGACCTTCGAAGTCTGCCCGTGTTATGCTCTATATGGGTTTGTTACCCATGTCTTTCCAAAAGAAACCAAAGAGAAATCATGTGGCTCAGAACTGCAATGTAATTGAAGCTAAATTATGCTCATCTGCTTATAAATAAATAAATAAATAAATAAATAACAGCACTTTGTAATTGTGGTCCTAACAAACCTATATTTGGACAAAGTCCTTTGATAAAGCTTTGCAGAACCAATTCACGTTTAACCTATAGGAACAGATCAGCAGGAGGTGATCACGCTCTGATCGATGTCGCTTCTCTGGCCTCAGACTCGACTCTTCCTTCAAGGAGCATCACAGGGGCATTCAGAACTTAAAGAAGTGTTTACCAGAGGGTCCCAAAATGTGCTGTTGCTTGTCCTAAAAAAGATTCCATTACAGCTTCGAATTGGGGCCGATTTCTTCCAGCTCTACAAATCAAATTGCCGTTAAAATGGTCTGTTCTTGATGGGTTTGTTCCCCCTCCCCACTTTCCCAGCCATTCCACAGACCCAGCTACCAGCCAGCCAAATTAGTGGCAGTGTAAGCTGGCTTAGTATGCCAGTATGTTAGTGTGCCACAGCTTATACACACGCAATATACCTTGGTGACATGCAAAGTGAACCAGTGTTGTACAGTGTATCAACATACAGTGTAATGACAAAAGTGCCCTGACTTGTTATTCAAAGCTGCAGGTAACTTATAAATGGCTTCATAAGTAGGTATGTAAAAAATCCATGAGATTCAGGATGTTAGCTTAAAGGAATACCCAAGCGTAACCCCTATATGTTATATCTGTAGCATGTGGTCAGTTACCGTGGACAGTAATTTTCACATGTTCCCCTGTACTTTATAAAAGAAAAAGAAAGACCTGTTGATTCGAAACATTTCGAATAGAAGCCAACGGACTTGGAAAGCGCTGGAGTATTCCTTTAAGATTCTGAAATCTACTAGTGCTACACAACCGAAATCACTCTTAAAGGACCCCAAGTCCCTCACAAAGCCATCCCTCCCACTCACTCAGAGGTGTTCCTCTTTTCTGAGAAGACGCGGAGGATGAACTCGCCTTCCTGGTGGGGCTCGTAAGTGGAGGGGACGATGACGTATTCCCCAGGACTCAGTCGGAAGCGCTGAGTCACCTCCCGCAAGTTAATGTAGGCCTTGCTACGGGCCTTAGAGGAGTTCAGGAGGAAGAAGTCCTTCTGCATGTGTTGCTTGTTACCATGCATCTGACGGACAGAGACAAGACAGCACAACAACGGGGAATGGAATCAGTCACTGTTACGATATGACTGACGCTATGACTCCTAACAATCACTATAAAAGCAAGTAAAACAGATTCAGGAAAACTGTTACGGTTAGTCAATGGAATTTACACAGTAATGCACACAAAGCACACTACTCATCCTCTACTGGAGAGAAAGCACTTTAAGGAGTCCAAGCACTTCTCTCCATCACTTTTCCATACCTCCTTGGGCACCTGTGGATAAAACAAAAAAAAAGAAGAAATCAAGCTCCCTCTACTTGACACATACAAGTCCTGTAATATTTCACTATAAACCTTTTACTGACAGATGACTGAAAATTGTCTAGTTTGGTCTAATAATCACAAATGTTAAGGTGTTAAAACCTTTATAATATGTTTGTTGCAGCTGTTACAATGCACAAGGAAAGACTAAAAATATTCAAGGTGTAATTTCAAGGCCTCTTTATAACTGTACAATATACAGATTATAAATATAATGTACAAATGACTGAAACCCAAGTACCTCGTAGATGGAAAACCCAATGGTGAAGAGATTGGCACCCAACTTGCGTTCTTTCCTTCTGTTTTTCTGCATGAGGGCCACCACAAAGGTGCAGGCCACCTCATTGTCCTCTGGGTCGTCGTCCTCCTCCAGGAGACGCAGGCGATACTGAGGGTTCGTCCAAAAGGTGTCTGAAGTACAGATGCCACAAAAGAAGGGAAGTCTACTGTAATTTTACATACATATCTATACATTTAAAAGGGGGAAAACGAAGAATCAATTTAACAACAATCAGCATGGAGAACAGCTCACAAGCTGTTTACCCGGATAGTTCCTGCAGCCTCCGGCCGAGCAGCCCCTCACCCAGCGGCCCTCATTTACAGACACCGTCCACTTGTGGAGTTTATCGTCATCCAGGGCATCAGGGGTCAAGTTACAGATCTCCAGCTTGGTGTAATTCTTTTTGAAATCATCAAAGGACATCCTAAACAACATGACAAACATAATGACATCACTACCTGATCGAACACATGCACCCTTACATATTAATAAAATATTTTACATTAACACAGTCGTTGCCAACAGTCAGTAAACTGAAAGACAAATGTTATGATATAATTTTATTAATTCATGTATGTACTTTGTTGCACACTCTAGGTTTCAACATAACATCAGTGCTGTATGTATTTACTCACCAGAATTCTCCATCCTCTGCGTTCTGATGCTGCAGTTTGTCTTTCTCTGACTTAGAGATGGTAGCCCACTCCTTTGCACTGCAAACAGACAAATATTAGTACTACCAATATACAGCAATGTGGAAACTTTTAGGAAGCCAAAGAAATGATTAAAAACGATTTATTTTGGCAGTACTTTTTGTAATTAAAATATTTTTGTAATTAAAATGCTTTAAAACATTAGAATAAACAGAAGTGAAAGTAAAGTGAAAATATTTTCATAGTGATTAAAGTTATTAACACATTGGCTGGAAAAATACAGTTAGGAGAACCGACTGGTCCCTGAATTCTCAGCGCATTGCGTGGATTTGTTCAGTTCCATCAGCAGTACAGTTGACTTAATTTTTAATGAACAATTGATTAGATATTAAACTATGTATTGAATGATACATATAATTACTGGGTTTGGAAACGGTTAAGCTAACACAAAACGTTCACAATGTACTGTTAATTTATTTATTTATTTATTTGAACTGATCTAATGTTAGTGTTTTTGGAAATATGATTGCTAACTGCCCAGAAAAAAAATGGCTTAAAATATCATTTTCTCAGACGCCCAAGCATAACTGCCAAGTCAGTAAAGACTTACAGTGTTCAGAGAACAGTTTGCCTGTTCAGGGAATCTGAATCTTTTTATATTCAGGCAAGAGAAACACATACTTATCACTCCACGGTCCATTCCACTCCACTTGGCCCCAAGGGTTACGCAGACGCACTAGGCGCACTTTAGTTTGCTTTTCTGTGTTCTGTTTACACTGTAACCACAAGTAGGGATTATTATAACTCCTAATGCACAAAGATATCCATACCCAAACTCATTAAGTTTCACACACTGCCTTTTTACCTCTTCCACAGCGGTCACAGAGTAGGCATGACCCTTCACCAAGCCTGTTGCAGTGCGGGTTTCAAAGCGAGCTGGCACCAAAGACTGCCAGATAAAACAACAATGCTTCAATGAGGCTGCAGATGCCTAGTTTTTTTTTTTTATCTTAAAGAACTATTTTTAGCCTTATTTCAGAGAATGAGACTATTTTATCATTAAAATGTATTACATGAAGCTGGGTCTTACATCAATGGAGCAGCCCATTAGAGAGCCTCTCTCCAAAGCCTTCTTCATGATCTTGTAAAGCTCCTTGGGTGCTTCCTTCATCTCATAGAACTCAGTGACTCCTCCAGTGAAGTCTTCCATAGCCTCAGTGGTGTTTCCACCCTTCAAAGCCTCATAGGAACCATGAAGCCTGAGTAAGATGGCACATATTTGGAACACTGAGAGATCAAATTAGGAAACTATTATGAATGTTCTAGGCAGCCAAAGAAATTATTAAAAACGATTTATTTTGGCGGTACATGCGTTTTTGTAATTAAAATGCTTTACAACATTAGAATAAACAGAAGTGAAAGTAAAGTGAAACAATATTTTTATAGTGATTAAAGTTATTAACACATTGGCTGGAACACTGAGAGATCAAATTAGGAAATTTTTACGAATGTTTCTAAATATATTTCAACTGACAACCTTTAAGAAATGTAACACACCATGGCATGATTTTTCAAATCCAAGATATGGCTTCAGCTCTGAGATACGAGAGGTAAAGCAAGTAAAAGGGTTAAAAAACGGACTATCTTACTTGGCATATGCCTTCTCCAGGAGAGCGCTCCAGAATTCATTCCTCTCTGCAGACTTGGTGAACACCAGCTGGTTGTTGAAGGTAGGAATCCGATCGTCAATGACAACATCCACCCAGTCTCCATAACGCCAGAACTGAAATTACAAGAAGTGGGAAAGATTATTGAAAGATATTAAGGATATTAAATTAGAGCAACTCTGATGTCCAGTACCAACCTGGAAGTGGAAGATTCCACCATAGTTGTCAGAGAAGCTCTGCTCCTGAGGAACAACGCGATACAGCAGCTTCTCGTTCAGAGTCAGACAGGCGATGGCAGCCAGCAGCCAGCAGTCTCCTGCAGAGCGTGGAGATAAGGTCAAGCATATCATACTAA
The DNA here is from genome assembly GCA_037974445.1 of Brycinus macrolepidotus. Taxonomy (NCBI): domain Eukaryota; kingdom Metazoa; phylum Chordata; class Actinopteri; order Characiformes; family Alestidae; genus Brycinus; species Brycinus macrolepidotus. The sequence continues at coordinate 35,780,138 of JBBPCZ010000001.1, forward strand.
ACAGAACACATCCTTCATGTGGAGTTTGTGCCTGGTCCTACTTTCACGCAAAAAAAAAAAAAAAAAAAATGGGTGATAGGGGTACAACCCATTTAAAACTTGAAAAATTAAAAATTTAAATTTCATTAAAAGAAAATATTTTTTTATTAACATAATCCTTTTATAAACATTGTCTTTGAAAAATTACCCAGGAGACAGAAGAGTTCGGCAGATTTGGTAATCATTGGTATGATGTACATTTTAATGGGACGATGTCTCAGTTTAGAACTAAAAGTTAGGTTGCAGACTGCAGAGAAGTAATGTGGGGACATTAAAACTGCTAACTACAGCTCTGGGGAAAAAAAAGAGACCAGTGCAAAAATGTTCAGTTTCTCAGGTTTTATCTTTTATAGGTGCGAGTATTGAACTGAACAACTTTGCCTTAGTTTTTAAGAACTGCTGACAATATTTCTCTAAATTTCCAAATAAAAAGATTATTCTTTAAAGCATAATTTTAAAGGAAATGACATCAAAATATGAGAAATGACGCAGTGTTTACAGAAGTTGAATAATTCAAAGAAAACAAATCTCTTGTTCACTCTTATACAAAACGGCAATAATTACCTCTGACGTACTTCTAGTAGTGTTTTGCCATCCAACTGGTCACATTGCAAGAGGAGAGTGTTGAT